>VXAV01007032.1:139899-191390 GCA_013399715.1 Alectura lathami | reverse complement strand
AATGTGTTGCAGAAAGCCACCTATTTGTTCTTTTTAAAAACATCCATCATTTCAACCAGGTTGGACTCATGCTTTCTGTGGTGGAGAATCAACTCCATATCTCCCAATTACCCTATATATTCAAAGCAGTTTTGCCATGAGGTTAAAAGCTCTCTGGATAACTAACATCTAGATGACATTTCTTAGCTCACTTGAGTTTCTGAAGAGTTCCAACAAGAGCAGGTATAGAACAACTTTTACAGTCTGGGTGAGAATGCTTTAAATAGAAATAAACTGACTTCTGAATCTTCATCGCAGCGATGTCTTCTGGGACTATCACTTGTTTGTGCATGCACTATCCCACGCGCTGGCTGAGGAGTGAGTCACTCCGCCTGCCACCTTATCTGCACAATACCATGCAATCTGGAGAGTGCGGTCATGTCAGAACATGATTTTACTACTCCTGGCTGCCTGGGCTAGAAGTTTAATCAGAAAATAAAGATACATTTTTGATATCTGTTTGTTAAGAAAGCCCAATAAAGTTTGTTTGTTTGTTTGTTTACTTAAATCTCTGATTTGACTTCTGATTTGATTGTTTGAGAAACAATGCAAGCTTGGTTTCATATTTTTTTCAAGGCAAGTAAAACCAAGTCCAGGTCCCATATGCACTCAAGATCAGGCACAAATGAACAAAACTTTCCTAAGATTAACACCACACCTTACAAGCCTCGTGCTGACATTGTCCTATGGTCTCTGCTACTTTGCTCATGATCACTTCTGGAGCAGCCAGTGCACTTTCTGATGTGTGCAATCCCTTCTTTTAGAACAGGGCAGGATCTACTCCAGCTGATGTAGAGTCAGTGACTCGAGCAGAAAGACTTTGTTTTTTACCCCAGCCTTCCCACCACCCCCCATTCTCAGGCCAGTATTTTCACAATGATCTCAAAGCAAAGCTGACCTGAATTGTCACCTCAGCTTGCCCTCTGTGACTTATTTGTGTTTTCTTTGTTTAACTGCCATCACTTGTGCTTGGAGTTTCATTATAAACAAAGTCTTCATACAAAAAAATCCTGCAGTAATTCTAAGTTTGTCTGGGAACACTGTGGGAAGAGCATCCCAGAAACACCTCTGCAGAGCCCTTAGGACAGGGAATGGAGTAATTTCTTCCCACTTTCTTGTCCTACTCCTTACTTCAGTTAAAGAACAACCGCTGAGTGTCTGCTGATCATCAGTTGGACTGTTGCAAACCACTCACGTTAGCAGCATCACCTATAATTTTCAGCAAGGATATCCTGTGTTAATAGCGACTTCAAAGAAGCTCTTAGAAGAAATAAGTCAAAGCAAGGTAGATGTGGTCACAAAGGCACTTCACTCGTACTATACAGCACCATGGAGCAGGCTCCACCATTCATTGCACTGCTCAGATGTCACCATGCTCTCTGGTGCAGGTTTGGTCTGTGTCAGGAGTGCTCTCCCAGACAGCCTGAAGGCACGGAGCAGGGAACAATACAGGTCTGAAGGAATTCCAGCTGCCATTAAGGATGAGCTCTTGAGAGATAGCAGTATTGTTATATGGACATCAGGTGGGTCTGTGCCAGTTACCTGCAGAATGAGAGGAAATATGATTACTTGCTAGTAGAGGCGTGGACGAAGCTTCTGTTGGCACTGGGAGCCAATTGCAGTATTGGTTGTACCCTTGTTTAACAGGCAGTAAGAAAACCATAAGGATCCAATGACCTGATATTGATATATACAGACACAGACACAGATGTGCATAGATAAAAATAAGAAAGCACAAGAATAAGAAACAACAAGGTGGGCAAAGATTTTGTGTGAAAACAGTGATGAGATAAAGGTACATCTTGTCATTAGTGTGATTCAAACTTGCAGAAACTTGCAGGACTGTTGTAAAGAGCCATAAGAGACCAGAAAACCACTTGTATCTTTATCCAAGCCATCACTACCTGAGACATACCAAATTAAGTAGCCACGAGATAAAACGCCTACTGTTTCCCTTTGAGTGAATGCATGTCTTACATTAAAAAAAAAAAAAAAAAAAACCTTTCCCTTACTAAAGAGATCAGCTGATGAAGAATCACGAGGTCTCTAAGAAAGTTGTTCCAGTGGTTAATTGCTCTCACTATCTCACTATTAAAATATCTTAGTGTGAATTTCTCCAACAGTTCACTCTAGCCTGACCTCTACTTATCACAGTGTCCATTTCTCATAGGTTAAAGAGATTTACTGTCTCAGAGAGAGTATTTCTGGGGAGAGACTTAGAGAATTGAGGCCAAATCAGCTGTCATGGTGAAGAAGAAGACAGAAAGCTTTTAAATCTCTTGCTTAAAGCTGTAATTTAAAGACAACTTGTTGCTGTTTTGTAAAAACTCCTTTAAAAAAAAAAAAAAACTTTATTTTTTTCCAATGTACTCACTGACATTTAAATATCAGGCTTGAGTAAACATTTCTGTAACAGCCTGATTAAGATTGTTTTCAAGCTAATACAACCTAACACAATATATGGCATCGGCCATATATTCAACAGCTCCATGCTGTTCAGCTGCTTTTCCACCATAACCTTGTTGTCACCCTCAGTAAGTGTGGCTGGCCTCTTTTGCACTTTTAAACCCCAGAGGGAAATAGTTCATACAACCAGGCAGGTTGCTGGTGTTTATGCCCCTTGTTGATTGTTGAAGTACTGTTTCCCGCAGGGGTGGAATTAAGACACGAATGCAGAAGGTATCAGATCCCATGGGGAATCGATGGAATATAAACTAGAGGAAGGTGTAAGCCTGATCTTAGTGCCTCTGAACTCTTGTTGTGTTCAAGGGTTCACTAAAGATCAAATTTGTTTGAAAATTGTATGTTGACCATGTTCTGGGTTTGTTTTTGTTTGTTTGTTTGTTTTTCCTGGTTTAGTTACAGGAAAGTGCCTGCCCTGAAATTGCCCATAAGGGGGTTCTGGCCTGGACAAACCAAGCCTATTTATATGGGAAGGCCACATCCATCAGCCTGCTGATCATTCCCCTCTCGGCTCAGTGGCCCAGGATTTGACGTGCTTTANGTGGTACCATGCTGAGACGATATCTGACATGGATGTCTGACGGTCTGTACATATACATGAAAGGCAAATTCTTTACCAATACTTCTCAAAAAACGCTACAAAAATGCAGTATAAAAACACAGTCTCATGATGTCTGGCATGAAAACTTGGTCACAGAAGCATTAACCCAGCAGACTGTTCCCTTTTACTTTTGCTATTACACTGCTTTTGTGGGGGTCTCCTTTATTTTGGATCTAATCTCCCAAACTGTTTTAATCCGAGAAATGGAATCCTAACAGATGAACACATAATGATTGATTCCCATTTTCTCTTCTTGATAGCATAGTTCAGTCTGAAAATGCCTCTGGATCAGCCTACTAAATTCAGGAGCCTGGTACAGTTAAAACCTTTTGTCTCACTTCTCTATTACAGTGTCTGTCTAGACAGAATCTATTTATACTTGGCTGTGGAACCAAATTTAGACAAATAAGTACTTTTTGGTAGAAATCAAGTCAGAAATGGCACAGACATTGCTTTCTCTGATTTGTAAACCTGAGCCACCTACCTAGGCTGCTGTAAATTAGGAGTTTCTAAGCAAAGACAGATGGTGCACTAGCAGAAGAGATTTACAGCCACAGAGCACCTTCACTGCATGCAACATCACAAAGAAAATCTATTCTCAGCATAACTAATCTGTGGAGGTTCTCAGAACGCCCCTCTTTTCTCATCCCCAGACTCTTACCGCTGTTATTAGGTTTCATTCTCTGATCAGTGCTATAAGCTTCAGAGGAAGATAAAAACCTGTATGAGTCATACCTACTTGTAATGTCCTGAACCGTGGGAGGAATTTATTTTCACACCCATACGATGTATTAGCAAAAGTCCAGGTTGCATATATCTTAGTTAAAATTCTTCATCCTGTTGAAAGACCAGTGCTTTCTTAGAAGGAAGATGCTACAACTGTTTGAATTTCTAGTATCTTGGGAGAGCTGCACCCCTAATCCCTTTGTGCCTACACCTCCGATACTGGTCAGCCCTAAAGGACCCAAGAAGAACAAATGTTCCGCTGTTTCACTGTGGCACAGGATACCTGTGGTAAATTTTATGATGTATCTCTGCATAGAAATTAAGGAAGGAGCTGTGCCAGGACACACAGGCAGCTCTAAGATGGGCTTGCTGGTGTTACTCACGTTGCACTGTTGAGTTGGATCGGTCCACTGGGCCAGAAGCTATTTCCAACTGATTGCATAAAACATGATTGCACAGGGTGTCTTCCCACCCCAAGCATTCTATGATACCACGAACTGCAGCAGAGGTAATTTGGAGAGAACTGCAAACATCGGCTCTCCATGTTGCCATAAAAATCTTCACCAAAGGTTGTGGACATGTAGAGGAGGCTACCTAGTTAAAACTTTGCTAGGCCATGGCAAAAAAAGCAAGGAAGGCATCTCACAGGTAGCAATGAATTGAAAAATATCTTGCTTTGTGTTCTCTATGCATAAATCCTGGCTGTATTAACAATCTTTTACTTCCTTTGACTCCAAGGAAAATTGTTTCTCCCCTGATGTTTTCCCATCCCTCCATCCTCACCAGAACTAGCTGTTGAGCAGGGTTTATAAGAATGTGCAGTACCCAATGAAATAATGAAAATATACATGTTGTTGTTGTTGTTGACTCTGCAAAGGCTCTCAGGGTATGCTGGTCAGTCAGGGAGTGATCTTGTTCCTACATCTTCTCTGTCCTCTTTGGCAGCCCACTCTAGTGGACAAAGAGGATCACTATTAGCCTATGCCACCTCCCATCTAGCATCCTGGACACTCTTTTAGGAGGCAGAGGTTAAAAGCTCCAGGTTAAGCAGAACAGTCCCAGACAGATTCTCCAGCTCCTGCATGAGGGCTCCAACGCACAAACCACAGCTCACAAAACATAACCATTGCATTTTCTCTTGGATGTGGCTTGGAGGAGAGAGATTGTGGGTGCTGCTCTTTGCTCCAGCCAGTGTTGGTCTGTATATGTGAGCACACACTCAGGGCAGCTGGGAAAGAACATCTTTCTGTGAACCCCAGGCTTCACATAGTTTTCTGGAGTGCCTCAACAACACCTGTAGTTAGATGGAGAAGCAGAATTTGAATTGCATTCATGCAGAGCCTTTTCTGCACTGTGTGCTGGTTTGCTTTTCTTACTGCAATCACATCAGACATGATCAATAATAATGTTGTCTGAAATGTGTTCCCCTGCAGCTTGTGCAGCACCATGCAATGGTTTGGAGCCCCTCCAGGAGGACTTCCTCTGGGAGGCAGCTCTGCAGCCAAATTGCTTTCACTGCTATGAAACGTTTCCTGATTCTCCATGTGTTTGTCCCCTGGGGAAGCCCTTACTATTTCCTTTCCCTTGGTATCTCCCCCTTCACATGCTTTGGATGGTTCCCTAGGCACCCTCAGGCCTGGCCATTTGGTGACATGCTTACGCTGTTTGCAGTTTTGGAAGGATGGGTCCCAGGATCGTGCGTAGGCAGTTAATGAACAGCCCTTTGCTTGGTGCTGGTGCTGTGGTGAAAGTTCCTGCTGAAGGATGCAACCACATGTCCTACCACCAAGTTCTGCATTTCTGAGCTGTGTTCTTGTCTCCTCACAGAAACACGAGTCCCATTGCTGTGTTTTTCCTTCTGATATAACAACCTCTGCAGCACAGAGAGGAGGATGAGTCAGCCTGTAGGACACCAAAAATACATTAGGGGTCAGAGATAAATTTCCACACACCTGCCCTGCAACTCCATGCAGTTTGCATTGTTGCTGAAAAGCAACAAACAAAAGAGTTTATTTTTAATAACAATTAAAGGATGAAATGTGAAAGTGTGTTATCATGGGATTTATTTAGGGAGAAATCTTTGAGTTGTGAGAACATGTTAAACCAGAGCAGTGATGTACCTGTCCTGACTGAGGGGATTAAATCCAAAATCCTGGTAATAACAATGAGCCTCTTGGGTAACACTGGCTTCTTCATGTAACCTCAGCAAAGCCCCTGGGTTAAATCTCACTGATGCAAGAGGGAAACCTTTCAGTGTCTGCTGATAGATCCGTCAGGACCTGAAACAGCAGTGGAGCAGCTAGTTCTCCAAGTCCTCAAACCACATTTCCAGGTCATTCCTCCTCCTCTGCTTGGATCGAGCCCATTGCTGTTGTGAAACACCATTAATAGGAGCTGCCAGTGGCAACAGCTGAGGTACCCTGAACCACCTCTCTGATTGCAATGGAAATACCACCCTCGACTGAATTGAGTGGAAATACCACCCTCGATTTTCACCTCAAAGTGATAATCAGCAAGGTATTTTAGATGCCGATGTGGAGCTGTTGGAGCGGGTCCAGAGGAGGGCCACCAAAATGATCAGAGGGCTGGAGCACCTCTCCTATGGGGAAAGGTTGAGGGAGTTGGGATTGTTCAGCTTGGAAAAGAGAAGGCTCCGGGGAGACCTCATTGCGGCCTTCCAATACTTGAAAGGAGCTTACAGGCAGGAGGGGGACCGACTTTTTACACAGGTGGATAATGGTAGGACAAGGGGGAATGGGCTAAAACTGAAAGCGGGGAGGTTTAGGTTGGACATCAGGAAGAAATTCTTCCCTGAGAGAGTGGTGAGGCGCTGGCACAGGCTGCCCAGAGAAGTTGTGTCTAGAAGTTGTGTTATCTAGGTGTTCCTGCTTCGGCAGGGGGATTGGACTAGATGATCTTTCGAGGTCCCTTCCACTCTCTAACATTCTGCGATTCTGTGATTCTGTGTTGTGGATGCCCCATCGCTGGCTGTGTTCAAGGCCAGGCTGGATGGGTTCCTGGGCAGTTTGATCTAGTGAGCTAGTGGCTGGCAGCCCTGTCCACGGCAGGGGGGTTGGAACTAGATGATCTCTGAGGTCCCTTCCAACCCAAGCCATTCTACGATTCTATGACTTCCCCTGCTTTTCATGAGCTATAATTCAGTGTCCGACAAGGGGGAGCACAAGTCCCAGTCCATGGCACAGCACATTGCACTTGCTCTGCAAAAGGAGTTCAGTGAGCTGTTCCCCGCAGTGAACTAAGATTATCAGGATTTAGGGGTGTTTTGGTTTTTATTTGTCCTTTTGTTTCATAGTGTCAAAAACAAGTACAACTTTGGAAAAGAGATGTGATATCGTTTTGTCTAAACAATTTTCAATAATTAGCTTAATTCTTTTAAAAAGACAAGTAGGGGAGAAGCATTCCTCAGATAATGCTAGCTCTTGAAGAAGATGATATTTTAAGAAATAACCAAAGCAAAACAAAAAGTGTGAGAAAGACCTGTTGTCATGGTAACAATGTGTATCAAACTGATGTCAAACATGCTGTGAAATAATCTCACCAAGTTGTAAGACAAGATGATGAAGCAGGCTACAAAAGGAGTCTGCCAGTGTTTTATTTACACGATTTTTATATATTTATTTGCCTGCGTGGTATGCATATATCACACCCACACTACCACCCACAACACACAGCTGTCTCTGAATTGCCTTCATTTTAATCCAGAAACTCAAGGAACAATGAAAGAAGAAGGACAAGAAGAAGTAAATAAGGGAAAAGAGCATTCAGATCTGGTAGGAAAAAATAGCATCCTTTCAGTTCAAAGTGGACGTTAGTTGGTGGACAGGCTTCAGCAGTGCAATTCCAGACTTGTATCAGTGGAATTAAGATCAGAACAAACCTAAACTTTGCCTGTTAGTACCTTATTATTTCATCTGTATAAGAAAAATCTCTGTTCCCTGTAAGTGCCAATGCACAGGTATCAATCAGTAACCAGAAACAGGCTTAGGGATGCTATGTGCTATATGTAAGTCTTCAGTGAGATGCAAAAGGAAAAACAGTAGCTGGTGATGCAGTTTTGTTCTTAGAGATATGATGGAGTCAGTGAACTGCTCAGAGGAAAAAGCTGAAGCTTATAATTACTTGCATTAATATTTCTGCAGTCACCAAAAGAGGTGTCTGGGCCTCCTTGTGGGATCTTAGGAAACCAAGAAGAGATACCATGTTTTGCAGCATCATCCCTGTGACATCATCCCTGAAGGCTGAAGTGCATTTGAAAGCAGGCAGCAGCTCCAACAACCAGCAATTATTTTTCTGAACAAAACAAGAATGTTTTTTTTTCCTGTCTGGCCCACACTCACCTCTACGTATCTTACACTTCTGACCTGTTACTGCCCTAACGAAGTATGGAAATGAAAGCACATATATCCATATCTACATAATCTCTCTAAATTTCTCTGATGTTCCCTTTCCATTTTCCTTAGAGGACTTCTTGTATTTATTAACACAACCCTGCTGCTCCAATAAGCAATGGTCCCTTCATCATGAAAGCAATATCCTAATTATGCCGCATTTCCTTGACTCACCCTCGCTGTTCTTCCAGACTTGTTCCTCCTTATTCACACATCCCCTCTGCTGCCTTGTCACCCTACTATCAACTCGTATCTCACGGAGCCTGGTACACCCAAACACCTTCCTCAAGTTCGTTGTGGTCCTTCTTGCCCCACCCCTGTCCTTGCATGGACCATTCTTCTCCCACTCTCTGTGCCAACCTCCACCCCACAAACTATTCCCTGGCTGCCAGACTATATGCCAGTTTTCCCCAACCTGCTAAGAGGCCAGACATACAAATCACACCACAAAACTATCTGTCAAGAAAAACAGAAGATTTTGTTAAAACCTAGTGTATATCCCAGTAGCCTTCTTATTCCAGGCGACATGTTGGTTCATTATATGGCTGTAGGGGATGTACTGTGCCCATTCTAAGCATATAGCCCTTCATTTCTTTGATGTTCTTGACCAACCACCAATTTTATGGGCATAAGAGGTGAACAAAAATATTCAGATTGTTCATTTATTTCCCAGGTAGGATTTTGTTCTACACAACACTTTTTTTTTTTTTTTTTTTTCTTCAGATTTATTTGATTTGATTGGATTTATTTTATTTTATTTTTTGCGTGTTTCAGTTGGTTAATCTTTACCAGGGACAGTAATCCCACTGGATAAAAGTAGGGTTTGTTGGAATTTAGTTCATGAGGAGTACAAGATTAAACTATTTTCAGGAAGTGTCTGACTTCAGTGAGTCTTCTGTTGTATTTTTTTTTAACAGAAACTGTTAGAAAACAAGAGAAAAACTGTGGGATAGTAAGCATTCCATTTTACACTTACAAGAAAAATTGATGTTTTCTCATATGGAACAACCTTTCTTGGTAAGAAAGGTGTTACTTTATACTTGTACCTGTTTTTAAAGGTTGAAACAAGGATAAATAAATCCGTCTTTCCTTTAGTTTTGAAGCTGGCCTGTGATTTGCAAAGTCACTTTAATGCTTTGTACTGTATGCATAGAGTTGCACCACCAGTAAACCCTTGGCTGATCCATTCAGCACCCACTGTTGCTAGCAACCTTAACCTGAAATGAAAATACAGCTCACTGGACTATAAGGTATTTTCACCTTCCATCCTAGATTTTCGCATCTAATTTAGATGGCACTTAACATTTTATTCCCTGCAGTTTCTAGCCCTAGTGCAAACTACTTCAGGGTTCTTCAGGGCAAAAGCATGATGTGCACCTCCTTCGTTAGTCCTTCTTACCTGCCCTGTCTCCTGAAGCTCTTCGTGACACAGTCACAGTATAAGATGTTGTTCATGAAAAGGCAACGCTAATCCAGTGGAGAATCTGCAAGCTGAATCAGGAAGATCTGAGATAAAGCTAGAAGTTCTTTCAACCATGAAATGAGGCCACCTAGTGCTCTGGCACTGAACCATGGCCCCGAGCATCCTGGTACATGTTGTGCTTGGGTGGCAAGGGTGTATGAGCACCTCATCCCAGCTGAAGGTGTGGAACTCTGCAAGCACAGAGGAGGTTCTTGTTAAACTACAGAGCAGAGCACTTTTAACCCTCCAATGCGTAAATGCGTACTCCAGTATTTAAAAGAGCTAGAGGGCTCATTTCCTTCCAGTTTTTTTTTTGTTTGTTTGTTTTTTTTTTTTTTTACTAGAGATCAGTTTTATGAGCTGAAAATGACCATTTCCCTGGATCCAGCCTTTTTGTTTTATTCTTATTGTCCACCTACCTAACTCCAAATAAGGAAAAAGGAGAGAAAGCCCCTCACACCTTATGTTCAGAGTAAAATTACTGTGAAACATGGAAGAGTGAAGAGTGTTTCTGTATTTATATCTACAGATGTCTGCTATCTGCACGACATTCTGCAGAAAAAGTCAGCCCTGAATATTTCAATGCCCACAGTTACAGACAGGAGGGGTGGAGCTTTCTTTTTTTTTTTTTTTGGTGCTTTTTTTTGCCCTTTTTTTTGTTTGTTTTTGTTTTTGTTCTTCCCTTTGGAAACAAGCTGAAATTATACATTATTATTTAGAGCTGGCCCTTTGCCAGGGTGCAGCTTCAGAACTCCAAACAGCCTGGAAAATAAGCTCAGGAGAGAGTAAATCCTCTGCTTACATTCTAACAAATGAACATTAGTGCTGTTGCCTGGGAGTATTTAATCTGGGTTGCTCCACATTTGCAGTGGAATCAGCAAGATCTTGTTTAAGTGAAGTCTTTCACTCCCTCCCTTACCACAGCTCGTATGTCACCCTTTCAGAAGCAGCTCAGAATCCAGGAATGAGATGGATCTTCATGATTCTGAGCTTTAAAAACTATTTTCAGGTGATTCCAAAAGGAAAAAGAACACTTTTAAAACTCAGAGAGTATCATGGGCTATTTTTGGATATTGAAGTCCTGGAATTATTTGGTGAGGAGACCATGAATGACAGAGGGATAGTCTAGGTGGAGTGTAAGACCTGTGAACATAGTCCTCTCTTTTTGTCCAACGCCCCTCTCCAAGCTCAAAGTGGCAGTAACATATGGCATACCTACTGCATAACAGGGGGGGGTTCTTGCCCTCTGTCCTGGGGCTTGTTGAAGACGGACTATGGGGGAAACTGCCTCTGTGTCTGACATGTAGCACTTGCCATGTCCAATCCAGTGAATCTGCAAGTAGATATATGTTAAATTAATTGTGTGGATGTGGAAACATCAACTTGGAACAAGAGGGAGTTACAAGCTCTACAACAGGTATCATCTGTGGTTGTGGCCATGTCACGTAATGCCCTTCATTTCTTTCTAAACACAGATGTAGATTCACTGCAGAAGGTTAAGTATGTTTTAGCTTACTCACCACCTGCTTTGTCTGATGTCCCTCCAGACATTCCTGTGCATCTGCCTCCACTTCAGATGAAGGCTTTCTCCTCCCTACTTAACAGAACCGAGTTTTGAGAGGCACGACAAAATACGATCTCTTCTGTATCCTATATTTCACTTCATCAACCCAATAGGAGCCTGAGAAAGAGGTGAAGAGGATCTGGGATTGAGACACAGTCTGGAAAGCTCCAGGTGACATAGCAAACACCTCTTGCATCATAACACATCCTGAAAGCACGTCAAATTTTTATTAAGCAGATATTGTGGCTCCTCAGGCTTCTCCTGTGCATTTTCCTAGTGCTGCAATGACCACTGATGGGAAGATCTTTGGTTCCAGAACTGGCAATTTTAGTTAATTGTTGAACTCTGGGCACAGTCAATAGCATAATAAAACCAAGCCTAGATTCCCAAAACAATGTGTAAAACTGGTATTGCAAGAAGATGGCACACTACACAGGGTAACACAAAAATTTCTTTAAGGCCTTCACTTTGAGAAATATATTTAATAAACATTCAGGATACAAAAAAAAAAAAAAAGATCATCAAGAGGACTAAAAATATCCTGTGAACAAAGAGCCACAGAAAAGAATGGGTTTGATATCTCTCTTTGTTTCCTGTGGAAGAAACTGGAAGTCTTCCATCTGCTTGGATTAACATTAATGTCAATGAAAGTAGAGAACCACTGGTCTTGACTCGTAAGTACTTTCCAGCTGCAGTCCATGGACGTCTTTGTTGGTGTGGGAAAGATCCTTACCTATTGTAATTCTGCTGAAATTCATTACACAGATGCCTGCAACTCTGCTAATACAATTTTACAGCTGTGCAAGCTGAAGAAGGTTGAAAATCATAAGGTCCAGATGCTCAGCTGGTGCAAGCTGATAGTAATGCGACTCAACGTCAGCAGACTTGGCTGCCTCTGCTTGGCTATATCGGGGAAGATATCTCACCATTTGCCTTCATGTAGTACTTTGTGCTCACAGCTATTGAACACAACATGTTTAATAAAGAAGACACATCTGCCAGGCAGGTGAGACTGCTGAAGAGCCACAGTGCATGTAGGGTCAACATTACCCCAGCAATGGTTGATGAGTCAGGCAATGAAGTTGGCAGGCCTGATTTTCACAGGACCAGTGAAGTCCATCACTTTGTGTGCATTTTTTAATTATTTTATTATTATTATTTTGGGTAAAAAAAGTTTGTGAGAGCGAAGCTAGAGAGTGTTTGAGGATTTCTTCCTTAGGCCACCCTTAAGCTGAGCAAATGAGCAGCTCTCTTCTGAATCAGCAAGGCTACTGCAGTGCCTCTGAGACACTGTAGCAATGTTCCTGCTGTTGAGGGTTCCACAATGGTGAAAAGTTTTCAGTAGGTTAACTTTTTTTACAGAGCTTTATTTTTCCCCAGAAAATTTCTTCCAGGTGAAGAAACCCCTTTCTCAGGGATATTCTATGGAGTCCACTGAAATGTCCACTGAGCTTTAATTACTGCTAATCAAGTAAGACTCTATACACTAATTCCATCTTGACAAATCCTTATATAAGGGGAGGGTTTGCACGCCCTGACATAGGCCAGATGTTTTCCACAGTACATGAAAGAAAAAAAACACTTCTCCATCTGCTGAAAGTACATGTTTTGTCTACATCTGTTGAAAAGATTAATGAGCACTCTTGAGCTTGGTTTACTGCAACTCAGATTTGTTACTGACACTCCCTTCCCCCCCCCCCTTACCCCTCCACAACCCAATATGTAATCAATAAAAAACTGTTGAGAAGAAGTAATATTAAACATCTTAATATAGAAGACCTTGCTGAAAGTTTAATTTAGCCTTACAAGGGAACTTCATAACAATGACAATTTTATTCCAAGGCTTTCCAGGTTTATCTGTATTTTGATGCTTTCAGCATTGCCATTTGCAAAATAAGGAAGTACAGAAGTCTTACAAAATCTTTTTCAGTTGGAAACATGGTGTGGCAAAAAAATCTATATCAGTCTGGTTTTCCAGTCACTCCACTCAACCAGCCAGGCAGGGTATCAGTCTCCTTTGCTTGGATTTCAGCACTTCTTTCACTTCAACTTTTGTCACTGAACCCTTCCCAGAAAATAAAAACATTTCTGCTGGACTGTCCCAGACCTGATTCACCCCCCCAAGGGTATTGCCTTGTGCTTTTAAATTGTCCTCAAGCTCCTCTTTGTGGTGACTCACAGTAGATTTTGGTTATATGAAGATGAAGTGAGCGGGAAATATTAAGGAGGAGCAGATGTTACTTAGATAAACTTTGACATATTTGTTGACTTAGGACAGTGCAAACGTTGCGCATTTAGCTGTGTGGTCTCTGTGTCTTCGTACTCTCTCTCCACTCCCTAGAGTTTTTCTAACTAGAAAGAAGGTACAAGGTGACCATCTCAAGGCTTAGATTGTCTCCAGTTTCAAACGATTCAACGATGTTAAGGGACAAGGAAGGGAGGAAGAAGGCACAGCAGTGTGGACATCTCCCTTCCCTGTGTAGGGATGCAGAGATGTGCTAGCTCTTCTGGTTTGAAGTGTAAGTGAGTGAAGAGAAGGATCTGGTAAGCATCAGCTTCAAGAGGAAGAGAGAGCAACAGCTGGAGACAGGTTGTAAAAAGTGAGGCTTTTGAGGAACTGGCTGTGATTTTATGACCAAATCAGACAAATCTCTTATTCCATCACATCTGCCTGGCTGGGTCTTCTGCAGGGACTTCTCCATGCTCTGGGCACATATCTTACGAGAAGGCCTGTTAGCAGCCTTCCAGTATCTAAAGGGGGGCTACAAGAAAGAAGGGGACAGACTCTTTAGCAGGGCCTGTTGTGATA
This sequence comes from Alectura lathami, assembly GCA_013399715.1. NCBI lineage: Eukaryota > Metazoa > Chordata > Aves > Galliformes > Megapodiidae > Alectura > Alectura lathami. The sequence continues at coordinate 177,317 of VXAV01007032.1, read as the reverse complement.
GGACTGGGGGAAATGGTTTCAAACTGAGAGAGGGGAGACTTAGACTGGATAAAAGGAAAACGTTTTTTACACTAAGGATTGTGAAGCATTGGCACAGGTTGCCCAGAGAGGTGGTGGCTGCCACATCCCTGGAGACCTTCAAGGTCAGGCTGGGCAGGGCTCTGAGCAACCTGACCCAGCTGTAGGTGTCCCTGTGCACTGCAGGGAGTGGCACTGGGTGGCCTTTACAGGTCCCTTCCAACTCAGGTGATTCTATGATTCTAAGGCACCTCCTGAGGTCACAGGGATGATTTAGCCCTTCAGGGCACCCCAGCGTGTGTACAGCTACAGTGGGTGGAGGGCAGGAGGAAGATGTTCCACATCTGCTTCTGTAAGGCAAACACATCCTACCAGGCAGAAGACAGAAAGCATTAAAAGGGAAATGTGTTCCCCTTGTCTCTTCCCACAGTCAGTAAAACTGCTTCTCTGGAGTGAGACAAGTGAGGATTTTGTGACAGCCAACAGTTACTAAATTTTGATTTAGGTGCCCGGAGAATCTAACATAAAAGACTGTGTCAAATTTCAAAGTAAAGCTAAGTACAGTGAAGCAATCTTTTTTAATGAGCAGAGTAACACCAACATAGCCCCAGTAAAGAAACCAAAGCAGAGAACATCGCACTGACAGAGCCACATAATAGCAGCTGTTTTCTTTTGAAATAGCTGCTGTTGGCTGCAGGTTGACATAATATCTGAGACTGCACAAATCTTTATTCTCCATATTTGTAGTAGCGTATTCAATTTAGTTTCTGCTAACAAGATAAAAGACAGACATCAGCTTCAGTCAGCTGACAATAAAGCTTAAATGACTATCTCCACATAAATCCTCAAGCATGCTGCCAAGTGCTGAGGAAAAGCTGGAGTAGTCTTGGAAAATAAGAGTGAAGATCTGGGGGCACTTAGATCTGTTCTAGACTCAGCAGGTGAGCCTGGGTGAGAATCATCACCTTGCATTGTGCAAGCTAGTCATCCTCAGATCTCTTCAGCATCCATGAAAACCTGTATACGCCATGTGTACCCCCTGCAACCTCTCCTTGGTGCAGTACCTGTATAACAGAAATAATTATTCAGCAGTGTATGGCTGAAGGCACTAAGAAAGCCTAATGGCAGAGAGTGAAATTCTTCACAATGGTGTATGTTACCCCAGCTTTCATAAAACCCAGTAAATTTTTGCTCACAAGATTTGATATTATCATTAATTTGCCAAGCAAGAGACTGCGGTGCTCGGCCAGGAAAGCAGGAGTGCTGAGCAGCTGAGCTGTCAGGCATGTCCAAAGCCAGTCAGGAGGGACAGAAACTTATCACCAGAAGGACAGCGGGAGGTGGTACAGCACTTGCAAAGCTGCTCTCCTCTAGCCAGTCCCTACCTCAGCTGCTCCATGGAGCCTATCTTGAGGGGGTCTCCATGTCCTTCTTTATTTATGACACTGCCTTCTGTCCACAGCGACATTCAAGGTGACTTCACTAACATGTTCACTTGGAGGATGCAGCTGCAAGTTTTCTGATTTTAGAACCAGTTTTGTTTATGTCATTGTCAATGCAGAAAGGCGGGGATGGTGCGGATGAAGCCCAAGGGAAATCCTCTGCTAATATCCTACCCTGAAATGACAGGAAGGTCAGAGCTAGTTTCCCTGCATCTGCCAGAGTCTCCCCCCTTTCCCATCCCTCCCCCTGCTCTGGGGACAGAAAACCCACCCATGCCAGAGGCAAGCCATCCCCAGGGTTCATCAAAATGTTTCTGAAGCACAGATTTTGTGCTGCAGGAAGCCTGATTGCACAAGCAGGCAGATGTTCGCAAGAAAATGTCCCATTGAAGATTAAAATCCCAAGACACTTTTTTTTCATAGCTCACATCTCATCTGCTGTCAGGATGCTTGGGCTGCTCACTGGAGATAAAATACACAGAAACGACCAGCAAAGACAATAAGAGGTGGAAGTTTCCAAATGATGCCTTCTTTCATGACGAGAAATAAGGTTTGTTCACAGGGGACAACAGAGGACCGTAGTTCATCCAGAATACGGCAGTGCTTTGAAATCCCGGTAGAGACTGGAGCCATAATATCCACAGGAGTAAAGAAAGTCTGCTCCTAACGTGAGGACAAGGACAGAAGAAAAAAGGACTTTGCTGCACTCCTGCATCTGATTTGTATCAGACAGTGGGGACAACACACCTCTGCGACCCACATGCCTTCAGCTAATTGTGTCCTTTTTTGATAATCTTCCTTTGCTTCGGCCATGCATCCTTGATCAAGGCTACACCCCATCTTTTCTTTGCTCTAAGGGAGTACTAGGACACACTTTAAAGCATTTGTGCTGAATCATCTCTGCCTTGTAACCCCCCACCCAAAGAGTTATCTGTTGATGTATCTGTAAAACCCAGCAGGCTGAAAGACTTTTCAAGTCTCTTTGAGGTTTACCATCACATTGGGCTTTGCAGCATGTCCTGACATCCAGGAAATGAGGGATGGAAGAGGTGGCTCAGGGCTTCTCCTAAAGACCCGTGAGATCCACGTAAATTCATAGCTGTCTTCTGCCATGATCCACAAAAGCAGGGTGGCTTGTACAGACTCTACAGACAGACCAGCAGGTAGGAACATGCAGGTTTCCCACAGTCCTATGTTCATCCTTCCACTTCTGGGAAATCAATCAAGTTTGTGCATGCAACTAATATATTTTCAGCCCCACAACACACACTGTAAAACTAGCATTTTTTATCTGGATGTGCACGTTTGTGCGCAGTTATATAGCTTTCCCCTGTTCCTCAGTTGCATGGACCTAACTGAGTTTGTTTCCCCATCAATTGCATCATTCCTCCACGCAAAGGGAGTACAGCAACTTTATGCATATGTAGCCTCATGTCTTACAACAGAGGACCTTCTCTTCCAACACAAACACGGAAATACAACTGACCAGTCTGTTTGGCCCTCCTCTTTCCCAATTGCATCTGGGGACACGATCCTCTTTGGGGCTGGTTCTGAATTTGGAGCTCTCTGTGACTGAGTAGCGCTACCTTAGTGAGCAGCCGTCCTGCTGATGGATCTTAGCATTGAGAACTCCTCAGCTTGGCACAGTTGTTTTGGTTCTCCGGTTGTGTGACAATCTCAGTCTGCTCCCACAGACAAAGGCGTAAAAATGTTAAAACTAGAAATGTAAAAANTTTGCAGAAGTTCTCCACTTCTGTCCTTTCCATAGATTTAATGACTTCTTTAAATTCTGTGCACTTCTTTTTTGCACCTTATGCTACCATCCCTCCAGCTTTCCCGTAGCCTAAGGCAAAAGATATTGCAAAAATATTTTATTTAGTCTCTGAGGTGACTGGCAAAAATTGTGTCCAGCAAAGACGTCTTCATAAACGGTGTCACAGACCAGTTGTACTGATAAGCTGACCTTGGCATAACTATTTCAGCACAAATGAGCCTGAGATTGTAGTTATGTAGTGTGAGACCTCGGTGACTCACGCTCAGTACTTTCAGTCATCCCATGAGCTAGTCTCTTGATACCATTGCTAAAAACAAAAGTAGTTTTCATTTCACCCCATATGATGCAATACAGCCATTCATTAATGTCACTAGATCACACGTTGGCTGAGGAAACTGCTCCCTTGGATTTTGGAAGGGACCCTGGGCTGCAGTCCTCGATTTTTCTGCCTACCTGTTGTCTTTCCAAACAAGACTGGGTTAGGCAACCGAGACAAGTGATCAAGTGCCCAGCAACTGGGGCGAGACTGCCTGGAGCCTTACATGAAATATACTTGGGAGGAGTCCGAAGCTTGAAGCCAAGGCTGGCAAGGAAGAAAAAAGAGGTCCTATTTTGGGTGCTCTTGCTGAACTTTCCACATGAAGGAATTTCCTCCTTTTAAGAAGGAATGTGAAATGGTCAGACACCATTAAACTGATGATTTTATATCTTGCATTTTGTGTGTGGTCTATTCATAACCCTAAACCTGCCTGGTAGGTCAGGTGGTGAGGAACATCCTACAGAAAACTCATAATGATATCATCCTACTGCATCATCTTGATTAAGAAATTCATTCTTGTCTCACAGCATTGATAGGCTGGGATTGAGCTTTACGTTCTCACATTCTATAGCTATTACAGGAACTTCCTAAAGGTTTTCAAATATAATCTCCAAAGAGAAAAAAAATAAAAAATAAAAAAAAAAATAAAAAGGATTTGCAAGCCTCCAGGACAATAGCAGCTGATACTGCTGCAGGTCATTATCTTCCTGGAATCACTGATCTTTTCTGAAATGCTGAACTATGTGCAGCTCAGCTTTCAGCAAAATCACACCAGAGCAGTTAAGTAAGCAAAAGACCTTTGCAAAGCCCTTGGTATTTCACCTTTAATAATAAATAAAATAAGGCAGCCTGGGATGCCACTGACCAAAGAATGGGTCAGCTTTATGCTGTGCCGCAGTATTAAGTGGGCTACTACTAGCTGGCACAGGATGGAGCTGTGCCAGGAAACACTAAAAATCAGACAGTTTGGTCAGCCCTAGGCTGTGTCCAGGCTTTGGTTAGTCTGTTAGCGGAGACGAAGAAATAGGATGTATGAGAGTTTCTGATATTCCCTGTACACACTAGAAAAAACAGTCCTTTTTGGCATCAAACTGAGTTGCTGAGGCCGCTCTCAGTTACAGACTCAGTCACCAGCTGAACGTGTATAACTTGTTTAATCCTCTTCCTTCTCAGTCCACACGAACAAAGTAAACACAGAGGTACTTTTCTTCTTTCCTTTGCCTCTGGAAGTCTCAGGCTTTTAACACCTCAGTGCAGTGCAGATTACGTGAGGACATCCCTCAGAGTAATTCTTTCTGCTAATAATGGCCTTCTCCACTTCCTTTTTTCACCCTGTATTGTCATCCACCTGCTGGGGGTGAGGAATACTCCACTTCCCTTATGTCTGCACCTGTATTAAACAGGCGTCCCAGCTTGATCCTGCATTACTGGAACATAAATAACAGCAATGTCACAGTGGCAATTGCAGGGGTATGGCATTCAGAGGGGTTGTTGCATGGAAGGGCCTGAAGCAGTGGGAGAAAATGTCTTGAATTATTCAAGAGAATAGCACAGTGATACAAGCAGCACCCTAACAAAAAAACACCATATCCTACCCAATCTGCCCAATGCTACAGACATCAGGCTTGGCTTTACAATACCTTTCTGTTTGCATTTCCATGTGACAGACCATCCACAACCCTGTGATGGATATAATTTACTTTTCTTCCTCGGTGATCATCCAAACCACCTGAAAGCAGACTAGTGATAACTAGTATATGGGATGTGGGACTGGAAGAAAAATGATGCTCTTTGCAGTTCCACTGATTTTGAGAGCTGTATTTGTGGAATCTCAGACACTGTCTCTGACCAAGGGCAGTTCAAGCAACACACACCAAAGAGACTAGGCTGCCACTCTAAGAAAGATTTCTACCTAACAGCATATCTCACAGTGCAAAAAATAACAAGACAAGAAAACCATGATAGGGGCAATTCACATACTATACTGGCATGAAATGTTTGTGGGTACAAAATGCAACTGAAAATAAGAGAGATACAGTAAATCAATAAAAAAAAAAAAAAAAGAATTTCTAAGGATATTTGTATGTCATTCATGTACTAAGGCGGAAAACCCTGCTTTCTTTCGCCACTTTTTGTGTCAGAAGCAAACTATGTTGTGAATATAGGCTATAAAAACCGACCACCAGGTGGAAAGTTCTGCATGAAAGTTTCCCATCCGTCACAGGGTATGCACTGCTGTTGGGCACAGATGGGTGGTGGCAGCTTGCATTCTCACCCATCCCCACGTCTCGAATAGTTTGACCAGAAGAAATGGTGAATATCCAGGCACTAGCGCGCCTTCAACAGAATTCACATTGCTTTGCACCTTTGCTGGAAATCTCCATGCCCTGGAGATGGCCAAGGATCACTATTTGTGCTGGAGATACCACCCTGTGCACACTTGGTTCCTTTGTTTTTGTCAAGTGTGCAAAAATCCCTATTGCTCTGTCTGAAAACATCATAAAAGCAAAATCCTGTCACCAGCTGTGTTTACTGAATAGATTAATTCTTTTTGTCATCACTTTGGTCTTACGTAGCACTTCTTTCTCCAGGAAATGGAAATGCTCCCTCAGCAATGAATCACAAGGCAGTGGACCTATTCCTCCCCATGTCTGGTTGGATGTCACTCCGACTGTGTGGCCTGCACCCTTTCCAGAAGGGCAGCTCTGCTAACCAGCTCCCACCCTTATGCTCCAGTTGTTGGCCTGATTGTAGCTCGCAGGAGCTGTACGTGCCTGGGCCAGATGGGAGAATAAGCATTCCTGGGCAGGGGCTTGGCTCCATGGGAAGGCTGATTTCGTGTCCCTCTCATTTTCATTGTCCCCACAATTTAGGGTGAGCTTTCAGACTGGCCTCGGAAGGGTGGAGGGGAAATCAGAGCTATTCCTCATCCCCAAGAGACAGCACTGCAAGTATTAAGTTTTGTCTAGCGCTTGCCTTTAATTCCAGATGGCTTTAGGATTTAATTACTAAATTGTTTGTTTGTGATTCTCTTTTCCCATCTGAAAACCAAACACGTACTGACAGTACAATAAATGCACAACACATTTGATTTAAACAGTTGTAGAGTATAATCAGCTACACAAATGGAAGTGGTGACCAGGAAAACACTTCAGATGGAAAGCAAAGCAAGCAATGGCAAAGCTTTCTTTGCACAAAGAATGACAGTTGCCATTATCAGGCTTCCACTCAGATGAGAAGGGTTCACTGGTTTTAGGACAGGATTGCAACAGGAGCCAGCCTGTAAGTGTTCCCTTCTGATCACGGAAAAGGAAGCAGCAGATGAAAAATGTCTTTCAACAGGCAGAAGTGACACATTCTTGAGATTAGAAGCACTGCTAGGGAGATTCCAGGTTGTCTACAAGCTTGATTTCAGCTCTAGGTTCAACCAACGTCTCATGATCGTACAAAGAATATCCTGTGTTGAAAAAAAAATTGACATTTTTTAGTAGGAAAGGGCTTTTATTTTATTTTGGAATACTTGGCAAACGAGATCAGAAGTTGCACTTGAACACTTTTAATGTGTATTAGCCTCTATTTGTTTGTCTCCTTCTATCAAAAAGAAGACTTTCTGCGTTTTGGTTGTCGGAAGATTCAATATGATTGTGAAAACATCAAGTAATTGCAACAAGATGGCTCATGGGACAAACCAGGGCAGTTCTGGAAGACACAGGAAAGTTTGGAAGCCACCAAAATGAAATTATTCACTATGTTGTAAACCAAACTCTTTTGACTGAGGATAGCTCAAAGACTGTATTATCCCAGGGGAGAAAAAAAAAAAAAAAAAAAAAAAAAAAAGCATCCTCAGGATGATACCCAGCTCCTGAGATAATTCCTCACTGGTGTTTTGTATAAGCAGAGAGAACACAGCAATAGGAGAGGGGAAAAAAAATAATAATAATGTCAAGCTTACCCCAAACACAGACATTTTCTTTTGAAAAATAAAATCTGCCTTGAAGTATAGTGCTCAGAGTTCAAAGCATGCAACTCAAATTCAGATTGCCAGGGTGATTAAGGACTTTGCTGGAAATTGGAAACATCAGGCTGTTGATACCCTTGGGAGGGATGTGTATTCCAGCAAGCAGATGCAAGGGTTGGGGAAAGGTTTCCTCTTGTGATATTTCATCCCAGGTACAGCCAAAAAATGACCCTAGAAAACATAACCCTTACTTTGTTCTGGGAATTGCTACATATTTCTTGCAAAATACACACGAAATTGTGTGCTTCCCCTTCAACCTTTGGGAGGACGCTAAGAAGGGACAAAATAGTTTGGAAGCTGGTTCATTATCTCTGCCTGTGATTGCAGCAGGGTTTGCTGTTGCTTTTTTTCTTCTTTTTTTTTTCTTTTTTTCGTTTTCTTTTTGCTGCTGATTGCATTATTGAACTGTGGGACCTGTTAATTTTAAACAGATGTGGAATTATCAGTGTCCCAGCAGTGCTTCTAACTGTGTCACCTGCCTCGAAAATCAAGGACTTGTGCTCCTGGTTCACTGGTACTAGACTGGTTTTCCTTTTCTTTTGGAAATCTTACAAACAGAAACTTATTCTAAGGCAACAGAGGAAGAGTTTGGTTCATAGGCAGAATCCTCAGGACCCTTAAACTATTGGGAAACCAGGCTGAGATTTTCTCCCTCTGAACCAAACTCACCTCTCCCCACAGCAGTCAATCCCAATGCACACAGATGTGTCAACAGAGGAAAATGAAGAGGGCTTATTAAATAAAAACACTGCCACTACAGGTGCAGGGAAGTAGCAAGATACTTCATTGTAAGTCCATCCTGAACATCTGTTATACACCCAGAAATTTGCCCATCTCGTCTTCCAGGAGACTCTTCAGGCAGCAGTGCTGGTTTTCAAAGGGGTTGGTTTTAAAGTGGGGAGGCAAAGAGGAGTTTTTTCTGAAAATATTTTTCAGAGTCTAGATGGTAGATGAAATTCTTCTGGAAGTCTTACCTTGATTGTAGGTGATGATCAGGTGAGCATTTGGCTGAAAGCTTCAGAAAAATCAAGCCTGAGATGCTGAATAATAGAACATATGAGTGGCAAAGTGCTGATCTCCTCCCCCAGAAAAATTGCTAACAGGAACTTGTTTTCCAGAACTCATTTCCATGTTAGACAAAGGCTCATGCTTTTAATCTGTGCATTAGGAGAAAGATGAGAGAAAAAAAACAGCACCCTGCTTCTTGGACGAAAGGCTTCTTGACGAGCAGAGTCTGAAAAACTGCTGCAAGGACGGGCAGGTGCTGTCCTACTCACACTCACCTGTAAGGTCCAAGCTGTGAGATTCATAATGCCCGGCACTGTTTGGTAGCCTGCCATAGGATGGTGGAAGCAGTGACAGAAGTACCAGCAACAGAACAGCCACAGGGGATGGACAAGGTAAAGGAACGATGTGTTGGCAATAGGTCAGCTGGGAAAAAAAAAAAAAAAAGTATCAACACAAATAAACAGACAAACGACAAACAAACAAAAAAAAAAACATGTTTCTGGCTCATGAAGGTTTCTTCCTTATTAAACCATCTGGTAATAGCTGAGGCTGAGGAAAGATGCTATCTCCTACACAAACCACAGCCTAAGGAAATAAAATTCTTTGTTTAGAACTCGATAATCTGACCTCTGCTCAACTACAGCCCCCTGTGCCATTCGTTTATTAAATTCTGTTATGAAACCTAATTGGGGCAGAAATCCCTGAGTATATACACTTTTCTGCAATTACAGAGATCCGCTGAAGACTTTTCCAACAGAGGTACCAACTGCTGAAATCCTAGGAGCCATGGTCACTGTGCTCAGTTCCTTAAGGTGGTGTCTGGAGCCATTTATGCTTGTGCCAGGAAAGTGGGAATGCCTGGCCAGATTCTGCTCACACTCTCTTTGGTAAAAGGGCAGAGCAATATCAGCCCCACAAGTGCAGATATTTTGCAGTGATGTAAATGAGATTGGGATTGGCCCCAGGTGCAAAGAACCAGAGAATCAGACCCAGAAAGCAGAATCGGAGACATCTGTAATCTCTCTTCCACCATGTGTGTGGGCAGCTATTTTGGTCCACGGACATTAGTGCTGGTTTATGCCACAAGGCACAAAAAGAAAAGTACAGGAGTAAAAGTAAGAATCAGGTGCTCCTGAGAGAACAGAGATCCTTTGTGGCAGAGTAAATTATTCACTTTGGTGCAGAGTCTGAGTAATTCACCCTGTGGATCTGAAAGTACTTAGTCTAAATGAAGATCAACCTGAGAACATTCAACGTGTTCTTACGTTAGCAGGCAGGATACTGACCCTATCCTTTAACTCTCTGAAGATGCATAATTAGGTTCTGGAGCTAAAATGAGAACTTTTAAATAAAAAGTAAGGTTTGGTTTCTTTTTGTAAGAACAGCGGGATTTAATGATAAGTTTTAAAGTGCTGTGACAAACAGCCCCTTCTCTCCTGAAATCTCACTCCCTAACTACATGCGTAAGTAAACACAGATTACTGGAATCCATTCAAAAGTCGATAGAGGAAGTCCTTTCTCTGCTGTCAGCTAAACATGATATTGGCTCTCATGATTAAATACTGCAAAATCCTGCAATATAGGACTAGTCTATGTGCTTGGGGAAAGCAATGGCATGCTTGCTTTGCCACCAGTCCAGGCTGCTGAGGCACAAGTCACCTCCCTTTCCGAAGTTGTTTGGCCACACTAGCAGCAAATGACGCTCATGCTGCAATTCCCCATCCTCCATGGAGACATAGGGGCAGCGCTGGAGTCCCACTGGCTTTATTCAGAAGCAGAATGAGGGCAATTTCCTCCCCCTAACTCCATATGCAATATCATTCAGCTATTAGTAGGAACTCCAAGGCTTCAAAGTAAGAGCAGATACTTTAATAAACTTATCACTCACTTTCAGGCTGTTGTCTACAAATCCCAGAGGGAAATGTGGACTGTGGACTGCTTCCGAGCCCAAGAAAAGTAATTAGGAAATCAAAGCTATTGTCAGCAAGCTTAAATGTGCTATTCAGGGATCTGCCACTCAGCAGAAAACACGGAGATACCTGCAAATGAAAAATAGGGCAAGGATTTCCGCACTAGGGAAAGTCTGCAAGTATCAGTGTCTCTCTTTGTGTAGCTGTAAATTCTAATACCTGCACTTATATAAAATATTTCAGACCTTGGTGCATTTCTTCCTCCTAGAGCACCACAGTCCCTGGCAGACAGCTGCATGGCTGCCACTCTTGCCATTGATGGACAAGCCATGTTTTTCTCCCAGTGGGGTGTTCTGTGAAAAACACCAAGCATTATTTTTTTCCTGGGTGTTGTTAAAACTTCCTAGCAGAAATGATAGACCTGTGGTTTGGATCTCTTTTTTCTGTTGAGTGTTTTTCGACGTTATTTACAGACAGTGCTTATTTTCATAGGGTATGTGCTATTAGACTTCTTGTTTGCTTCTTACTCTCTTTGTTACTGTTCTGTCTTTAACTTGTAACTGAAATGTCATCCCTTTTTGGCAGAAATTGTTCCCTGCTCCCCTATGCATTAGACATCTTACTGCTGGAGCTGTTAATTTTCCTCCATTGCCACTTCCCCTTAAGCTGCTTTCACACACGTGGACTTGGGGTGTCTGAAAGACTCTATGCCCATGGCTAAATATACCAGACTCAAGAAGACTCAAGCATTATGACAACCAAGGTATTACTGTCACATAGCAGATCTTCCCTCATTTCCTTGGGCACACAAAAGATCCAGACAACTTGAATTTACCCAGCATTTTAAGGAGAAGAGGGGAAGAGAAGGCTGCAGAAGAAATGAGGTAAGTAGCAGCACTGAACGTTTTCTATAACGGTGTCAGCAGGAGCTGATCTCTTTTGAAACTGAACCTCCGTGTGCTCAGTCTTTGCAGAGGCATCAGGGCACATTCTGACCGTGGCACTGGGCTGACTGACGTGCAGCGCAGTCAAACCATCCTGAAGCACAGGGGAACTGAAGGAGATGAAGGCGCTTCTGCCTAATGATGCCAACAACTTTGTTGCAGCAACTGCTCTTTCTCCTCTTCAGCAAGTAAGGGAGGATGCTGTCAAGTGCAGAGAGACCATACATCAACACCTGAACTCCTGTTGCTTCCAAAGAAGGGCAACAGAGCTGGTGAAGCGCCTGGAGCACAAGGCTGATGGGGAGCAGCTGAGGGAGCTGGGGCTGTTCAGTCTGAAGAAGAGGAGGCTCAGGGCAGACCTTACTGCTCCCTACAGCTGCCTGAGAGGAGGCTGTGGTGAGGTGGGGGTCGGCTTCTTCTCCCAGGTAACAGTGATAGGATGAGAGGTAACGGCCTCAAGATGTGCCAGGGGAGGTTCAGGTTGGATGTTAGGAAAACTTCTCAGAAAGAGTGGTCAGGTACTGGAACAGGCTGCCCAGGGAGGTGAGGGAGGCTCCATCCCTGGAGGTGTTCAAGAAGTGTGTAGATGTGGCACTTGGGGATATGGTTTAGTGGGCATGGTGGTGTTGTGTTGATGGCTGGACTAGACAGACGTCTTATCCAACCTTAACGGTTCTATGATTCTAAGTTTTGAGGACTAATGGTCTTGCCTCTGCTCACCTGCAAGTGTAAGAAACTTCCTTAAATATAGAAGAAACTGGACTGCAGACGCAGGGCAGAGTGGAGTAGACACTGACTTGTGTCAGAGCTGCTTGTCCTGCTTTTCACTCTATCCCTCTTCCCTGATCAGTATTTTTAATCTGAAAATAGAACAGTTGAAGAAAGGGCCCGGGGGCATTGGAATTTCTTATGCATCAGGAAGTCAGAGTCACCAGCACCATCACCAATCAGAATCCACCAGCAAAGGGGACCATCCCCAACAGACCATTCTATCTACCACTAAATCAGAGACTCACAATGTTTCAATCAATTGAGGAAGAGGACTGACTGAGAAGGGGTCAAGCACATAAAGATACATCTTCCTTGATCAAGTCCTCAGTCATATATTGATAACCCTGGGTGGATGTTTCCTCTGTTAATTTTTCTTCTATAAATTCCTGAAGCCAGGTAAATGTTGGGCATCCATAGCATCTTGAGATGAGGAGTGTTGCAGGTGACAGCATGACTTGTGAAAAGGATTCTTCCTCTTTCAGTTTCTTTTCACACCATTGGTAAAAATAAATAAATAAAGGCAAATAATCCCTTATTGGGCTTTTTGAAAACTGCTTTCTGTTAGATATAAGAAGTTAATTCTCTGTACTTTGAAATGGGTGAAGCTTTACCTGCAGACCCATATCCAGTCTAATAGACTTCTCTTTAAGAAAGTCAGAAATGAATTGATGGAAGTCTAGGGTTCAGCAAGAATGGTGGATGTGTTGAAAAGTGACCTGAATGAATCACTGAAAGAACTGAGTTTTCTTAGTCTAGAAATAAGAAGGCAGAAGGCAGGATATAATAGACAGCCTGTCTGAAGAACATACTGCATATAAAAAGGCTGTGATCACTGCTCTTTGTGTCTGGGAAATACTCTTTGGAGCAGGACACAAAGCAACTGGATTCCTTTGCAGGAAAAGGAGATTTGGGTTAGAGGTGAAGACAATGTTTCTGACTACACAACTCTCAGCAAATGGGCTGGGAAGGGTGGGAATCCCCAAGTCCTGGTGAGGCACAGAAACATGGCAGGCACCCCAACTGGGCAGACGGATGGACCTTGGGTCTGCTCCCACTGCACAGCCTGCCCAGCCACCTGCTGTTTCTGCATCCCTGATTGCACTCAGAGGGTGAGCAGTCTTTGATAGTGTCACCTTAGCTCATCTGTCAGTCTTCCACAAAACAACATTTTCATCCTGAATATGTCTTTCAGATCAGATGGACTTGTTTGTTTTCCCAAAATAGGGATAGGAAATGAAAATGAGAAAAAAATAATCCCAAATGTCCATTTTATTTTTCTTGTGAAATTCAATATAAAATGCTAAAGCATGTGCCTAGCGCTGTGTCATTTTAACTAAAATTTTGCATCTCCTTTTTTTTCTACAAGGAAAAAGATCTCATTGTGTTTTTTAAAAGAGAATGTAGAATCAGATCATTTTCTTCCACTTTATAAGGAATATAAATATCTGAAAAAAAAATAAAATCTTGAGTTGTTTCTTTTTTCCAAGTTTAATTTGTTTGAGAAGGGGGTCAAGGTGCAACATCAGGTTTTCTTTGTGTTGAACACCAGGGTTTTATCAGCACAGGCTGAAAACTCCTGCATTCTTGTTTGCTAAGTGATGCTGCAGCTGTGCTGGGCATGCTGCAGATTCTGCTCCCCTTGTCTCTGTGGTTCTCCGAGCCCAACACACATCATTCCTGCCCTGGATGCCTCTCTGGAGGTGCCTTGACTTCTGTTTGACCCTTGCTGTCCCATTCAGCTCTTGAAAGGCACATATTTTTTCCCTTCCTTTGTGCATCCCTTCAGTACAGAGTTAGAGGACCAACTGCTGCTTGGACCTGTTGTCCTTTGTCTAGCATGGATGAGGACTCAAAATAACACCAGGCCAGTCACGTGCCAACTGCTGTGGCCAAACCGCTGTCTCTGACAGCTCCAGAATGCTATAAGCTAAAGCAACCTCCACCCCACTGCTGCATGACCGACAACTCAGCTCATGAATTTGCAATGACATGAGCTACCTTGGGCCACTTTTAGGAGCCTACCTGTCACTCCCTCCTTCTTTTCTCCTCTTTACTCGGATGCAGCAGCCAGAAAGGACAGCTAGAGCCCCAGCTCTGGCCTGGCCATGTGCAACGGAGCCAGCTGGCCTTCTGGGCAGCATTGACCATCCATCACCTGAACAGTTTTTCCCTGTCTTCAGGCAGAGATTTGCAAGTTGGCCTCATCCCAGGGACCTGGCTCAGTGCCTGCCCTACAGCTGGGCCACCAATGTAAAACATCACCTCCCACCGCTCTCTATTCCAAGGAACAAATTCTTCCCTCTCTCCATCTCTGCTTTTGGGTTGACCATCCAACTCGGGATATGTTGGAGGATTTCCCATCCCACTGAACTAGCAGCACAAAGGCAATTTGCTCTTCTTAATGTTAAACTCTCCAGCCTACCTCTGTTATAACCTCCTGAAGGACAGATATTTGCCCTCATATGGGCCTCTGGTTTTGAAATCCTCTCTGAGTGTTTCAGTAGATTCCCTTCCCTGCATTTCACCTCATTGAAATACATTTTATTCACGTACAATCGGTTCATCTCCAAATTTTCAGTCCTTAGACCTAACACAAAAACCTGTTCTGTGCATGCTAATAGCACCAATGTATTTGGGAGGTCATTAGCATCGGGCTGTGTCTGCTTCACGCCATTTATAGAGCAACAGGGAGTCAATACTAATGGTCCAGAGGGAGACTGAGGGTTCAGATGTGGAGGCAATCAAAGCTTCCCACGTGACTGACAACGTGCAAAACGCAAGGGATCTTCTGTAGAAGAAATGGAAAGAAAGGCATGAGCAGATCACAGCTACTGAGAAAAGCAAGCATGTAAGGCTTGTGCTCATCGCAGCAGTGATCTATCTGCGTATTATGATGACTCCAGAGAACAAGTTCTCTGCTTTTCTTCTGCATAGATCCCATAATATTTCATGGACTACTCAACTTCCAGACCAAAGCAAAATCACTTCGGATTATGTTTCAGTAGACATTATAACTCAATATATGTCTATAAACTTTTAAAATCCTCTAATGATTTGGCTTCAATCATAATTTGTGGGAACGAGTTACACAGGTGACCTATGTATTGCTAAAAAGCACCTTGGAAAAAATAATTCCCAGCTTAGCTGAACAACCACGTCCTACTTCTTAGGTTTGAGAGAAGGTGATTAGCACATCAACTGTGTGCTCACTGCACCATCACATTTTTGGGACCATTCTGCTACATCTCTTCCTCGCGAGGCCCACCTTGCAGAGATGTTAATCACTTTTGACACTGTCAGAAGAGGTCGATCGCTTGCGAAAGGGGCTGTCCAACACTGAACAAAGCAATTCTGTGGGAGCTGTGTTACTGAGGACACAATGGTGTTTCCAGGAATTTCTTGGAGCCACAGGTAATGTGATAAAAGACCTGTGGAGAGCTGGATATTCAAGAATTACAACAGACATAAATTAGAATAACTCCAGTGAGGGTATCAATCATTTACCAAAGCAACAAGTAAAATGAAGTCCATTTTAGCTGTACTGACTTTTTCAGTAACCAGGGAGTTTCTGGTTTCCACGCTAAGAAACAATGGAAATCTTACAGCATCCCTGTAGAACAGGGAAACTGAGAAAAAAAGTTCAATTAACCAAATCTTGTCAGCCTACTTTCATTAGGAAACGGCAGCACAGTCACACTATGTATGTTATCTACCTTCCTGTGCCAGCCCTAAATCAATTTTAGCCCGTTTTACAGTGTTTACCCAATTTGACAAGAAGGGTAAAGTCTGAAGGATATTATGTCCTGTTGAAGATAAAATTTTCATTAAATTACTAAGTGGAACTGATCCCCAGTGCCTCTGTGATGCAATTGAGGGAGCCTGTAGCTTGTTTCATATCAGATATTCTCCACTCAGAAGAGCTGGAAAATATCTAGGCTCCTTCTTTGTATCTCTTCCATCTGAGCAAGATGCCACATGATTACTATTGGTCTTTAAGGAAAGTGAGCTTTTATTTTCTGCTGATCCTTTTTAGCCCAGAATGGCAAACTGCTACGTACACAGTAATGTGAGCTAAAGGCTAAGAAAAATTAAAGCATACGCAGGAGAAGAGCGTGGCTTTTATCTTTGCCTTGTTATTGTTCATGCTGCTGTCTTTCTCAGCACTTCTCTCCCATTTGTCTAGCAAATTAAAAACATAAGGAGGTAAAATAAAAGGTTTTATTTCCAAAAGTTCCTTTTTTTATTGAAAATGGTTTTCAAGCCCTTTCTGTTCTGCTGTGTATGGGATTTCTACTGCCATACTTTCCTCCAAGCATGAAAGGACTTCAAACATTCAGGAACTCTGCTAAACATTTGCTACATGATGCAGAAAATCAATAATAGCATTTTGGAGCATCTCCAAAGCAGAGCAATCCTGCTAATGGCCAGGTCAGCATGCACAGTCCTTGCAGCCTGACATTGTCTCTCTTTCATTTCTGGGTAAACCAAGGTGCAGAAGAAACCTTTGGACTTATTACAGAATAAGCCAGTACTCTTAAGATAGGAATTGTATCTGCCACTGCCCTAATGGATGGTCTAGCTGAGCAGTAAGGCTTCCTCCCCTTGTTATGCTCTGTCCTTGGAGACACCATGGGCTGAACTGGGAGGCATCTGCCAAAGAGTCACAGTCATGCAGCCAGATTAGAGCCATGCAGTCACATAAACTCCCAGCCCCAAGGCCATCAGCAGGTGCTGAGCAACCTGTTGCCCACAGATGCCAACTACTGCATCAGTAATAAAGAAGGAGCACACGCAAACTGCACAGATCATTTTTCGCTGGCAACATCTACAGCGGTAACAAAAAGGAGTCTGATTTCTGGTTGTGAGGCTCACACTGTGTTCAGTGTGCACCTTTTCCTTCCAAACAGGGTGACCTTGTCTGTCCTGCCTTTGGTCCTCAGCTGATGGTATCCCCTTGAACTATGCAGGGGAAAGCCATACCAAGGAGTGTGCAGGGCTGGAGGCTGTGATCTGGTGCTGCTAAGGACTCAGATACTAGTGCATGGCAGTGCTTCTAAACCAGACCTTTGCACGGGGCGGAGATGCACGGACAAGGACAAGTTGTGTCCTGGGGGCTGGAACAAATCCTGGCTGTGCACTGTGATGCACAGCAGTAACATCTCCTGTTTGTGCTGGCAATGGCTTCTTCAACTAGAAGATTTTTGGTAACTCCAGTTTTGGTCCTGAGACATCTGCCCTGAAAAAGATGGCCAACCACAAATCAGACAGGTCATTTCTGTCATTGAGGATCAATGACAAACTGGCAGAGAGCAGAAATCGGGAGTTTATAAATCTCTGCTGCTCATTTCTGCTTCTACAGACCACTGAAGTAAGGAAGAAAAAAAAAAATCAGAACCACTATGGTCTTTATTTTCTCATCATGTGCAAGAGAGGGAAAGATACACAAAACCCCTCCAAAATCAGTGTCTCTTCTGGGAAAAGAATCTATTTCATCTGTAAGAGGCTGTTGACAGACGCCAGGAAGCACTGAAAGCTCTCTGTGAGCTGCCTTCCCTATTTACAGCCACTGACAGTGCCAGGGAGCTGGATGCAGATGAGAGGGGAGGCACAGAAGTGGCAACTGGATTTTTAAAGCTAATGAAAGTGTATTTAAGACTGGGATTGATTGTTCCCCATGCTCTGTTTTAAGTGCCTCCAAAAGATTCTGAAGTGAAGCAACATGACCTTGTGTGTCAAACTGTGGGTTGGTTTTCTTTATTGTGACCTCCATGTCCTGCAAAGTTGGCCAAGCATTGCCACAACAATAAAATAAGCAGAAAAGAACCCTTCAGATATCTATCAGCATTACATTAGAAGTAAAATAAAATAAAATGCACTGTACAACCAAAAAGAAGCTAGCATCTGAATGCCAAATATACCCTTTGCACTGTGTTGCAAAGGAACTCACGGGAGACATTTGCAATGGCACCTCACAATCCTTATGGCCCATGAAGCATTCATTATGACTACTTCGGGTGAGCAGTCACCTTCCCCAGCGTCTGTGCCTGTGCACAAAGCTCATTTTTTTGAGCCCTGCCTTTCCAGGGCTGCAGCTCCCATTGATGAGTGCCCACTCGTGAGCAGAACCTGGCAGGACATGGGCGTCGTTGCACCCTGGGGCACTGATGACAAAGGTGTTTTGGATGTGACTGTGGGATTGCTGATCATCTAGTGCCTTTCCAGCATGGAAAAATCACCATTTATATGCCAAAGTGTTACCGAGCATTTATTTATGGGGGTTGCTGGGGGGTTGTATGGCATTTTTTGCTTTCTCAGAGGGTGGCACAGGGTGGGCAGCGCCTTGCTCAAGAGACTCAGTTGTATTCCCAGCGCTGACAATGGCAGAAAATACATGACCAGAGGCAATTCACTTCACTAGCCAGAACTTCACCTTTCCTACTGCTAAATGAGGCAAAGAATGTTGCCTCCTTTTGATGAAGCAAAGAGTTTTAAGATCTACTGACTAAAATAATAGATCAACTTAAAAAAACAATTTGCTAAAGCAAGTTGCTTTAAGGCACTCTGTGGATAAGTGTTCCTCATAGGCATCAAGAAAGACAGCAAAAGGTGCAATGGCAGCTTTAAACAACACATAAATGCCATCTCTAGCTTTTCCCTGTTCTTCCTCTGCTTATTCATACATCCCCAAAATTTCTGTTTTACTTGAAAACTCCCAAGGAATGACTGCCTACAGGCAGACATGTTTATTTAAAGATAGAGGCAAGAGTTATTCTGACTTTCTGAAAAGAAAACAACGTTCTTTGGGGAGAGAGCAACTGAAAAATATGCGAAAAATCACCTCTCTCTACTTTTCTACTGAATGAGGGAGGTGCTGGAGGCAGAAAGCAAAGCACAGCTTATCAAGAGGCTTGGTGGGGATACAGACACAGGCTGGGCAGAATTTTGGGCAATTCTGCCTGTGGAGACTATGATGGAGGAGGAAGGAGGTGCTGTGTGAAGAGGGAGAGGAAGGTCACGATGTTCTCATAGGAACTCCAGGCAGGAGGGGACCTCCTGGCTCATGGAGTATTGTCCAGGGTCTCACATTCCCCACATCCTCTAGACCCCATCGTCAACCCAGGAAGCTCCACGTCATGCTCAGCGACCTCAGCCTAGGGGCTGTTGTAATTTGGACATCAGAAATAATGTGCTGTGAAGCTATCATATAGCCCCTTCCCTGAAAAGCAGTAGAGATGTACCAGCTGAGTAAATTAAGATGCTTGACTTATTTTTTGTTTGGTTTTATATCCTTCTTCTTTAGAAATTCACCCAGAAGGCTCCACATTAATCAATAGCAATGAGGAGGCTCTCACCTGCCAAAAAATTCTGAACGTGAACTTGAATATGAACACTGAAATCTAAATGTGTAGATCCCATTGTGTGGACACATCCCAGCACAGACTTGCATGTGCTCATTACCTGCTCTCTCAGGAGCGATGAATTGCAGCTTTCAAATTGGTTTCCTGCAGTTTTGCCCTTTTTTTACCATTTCAGAGTCTCACCCATATGGATAATAAAAGAATGTTAAGGCTTTGTATGCAAATAAAATTGAATGTAACAACTTTCTCAGCTTATGCTTAGTTCAGGTGATGCTTTGGGGACATTTCTGTGGCCTGGCCATTTCCCTGTTCTGTTTTAAAAGATTAAATTGCTAGCAGGAATATCATGACTGCTAGGTTGGACAGCTGATGGAAGGGACAAAAAGCTTTGGGTACGTGTCAAATCGTTTGGAAGACTGGCTGATCAAAACCATTTTGGGGGTAATCGTTATCAGCATATCTGCACAATTAGTCTCATTTTCCAGCAGATAACAGCTACTAACGACAGCTCAGTGCTTTGTGGCACGTAGCCATTTTTCTAGCTGTTTAATGCAACCAGTCATTGACCCTGCAGGGGTCTGCTCAGAGTTGTGCTGCAGTCCAGGCAGTTGGATCAAATTTAACTGCTCTGGACAGAGACCAAGAAATTCCTCTGTAAGTGCTGCATGGCTGAACCTCTCCAAAACAGTTTCCAGTGTGAACGCCATGTCTTGGTGCTCAGCTGCACCGTGATATTGAATGTATAAACAGTTTAAAACAGCGAAATGAATGCTGTGTGCTGTGCTGTCTTCCAAAGTCTTCTTTTGGTGGCACAAAAGCATTTTTGTTAATAGGGCTGGAGCCTGAGACCCTTTATGTACCCTTCAAATGCGTAGGATGTAGACAGGTTGTGCTCTCCTGCAATGCTTGAGCATCCAGACATGGCCTAGAGGAACCATTTCCACCATAATTCAGCCTTGTGCTCTCAGACACCCCAAGGAGATGGTTGGTCTCAGTCCACATCTCAAGCTGATTTATTTAGTCCATAGACTAGCAGTGTGTCCCTGCCTCTGCTGGGCCAAGACGGGTTTTAGCCATGTTCCTAACCTGCAAATGACCTGTATTTGGCTATTTAATTGTTATTGTTGCACACTGAAGTGCCCTTGTATGTACTCTCTTGTTCTCCACTGGACTGTGACAATTTCCATGCTCCAGCTCAGCAGCCACTGTGACATGGCACTGGTTCGTATTAATAGCCATAAATGCACGGTTCGATATGAAAGACACTCAAAATTTCAAAACGCTGGGCGCAACCTATTAGATTACTTCTGAAAAGGCAGAGGCAGCTTTGCAGTGGATTAGACATACTGCTCTCCTTGGACAGCAGAGCCATGAGGGTTACCTCAGATCTGCTCAGGAATGGATGCTCAAAAAACAAACATAGTTATTCCTTCTAAGCACGCTACCACAAGATTCCTAAAATATTTGAGATTACACTCGTATCTTATTTTCCTTTGGAGGGACTTTACATATCTTGAACTCAGCAAATATATAGTTTCCTTAGCTTAATTACTCATTACCATAACATCCCTGTTTTCAGTACCGATAGAGTCACGTGCTTGATGTCACAGTGAATTATGAGAAAGGTTGCAACTTCAGACAAGCTGAAAATAATTGAAAAACATTACATGGCTGTGGTTCACAGCTATTTGCTTAGCTTAAACACGCTCTGCTAAGTAGACATTGGCTATCTTTACATCCTCTCCCTACCCTGTAACCTCATTTGCTCTGCCACCTCGACACCTTTGTTAAATGGATATAAATGACAACTGCTTACAAATTCATCAATTTGTACACACAGGTCAAGAAAACAAACAAATATAATATTAACATGACTTAATCTGATACTGTTTACAGAATAATTAAAGTCTTGAAATGTAACCTCTCGCTGTTTTTAATAATGAATATTTGTAAGTCACAGCTGCCACATGAGATCATTCAGCATTTTTTCTGCCTTATGAGCTTCAGTTAATAATGAGTGCCTTTTTAATCTAACACTGTTCTTTAGATTTAAAGTTAGTAAATTAATATGCACATAAAAAATAGATAAAGCACCTCTAATAATTCCCTGGTGGCCAAGTTTTATTTTGCATGACTGACTCATTATGGATAATTAATATTGGCATAATTACAGCTTGGTGAATTAAACAACATGCCCATGGAGTAAAATCAAAACCACAGAACAGCTTCATCGCAGGTGTGGTAGACACATAAAATCACAGTGATTTGCAGCGACCTGCTACTTGTCTGCTCTGGAAGGCTGTTCTCCTTCCAGGTTGTACTGTTTTGGTAAACCCTAAACAAACGTGGTGCTGACATGTCCTGTGTTGCTGCAGGCCAAAGCCACCACACCAGCACAGGAATTAATTGTTCTCTGGTAGCACTCTTGGGGTGCCTGGGAGACACAGCGGTTCTCTTGAGAGAACATCTATTAAAAAAAATTGTAAATAAATAAATAAATAAATAAATAAATAAATAAGTGTTGTAACGAAGTTTCCTGTCCATTTAAGAAATTACCAGAGACCTCTGCAGTAACCTGTGCCTCGGCTTAGACTGTGGCACTACTGACCTCAAATTCTGAACAGAAAGAAATTAGTAAACATAATCTCGTGCATTGTTCACAGGAATTTCTGCCCTGTGCAGCGCTGCAGTTTCTGTTGCTCGTGTTTGTAAAACACAGCTCCAGTGCTCCAGACCGGCTACGTGCTGGCCACCACAGGTCCCACTCCAGCAGGCTGTGAGGGATGATTCAAAGGATGCATCCTCCTCACCGCCCGCCTGGGCTTTCTGTTACACAAACTCCTGTCTGCAAAGGTGGTGATTTTGTTTACAAAATATAGGGGGCCAGAAATGTAAGGCAGATTACACTGAAGGAAGAAGCTTATTTTCACTTTTTATTCCCCATCCTTTCGCTTGATGTTGAATCAGACATGGTTTCTGAACTCTCCAGACTGCTAATTGCCCACAATTTGCTGAGTTCATCCTGTAACTGCCTTATAAATAAAAAACATTACAACTCCTTTTAGATGTCCAAAGATATTTTTTTCTCACACAACACATTCTAAGTCGTGTAAAAATAGGAGGCCATGTGTAGCAGACAGACTCTGTGACGGCCTCACCTGTTTCCTCATCAGCAAAGCAGCTGGCCTCATCTTCTCCCTCTTCCCATCTCCTTAGCTATACCAGTGCAACCACAGAATTAAGTTCTCCTGCTTCTGTTTTTCATTCCCAATGCCCTTCCCTGCCACTCTCTACCCAAACTTTGGTTAAGCAGTTCTATCTCTTTATGCTTTCAGGATGCTTTTTTAACTCCCCTTGCTCTTAAAAGCCTTATTGTCTGCATAGAAACCTGCACTGCCACTTTTTGCTTTTTCTCGGCTTCACCCTTCCCACCACCACATCACTTTCTGTTTTCAGCAGGCTGAGATTATCTGTAGATTATCTGAAACCAGCACGAAACATTCCACTCATGGCCAGCTATGGGGCAAAGCATAAAACCCTCAAGGGAAGCTGTGCTTCACTTTCCTGTCTGCTCTGGCTTTCACGCTGTAGAGTGTTTCAGTGCGACCTTTGTCTGGAAGGCACTGCTCCGAACAGAAAAGTGTTTTGCTGCTGTAACTCGCTCAGCTGCTTGCTCCTGGAGCCACTGCAAGCTCTGTCAATGTCAGAGCAGCGTGGCTTGTGCTGGGTGATCATGCAAATGACGCCTAGAATTACAAACCTGTAATCATGGTGCCGACACTATTAGCAGCTGATTCACCAGTCACTACCTTATTAACCCCTGTGACCAGTATGAGCTGTGACAAACTCCTCTGGGTACCGACGGACACCAGTCTATGCACAGTCATTATTTTGGGCAGTCCTACACTGGAACTACCCAGTCTGAATAATTACTTCATAAATAAAGGCTAAAGGCAGCGTGTCACCTGCAGCATTATCCAGGCAGATCACGAAAGAAGTGGTCTGAGATAGCTGTTTTTGTCACTGTCATTGGAAGGTTTCTCCACCAGCAGACGCATCTTTTGCAGCTTTCCCTCCTGTAAGCCAGTTCACATGTCCCAGAGTCGCCTTGAGAATCTCTAGTGCTTCCAAAAAAACATGTGGATGCCAGAGTTCTTGGCCTCAGTGAATTCCAGCTGATCTTCTGACCACTTTTTTTTCCCCAGTTTTCATAAGAAATTATTTTGCTTCATGCAATTTATTGTAAACAAGTCCACAGCAAAAACAACTTTTTCTAACATATTTCCATAAAAATATAGATAGATAGATACGGACATAAATCCTTCTAAAGTGTTTTGCTAGTATTTTCACCATGGTGATGGAGCGCAGGAATGGTTCTTAATGAATTCAGACGCTACCATGTTATTGTGGTATTTTCTGGATTCCTGGATTAGAAGTGGATCTTTGTACTTCATTCTTGACAAAGTCACCCTGAACAGCTCTCATATCATTCCAGACACAAAGTCTTTGATAACCATGGAAAAACATGTACGAAAACAAGGGGGGAAAAAGCACTTAAAAATTTTAAATTATCTGTAGGTCAAAAGATTTTTGGAAAATCAGGTTATTTACTCTCAAAAACCAGAGCTTCTATTCATTTACACATAACATTCCCCCTTTTTTTTTTCCTGCTACACAGCTGATGTATATGATTCATGTATCTGGGGTAAGTTGGTTTATCTGAGAATGTTAGAGGGAATCAAAGGGCAAAATGTGTTCTGACGCTTAATTTTACAAGTACATTTGTTCTGCCAAATAATTAATTCTTTAAATTCTTCCAAATGGGAAATCATGCTTTCTGGCCTGCAGGAGGACTTGTTATTGCTAACCATAGAGTCTGAAAAATAACAGCCTTTTTTGCACATATCAGTCCATGTGACACCTATAATTTATAGCATTTCCAAATACAAACGGAATTAATGCCAGGTAAGGTTTCCAAAGGGCCTGGGAATTGGATATTCTTTCAAAAGACTGTTGACCAAGGACTGCAAACTAATCTGTTTAAGGGACATGCCTGGCACCCTGTCTTGAAAACTTTTCTACACCAAAGTAGCCGTGTTGAACTCAGCAGTTCAGTAAGTGCGTAAGTGCTGGCAGGATTCAGCCGTCCTTAAATTGCTAAATTTTTACAGTGCTGTCTGGACATGTAGGAGCAAGCTCTAACTATATCTGATTTATTTATGTTGTTCACGCCAATCAAAACATTAAGGAACTGGGGACATTAGCACCCCGTTATCTGTTTGTCTGTACACATTGCAATCCACAGGAAAGAGGAACCAGCTCTTTCCCCCTTCACTCTGATCATCTGTTTGGCTGCTGTTCATCCCTCTGTTGTCTTCCTAGTGCTTGCAAGCTGAATATTTATTTCAACATTATTCTGGAAACTGAGATGATGCTAGCTCAGCCTAGTACCCCAGCCCTCTTTCCGAAGAGTGGCACTGTACTGTGCCTAGCTTTTCCCATCCACCCGCCCCTGTTTTCTCAATGATCATCACCATATCTCTGCTTTTTTTCAGGTATCTCACAGAATGCACGTAAGTGACTGTTATCAAGAACAGAACATACGAATCACCTAAACACAACAACTTTTTTTATCCCTTTACAGCCTGACATCTTTCTGCTGTGTCAGTCATGGTCATTGCGCCAAACACCTAACCACTCTGAGAAAAAAAAAAAAAAAAAAGTGCTAAATAGCTCTATTTTTATGGCTGACATCTTTCTCTTCCTTGAGATGAGAAACAACGATATCATGGACATTCAACTCACTCTTCATATACTCACGTGATGCATTTTCTTACCCTTTGACAGTCTGATTTTTGTCCCTATGTATCTATTCTAGTCAGCTAAACTTGTCCCTAGCACTTTGATGAAGCTTCTAGACCCTGTACGCTTTCTTCTCCTCTCTGAGAGGAGAACTTTCTTACGACTTTCTTAGGCCATCCTTCATGTTGAGATAGTCTGCACGTCTCGCTTTCACAGAAATTTCTTTAGGCTTTATCAGTTCTCCAGAATAGCTCTCTCCTGGATCTTATCTACTTCCATTTGATGAAATGTATTTTCCTGAAGACAACTATCAATGTTTTTCCGTCGTTTTCCTAATACCTCTCCACACTATTTCTGACTCATCCAAGCTGTCCTCTGTCTCTTTCTTCTCAGTCATTTCCTACTTGTTATGTTAATAACTCATAACATCTCCTGTTCTGTTTGGTGCCTACTTCATTATTATGCTTATTAATGTTCGGAACTTTCTGGGTGCTTTATACATCCTGCTGACCTTGTTTCTTTCCTGAAACATCTGGGTCAAGGAATTCCTTACTCACATCCCACAGTTGCCACCAGTATTTATCACTGTGACTAATTCTGTTAATTTTCCAGAAATGTGTTCAGAATCGAAACGTGAATCTTTCACACTGAGAACTGGAAGGCAGTTGTGGCACATGATCAGGATATAATCACTGTTTAGCAGAGAAGGGAATTGTTGCTACACATGAGACCTTCCTACAGGCATATCAGCTGTGGCACCTCTCATTAACCCTAAAATTTAATCCGACATCAAATAAAGCCAACTGGTGCACTCAGCAGGCAAAGGCTGTTTTCCACAGTTGGGGCTGTTGCTGGGGTGATTTGTTGGGGTGATTCTCATCCTAGCATTACAGGAAACCCAAAGACTATTCCGGCTACCTTGGATACACAGTTTTATGGAGACTACGGCCAAATCTTCTCCATGGAGAAGAGCTTTCCCCCATTAAGTGGCCAGACTGTTTACACTCCTTGTAGTTTATCTGTCTGCTCAATCGGTGCTTGAATCTCTGCATTATATCTCCTCTAACAGCTGATTGTAGTGCATTTTAATATTCTCTAGGAAATTTCTTGCAATGCTTCGATTAGAAACTTTCTCACACTTATCTTCTTTTAATTTCAGGCCCTGTGTTTAGCTGCCAGAGGAACAATAAAAGAAATAATTAGTTGGATCCTGCTATTTTAATAGATTTAAAAGGTGAACATTGCTGATTACATGGGTTATCTCTTCTGCTGCTTTTTATATTCTCCATGCTCATCTATATCATGTTCACAGCCATTGTGTCTGAGCAGCTCTTGGTAGTGCACTAAGCTGTGTGACTTGCACACATTATTTACATGATCAGTAACTGTTCTTGTCTTTGCCCCTCCACTGTGTGCAAGGAGTCTTGTCCTGATTTTTTATTTATTTATTTACTAAATGTACTATATTTGTCATAATATTATACACTGATGTTTAAAAAGTAATGACCAAGGAAGAGAAAGCAGTGGTAATTAGCTCAACAGCCTCGCCAACAGTGTTTTGCTATGAACAAGAAGAGCTTTATCCAGTTCAAGGGAAGTTCATTGCAATAGAAGAGCGAGAGCATTAGCTGGGACTTTCATTTGAAGGGTTTGGTTGACCCCTTACATATCTGGGCCATAACACTTCTTCCTCAGTACCCAATCACTAATTACTCTTTCGTATGATATCATTAACCATAAATGTAAATCGCCTT
The DNA here is from genome assembly GCA_013399715.1 of Alectura lathami. Taxonomy (NCBI): domain Eukaryota; kingdom Metazoa; phylum Chordata; class Aves; order Galliformes; family Megapodiidae; genus Alectura; species Alectura lathami. The sequence continues at coordinate 150,199 of VXAV01007032.1, read as the reverse complement.
TTGAAACTTCCACTTTACTTTCTGTTAGGGAAAGTGATGCTGTCTGGGTATTTTGTCAAAGTCTTGCAATATTATAGGTTTACCAGGTGAGCAACACCTACAACAACACAGTATCATCAACATGGACTCAACTCTTCCCTTGATTTGAAAGCGTCTGACCAAAAATTGTAATCTGAGTGGGGTATTCATGATGAGTTGTGGCTGTGATTGCCACGAGTTAGCAGCAAGCACGCAATACAAATGTACAAAATAAATTAGCAAGTATGGGGCTGGTGGAATTGTTCAACACCGCTTGGACAAATGTCCCAGAAACCTAAATATGTTCCACAGCCTGCTCGGCCTTGCCTGGCATGCCCTGACTTGGCTACAAATCCCAATTAAACGACCATCACTGTGATTTGCTATTGTGGAGCTGACCTGGTTTCTAGAGAGAAGCTCCTATTAAGCAAATTCCTCAGCTGTGTGGTTTGTTTAATAGGAGCACATTACTCTGAGTACATTACTTCGAAGGATGTAGCATTGCTTTGGGACAGCCAGCACTGTAAAGAATCCACTCAAGCTGTCCAGCAGATACTTAGGAATTAAGTGTATCATATGAGAAGGAAACAACACATTTTCTAATCTTTGCCAACCACATGGAGATTCATCTATCTTACATTTCATGTCCTAAGATGATGACCCCAAAAAGAATTGACTTAAATCCCACAGACCTTGTTTTTGCTTGCAAATTGGCTTAAGCTCATATCATCAGGTACTTGAACCATTTATGTCTCTTGGCTCAATTCCAGCTCGGGTTCATCTCTGATGAAATTGTTCCAGTTCATTAACTAATCTGGTGATGCTGTAACAACTGTTCTGGGAAAATACAGCACTTACAGCCAGAAAAGGGAAGGTGACCATAGCAGAGTTCAGATAAAAGCTGTAGACCCTTTGCCTTGTGCCAGATCCTGAAGGCAGCTTCCTCGTACAGTGCCCCAGATCCTCCCCATTTCCTTCAGCTGGACATGTAGAGCTGAGCATCCACGGAATCATCAGTGGGGAAATGAGTGGCGTTGGTGCGGTGGCAGTGCCACCTCCCACCTGTACTGGCACCCTCAGCCTTGGAGCACAGAGCCCAACACTTGTACTAGGCTTTTCTTTAGGGTAGATCAGGGGATGGATGGGGCAGCACAGGTTAGAGAGGCACATCAGCACTAGCAGGGCACAGCAGAGGGAGACAACATAGTTCTTCAACATGGCAGAGAGGCACCAAAAGTGTGCCCTTGGTTGGGAAGCACTCTCTGATGGTCATGTTCTCGGATCTAGCTTTAAAGTTATCAAAGCAGCACGAGTCTCTGATAAGCATGTACAGAGCTAGGGAGAGCCAGAATACGGCAGGGAAACAGGACGTTTCCCTTGAGCATTCCCAAGGTCTCCAGTTACTTTCCGCTCAGAGATTTCCTGAATCTGATGCAATTTGCCCATTTAGTATATCCCAGTAGATCTTTCTTCGCACGCTTGCGCAGAATCCCCCCGGAGCCACTTTCTGTGCCACAACATCCTCTGGCAAGAAGGCCTGATGCATAAATGTTCACCTCCTCCATGTACTGTCCTGTTGCAGTCACAATCCCATCATTACATGTTGTCGTCTCTTAAATCAGCTATGTGTGGACAGAGGCCAAACCTGTACCAAAGCTGACCTGTAAATGACGCTCAGTAATAACCCTTTTCTTTCATTTGTCAGCAGCCACCCTGATCTCTGTTTCAGCAGCAGATTCTGAGTGTATTGGAGGAGTCTGAAGTCAATAGGAGTGGATGCTAAGAGCTCCCCTAGACAAATTATTTTCATCAAGCATTCATGCTTAATTTTGTTTACAGTCACCCTCTCTCCTGCCCCTGCTGTGTTAAGGTGCTCCCATTACATGGAATTATTTGGATTTAGGAGGCACCCTGGATAGCGAGAACCTGATTTCTGGTCTGTGTTGCCTCTAGCAATTGGCAGTTATATTCTGAATAAACAAATATAACCTAAGGCAAACATTTGTTTCCCACTCTTTCCCCAGCAAATATGGTTTTAGATGTGGGCGAAAAAAAAGCAAACTTTAAAACCACTTCTCAGCTTACAATAAATTCTGCATTCATTTTTCATGTTTTATTTTCCCTCATCCTGGAGGAAAGAGGAGCAGTAGAAAACACTAATCTCTAACCACAGTCATTTCCTGAATACCAGAGAACTACTGTCAAAACCAAGGATTCACTCACTGCTTAAACATCTGTATTAGATTATTGCACTTTCCTTTTTGCTCCTGCATCGTGGCATGCAAACAGCCACCAGAAGTTGGAAGCAGCTGGAGATTTGACAACTGTTCCAGGGTTCCCCCATCTAACAGTGTTGCAATGTAATTTTTACAGCAAGGATCTCTTTCTGGATTTCATGGACACATCTTTACCCAAACACTTCAGAGTAAATCCTATTTCCTTACTGGAACAGAGCTGAAAGAATCTGCTTTGAGTACCCACCAGTTTTTAATTTGACCTTACTAATTTCTCTATGCCTCACTTTCCAGGCTGCTTCTCTAATCCATATCATTTTCTCCTGCTGACTCTCAAGCTGCTTTAAGAAACACTTTTTCTGGAAGCGTATTTCTCTTCTTTTCTTCTCTGTATATTTATATTCTTGTCCCTACTAAAAATAATGATGACAGTTTTAATAATGACTGATCTCCCTTGACCTGATTTAGCTCTTTAGCTAGCTGACGCAAGATTATTCATTGTCTTCTCCCCAGTAATTTCCATGAGTCTTTGGCAGTCATGTCTTCTGTCTGATTGGCTCATTAGGCTTAAAGATCCCTAACAGCCAAGATCAGAAAGACTGATTCTGGTATTACCTTGGGGGAGATTGTTCCTGACCAGTATGTCAGACCTGGATTTCTCTTCAGAGGTAGTAATGCAAGCAGATCCCATGGAATTAGCACCAGAAGAAAGCACGACCCTACCAAGTGCCCTGAGATGTTTGTGTCAATGTCTGGCATGTTGCTGGCACATTATGTGACAGCCACCCTGTGCCACTGTCACCACAACAAGGGCTATCTGCCATATAGAATTGCAGAACCATAGAATTGCCGAGTTGGAAGGGACCTGTAAAGGCCACACAGTGCCACTCCCTGCAGTGCACAGGGACACCTACAGCTGGGTCAGGTTGCCCAGAGCCCTGCCCAGCCTGACCCAGCAGGTTTCCAGAAACGGGACTTCCACCACCTCTCTGGGCAACCTGCGCCAGTGCTTCACCACCCTTATCGTAAAAAACTTTCTCCTTTCATCCAGTCTGAATCTCCCCTCTCTCAGTTCGAGACCTATTTTGGCCTATCACAACAGGGGGGTTAAAAATAAAAGAGGGGAGATTTCCAAGGGAATGCTCAGAATGGAAAAAGCAAGGAGGCATGTGGGAGAACCACTGGTAAAATCAGCCTCTGTAAAATGGAGGCTGTTTGCATATTGAATACCCTCAACATATATGCCAAGATGTTCTTCATCTCCCCCAGCTTTTGCCCCCTGTGGCCTCGTGAGGGCAGGTGATGGACCTGGCTCATGTGGGACTGCAGTGATCCAGGAAATCTAACAGTGGAGACAGAAAACTTGGCTCCTTTCCCAGAAGGATCTTGAATAATACCCTTGTTTCTTTGTCTTTAATGGGGGGATAATATGTAAAATGCTCTTGAAATTCCTCTTTAACCACTTCTTCACAACTGGGAGGTATAATTTGAAGGAGAATCTCAGCAAAAGAGGATAGATCTTTGCCAGTGGATAAAGGGATTTGATCACATCTGTGGGGTTTGTGTCTCCCATTCTCCCCCCTGGGAGTTCAGAAAATAAGGAATATGCTACAATTACCAGGTGGTTTCTTGCAAAGTTTCAGCATCAGAAATTACCAGGGTAAAAAGTCCACCCAACAGTGTGAGGGAGAGGACACACGCCTCTCGTGGTATCACAGCCACAGGTAAGGCTGCACCATGACCATATCATTTCCAAACCCGATGTAAGACATAAGAACCATACCCACAGCAAAGCCAGCAGTGAAGAAGTTTGGGAACTGCAGATCCATGCCATGTCCCATCTAACAGTGAACAACAGGGAAGTCTGATTCAAGGCATCTCGCTTAAGCCTAGCAAGGGCATCATACATGTTATATCCTTGGATGGACCTTCACCTGGTAATGCATATGGTCACTGACTCTGGAATCTGTCACTATTTCCACCTCTGGAGTACCAGGCATGTTTTTATCTAGCACTGCCCATTCTTCTCTCTGGCTCTGCCTGCTACCGAAAGCCCTGTCCTGGGAAGCCACATGCACTAACTGCAACAACAGAAACCACAGAACCACTTGGGAACAACAAATAAAGAACCAGTGCTGCCATCCACATAGCCTAGACAGTTCAGCAAGGCTATTCCTTTCGCAAAACCTGTCTTAATGGTGCTACACTGACCCGGTTCACCTCCAAACTAGAAGGCTATCAGCAGTATTTTCTCACTTTTGCTAGCTGAGATAAAGACAATGTTCTCTTCTGACCTCTAAATCAGAACGCAGTCATGCGGCAACTTTAGAGCCAGGGGGAAGAGAACAAGCCTATCCTACATGTGTCATGATAAAAGCAAACATCTGGCTAATGCTTTCACATGCCAATTGCTGTGCCTGTTGCTAAGTTCATTACCATCATTAACTCTATCAGTTGAATCAAGTTGCAACATTTGAACCAGCAGCTGGAGATATTATTTCGCTCTTCTTTTAATAGCTCTGGGTGATTGTACACTTGTGATCTCTTTACCGAAGATAACAACCCCAGGCTGGGAAACTGCTGCGCTGGCATCACTCATGGGGACACCCTCCATTGGTTTTGTGACTCCTGCCTCGAGGGGGACATAGGGTGAGGAATCTAGTCAGGCTGTGATCTTGATTAATGCCACAGCAATGAGTGACCCCAACATTAATTCCTTATTCTCTAATGCTATCGTTGATATTCAAAAATAATAATAAATGTACACATACTGCATCTTTTTTTCCTATCACAAAATAGCTGCCAAAGGAACTTGGTTATTCCTTCCTGAAGGCAAAGCTGAGGAGCAAAACCCAGTTTGTGGTGTTTAATTTTAGCCTGAGCCTATGCCAGCCATTTTCTTGCCATGTTTTTTTATTTGTTTGTATTTACTTGTGCTAAATTAAAGGGTTGAAGCCTCGGAGATCTCAGTGTTCACTTACGAAAGCACACAGGCTACTGCAAGAAATGGCAATGCAACTAGAATTTGTAGATACAGTATTTATCACGGAATCATAGAATGGCTTGGGTTGGAAGGGACCTTAAAGATTATCTAGTTCCATGGCAGGGTTCCATGTTTATATGTTTTTACATTTTTATTTATGTTTATATACATTCATCAAGCAAAGTGGATTGCCAAAAGGTTTTAGGTTATTCAGCCAAGATCAACATCTTGCTTCCACAGCATGCTGCTGGCCTGGACGAACACCTGGTCCCGAGCGTGGTCAGCTCAGCCTTCTGCCCCAGCCCTGCCCACAGAGTCCCCAAGCCAAACACCCAGGACCCTCTTTGCTAACCGTCCTTTCCTCCTAGTGCTCCTCAAAGTCCCCTTTCTCCGTTCTTCACTTTATTCTTTTACTGTTTATAGGGCAGCTGTCGGGACACGGACTTTCTCAAGTCTTATGGTTATCTAATGGTTGCTGGGATGGAAGAGCATTATGAATAATTCTGTTTGTAGGCCAAGTCTTAGTCTTCCAAAAAGTTGCTTCTCAGGACTTTTATTTACAAGAAAATAAGTCATCCATGAGAGGCAAAGTATCACAAATTATTGGACATTTTGTTCAGGGCTGCTACCATACCTGCCATTTGGGGCAGCTGAGGGTCTGAATTTCTCCCTGGTTGGAAAAAAATATATATATACTAATGGCAAATTCTGACATTTGGAGAAAGGGAAATCTCTCAAAGAGGGAAAAACTGCCAACAAAAATATTTTTCTGTGATAACAGAGAAACCTTTCGTTGCAGCTTTGACCTTCTGCAGCATTTTTATTTGTATATTTAGCTCTGCTTTGATTTATCTTTTTCTGCTACTATGTATTTTATTCTATATGTCAGTGACTGTTCTTTTTAAGCATCAGCAATTGTTCTGCTATTTGCTAATTCTGTTAACAATTTATTAAGTGATTGGCTTTACATTCTCCTTATTTCCCTCCCCCAAAAATATTTTGAAATACAAATCTGAAATGTCCTTCTTGTTGTTGACGAGTTTTATTACATGGCTCTTAAAAGAGCAAAAGACAAAACAGAACATCCCCACGGAATGCTTCATTTTGAACACAACAACATTTCCACTGAAAAAACGAACACTTCCAACCAGCCCTTTAAACCATGCTTGTCTCCTTATTCTATCTACCCATCCTACCTGCCGTAGCATGGCATTCAGAGCCGTTCTCCTTGCACTAAACAGTCTGGTCTTTTTCCTCGGCTACAGGTCATTGTATGAGGTGAGATTTTGGGTGGGGTTTTGCTCTCGCATCCAGGAACCCAAAACAATTTCTGCTCCTGAGAGTCTTGACAGTTAACCACAGCTAGGCTCAGTACATGCATCTTCATTGCACTAAGAAAAAGATCAGAGAGGAGTTAATGTTCTTGGTTACCTCATTCTTTTCCTTTCTTTTCTTTCTCTTTTTCCCTTTTTTAATTATTATTTTTTTCTATTCAGGTGCCAAAAATTAAATTAAAACCCATGAGAGGAAGATAATAAATTACTATCCACATCAGCTGGTAATAAAACATGAAATAACAGCAAAAAAAAAAAAAAGTTTAGGTGAGATCAGGGGAGACTTTCTATTGGAAAGGATAGGGAGGAACTGAGGTCTACTGCAGAAGGAGACTGCCACAGTGAGGGGTGGATTTGGAAGAAGTAAATTCTTCTTCACTAAGTGGACTTGGGCCAGGTCACCAGTGCCCTCCCGTGTGTGGTTCTGGTGGCCGTAAGATCTGCAGAAAGACAGCAAACAGGAAAAAAAATCCACTGCCACCACCACCACCAAAAGAAAAGTAAAACCAGCAAAAACAAACAAACAACAACAACAAAAAAAAAAAAACAGACATTCACATGTGCAGAAGAAAACTAGCAAATGCACTAAAAGCAGTAATGATGTTGATGTGACAGCGGTTGGGATGGTTCAGAGGACAGGAGGGTAAGGGGAATGGGAAGGTTTAGCAAGAGGGTTGTCTGATTTTCTTCTCTCCACCTTTATCAGTCAGCTAATGAAAGCTGTTTCCTCTCACTATCCTCTTTGCCTCATTAATTAAGACATAAACATTCAAAGTGTAGCCTGACTTTTACTGAGCTTTAAATAAAATTGCAACAATTCCATGAGAGATGAGCTGTGAATTTTAGTACTATTTTTTTTTTCTTTTAAACAAGACAGCAGCATAGGTTTGAATCATCACTCACAATCACTTCTAGCCCATTTTTCATTATGTTTGAAGCCCTGGGTTCAGAGGGACAGAGAAGCCAGCAGAGCTAACCAGCTGGACACAGCCTCAGAGGGATGCGCAACGAACACCAGGCCTGGTTTCCCAGTGGATCATTGTATTGCCTGCCATGACAAGTCAAACCCACCTGTACAATCACTTAAACACTGCAATTTCAGCATGATGCAGGTGGGATCCATCTCTCCAATCATTGGACCCAGGAGATGTTGAAGGCAGATGCACCGCAGCTAATCCTCCTTTGCAGGGGAAGGGTGCACTGAGGGCACAGCTCTGTGCAGGTAGATCTGGAATACACGCAAATGTGGATCAAAATGCTTTAAGCTGTGGTCTTCTGCGCTGAAAAATTGCCTTTCCCTTTCAAGACTCAGGCATAAGATGTAATTACTGTGACATACTACAACATGCTCACGACATTTGTGTGATTTTCTTTTATTTAAAGGGCCCATGCACACTGCTACGGTGTGCCTAAAATTCAAGTCCTAGGGTAAACCCAGCCCAGATGTAGAGTGAAAAAGAAGGAAGAAAGAGCTGCAGCATGCCACAGAGGGGAAGGAGGTGCACCTCCTTCCAGCTCTAACCCAAAAGATCAGCCATGTTCTGAGATATGCTTGCTTCAGTTCCTCCATGCAGACTTACACAGGCACTTGGATTTGGGTTTAAATGCATTGGTCTAAACCTGTTCCTCATTAGCTTAAATTAACCGTAATAGCCCTGGTTTAGAGTGAAACAAGGAGACAGATGGAAAGCAATGAGGTAACTGGATCTTAACGAGTTGATGCTCATTAGCTGAACTGCAGTGATGGCATGGGATGTGTTCTCTCCTTGTTGGAAGGAGAAAAGCATCAGTGCAGCCCCAAAGGGTTCATGCTTGGTTGTGGCAGGTCCAGAGGTACCAAGGGGGTCAGCTCTGAGCAGCATATAAGGCAGCTTGACAAAATGTCCAGCTTCAGCTCAGCCATCCCACCCCCGCATCTCATTTGCTCCAAGCCAGCCCCAGGCTCTCAACAACATGGGCTGGTTGTGCCTGGTTGGTGAAGAGTGGTGGGGTCAGGGGAGGAGGAGAGCTCATGCAAGGAGGGCAAGATGCAGGGCAGATGGAGACTTCACCCTGACAACATTTGTTAGCATGTCATTTGGGAGAAATCTTCTTTTCCAATCAAAAAGGTAGCTTAAATCCTGCTTTACATGAGAAGATCAGTCCAGCCTTAACTCTGGAGAAATGCACAAGTTCTCTTTATCTCTGTACGTCACAGAGATTAGACAAGATATGTTTATCTAGATAGCAAACTGTGTAGCTACAGAACTACAGCTACAAAATTCCATGGGCTGAGATCATCCCATGCTGAGTTTAGCATCCCAGTAAGAAATAATGCTTTGTTTTGCTGGTTGATATATTTTCACAAAAACATATGGAAAATGAGTAATTTGACCTCAAGTATTGAGTGCTTGGACTTCTTTTTTAATTCACATTAAAGTATATATATATACTTTATTTTATTTAAAGCAAACAGCAAAACCATCCTTCTGAACATGTTCCTGGTGCAGTATTTGTTTCTGATTGCTTGTGTTTTCCAGTTGCTCTACTGTGCTTGTTCCCAGCAGGGTCAAAAAACCAGCTCTAGGAAGAAGGGTGAAATCTTAAAGGCCAAAGAAGTACATGGAAGAAATGAGGAAGATCAAAAATGTGCCATTGCCTTCAGTGATTGTCACGAAAAATAAGAGGATAAACGTAGTATTATTTTTTATTCATTCTCGTATCCAGTGAATCAACAGATGTCCACTGCTCTGTGAGAGCAAGAGTTAAATCACCTCACTGTCTACTAGAGCTGCCCTTTAAAGACTTATGAAAAAAAAAAGAAAAAAGAAAGAAAACAGCTTGAATAATCACGGATAAACACACTCCAAATAAATATTTCCTGTGTACAGTAGAAAGCAGCAGAGAGATAGCCCCTATCCAACACTGGGGTCAGTCCCCATCGCAATGTATGGAGGCATGACAGCAGGGTCACTGGGAGGAAACCAGTATAAACAGGATCTCTTTTTATCAGTGGAAAAAAAAAATAAACAAACTGTTTAAATTATCCAGAAATATGTGCCTATAAATTTTAATCACACGCTTCTGTTTCAAAGTCCTGCAACAGGGTTAAGCTGCAGACACAGAGCTGCTGAACACGAGACACCAATCACCCCTTCTGCTGTTACAAGGGAAGAGCAAGGGGCATCCCACGCTCACAAGCCAGGCAGGATGCCTGGGCTGGAGCAGCAGGGTGGGAGGATCAGTGTTGGTATGGCAAGGATGCTTGCTGCAAGTCCCGAGTGCTGGGCAAGGAAGTAGACCTGCCAGCCTTGTAGGGCATCGTTCTGGTGGGATGCTGGAGATGAGGGGCGAGGGGTGGGGGGTTTCCAGCCTCCTGGGGCAGCCTCCAGGTGGGATTCTGGAGCTGGGGAGATCTACCAGCCCTGCAGGGCGTCATTCTGGTGGGATGTTGGAGATGGAGTGGACTTGCCAGCCTTGCAGGTCATCACTCTAGCTGGATGCTGAAGCTGAGGAGCGCTGCCAGCCCTGCGGGGCACCTTCCCGACGGGATGCTGACGATGAGGGGAACCCTCCAGCCCCGCGGTGCAGCCTCCTCCTGGGGTGCAGAGGCCAAGGGCTGCGGCACGGTGGGTCTCCAGAGAGGAGCCTCGTCCTTCCCTCTGCCTGCCCACCCGAAGGACCCCCGGGTGGGGAGGAGGGGGGCGGACGGGCCGCGTCGCCGGGCAAACCCTGCGCTCTGCTGCTCCCTG
>VXAV01007032.1:128743-139391 GCA_013399715.1 Alectura lathami | reverse complement strand
GGCAGCGGGGGGGCCCCGTCCTCGCTGCCCCCCCCCGGTGGGACGGCGGCGGGGCCGTCGCGGGGAGGGGGGCAGCGTGATCCAGCGTGATCCAGGCTGGGGGCACGGAGCAGAGCGTCTTGCCTCCCTCCATCCCTCCGTCCCGGCTGAGGGTGGGCAAGGCTTGCCCCAGTTTTGGGGGGGGCTGAGCGAGGCTTGGAGGGGCTGCGGGGATCATGCCGGGGGTGCTGCACCTCGGCATCGCTTTCTCCTCGCCCTCCATGGAGCCTGGACTTTTTTTACCATGACTTTCCCTGAGCTGAGCAATGGCAGCTTGAGTGGGAACAGGACGGGACAGGGCTGCCAGAGCGGTGCCAACCGGTCCTGGGGGCTGCAAGGCGAGGAGCCTCCCGAAAGCAACGGCACCACGCTCACTTTCGCCTTGGACCTGCAGGCGGTGGGCGTCGGGGTCTTCCTGGCTGCCTTCATCCTCTCAGCCATCGTGGGCAACATCCTCGTCATCCTCTCAGTGGCTTGCAACCGGCACCTGCAGACAGTCACCAACTACTTCATCGTCAACCTGGCCATCGCCGACCTGCTGCTCAGCACCACCGTGCTGCCCTTCTCGGCCACTTTGGAGGTGTTGGGTTTTTGGGTGTTCGGCCGCATCTTCTGCAACATCTGGGCAGCGGTGGATGTGTTGTGCTGCTCTGCCTCCATCATGAGCCTGTGCATCATCTCCGTGGACAGGTATATTGGTGTCAAGTACTCCCTCAAGTACCCCACCATCATGACGGAGAGGAAGGCTGGGGTCATCCTCGTGGTGGTCTGGCTCTCCTCCATGGTCATCTCCATCGGGCCGCTGCTGGGGTGGAAGGAGCCGCCGCCACCAGATGAGAGCATCTGTAGCATCACTGAAGAGCCAGGCTATGCCTTGTTCTCTTCCCTTTTCTCCTTCTACCTGCCCCTCATGGTCATCCTGGTGATGTACTTCAGGATCTACGTGGTGGCCAGGAGGACAACCCGGAGCTTGGAGGCAGGGGTCAAGAAGGAGAGGAATAAATCCATGGAGGTGGTGCTGCGCATCCACTGCCGCAGTGTGCTGGAGGAACCTCTCTCCAGCACCCGGAGCAAGGGGCACAACTTCAGGAGCTCCCTCTCTGTGAGGCTCCTCAAGTTCTCCCGTGAGAAGAAAGCAGCCAAGACTCTCGCCATCGTTGTGGGTGTTTTCATCCTCTGCTGGTTCCCCTTCTTCTTCGTCCTGCCTTTTGGTAAGTGACCCTGTCCCCCGTCCCATGGCGGAGCCCTGCTCCTTGGGACAAACTTTCAGGACACAGCTCATGTGTGGGTGTGAGGGGGAGGTAACGGATAGGTCAAGAAACCAGCCATGAATTAATTCAATTAATTAACACTTGTTCAATATTTATTAGTCAGAGTTGCATAATCAATCAAAGTAAACAGCCACTGAATAAAATAGTAACAAAAAAAAATTGGTTTAATTAATTGATTCTGCATTCAGCACTTTAATTAATGAAGTTCAGGCTGGAGATGCAGGAAGCAGCTCTGTTTCAAACATGTTGTAATTATGGCATAATGGTCTCCATACAGCTTTGCAGTCCCCATCCTCGGTCTCCCTTCCTCACCCTTTTAGGGAGGGCACCAGGATCTGCCTCCTTGTACCCAGTGCTCCCACCCCAGCTGGGAACTGATGGTGATGCTGGAGATGAAGGAGGCTTAACCCTTCCAAGGAGCATGTCAGAGGCTGAAACATGAGTCCCACTGACTTCTCAGGTTGCTGATACTGTGTTGGGACCTGGAGCAGGACCAGGTCTTATCTAGAAGGGCAACAGTCCTGGGCTCTCCTCGTCCCGTGGGGGTCGTGCCCTCAGCTCCTGGCCATGGGTACTCAGCTGGGGTTATCCGCCAGGCTGTGCTCTGAAGTTGTGGCCAGTTCTCGCCCAGCACACCAGTCTGTGTGGGTGAAGGGGATGTGATGGACAAGGCAATGTCCCCCTCCACAACCAATATTACCCATGGCCCATAAAGTGAAGGGAAGCCAGAGCTTTTCACCACCACCTCACAGCAGTCATCAACTCGAGGGATCAGGTTAATTCTCTGGAGTGATGTGGCTAAACCAGGGGAGAAAGAAAAAGTGTTAAAATAACTTCTGAATGTAGACGTTGGGTTTTGCACAGAGCTCAGCACAGCAGCAAGATCTGTCACACTGTTGGGTGGGACCTGCACGTCCCACAGCCCACCACACTACTTGCGTCTGAGTACAGCTGGTACAGGGAAACATTATATATAGCTAGTTCTGCACTTTTGCTCAGATTTTTCAAATCTTCTTGCTTGAGGCTGCCTCTCAAGTCAATGTAAACCAGAGAAGTTTGTAATTTAGCTCAGGCAGGGAGCAGCAAGGCTGTGGTGAGCTTCGCTAACTACAAAATCCAAGGAGATTTATCCCATCTGTCTGTGCCTCAGTTTCCCTTTCAATATTCATGTGCATCGGGAGATTTTTGTAGCCTGCAGGCAGCTTCTTTTCCACAAACAAAAAATGCTTTTTTTACCTCTTCTGTCCTCCCTTGAAGCCCTTGTACCAGTTCCTGCACTAATGTAAATCACTGCTGTTGCACTGAAGTAAAAGGAAAATGCCAATTTACTAAAAATCCAAGCTTCATTCTTTAAGCACCTCCTGTAAACCTATTTGCTTCCTCCAAGTGTGCAACTTGCCAAGTTCTTTATAAACATGGTTTTGATCTCTGCTTCCTGCTGTATTATACATATAATGTAAACACAGCGAAAGTTCATTTATTTTATGGCTGTAAAGTATGCTGCCTTTGAGTGCACCTCCCTTTTATTAATTGCAATTTCCAATTGAAATCTGATAATCATTCCATGCTACCTAGGAGGAGAACAGAAACTTCTGCAAGGTATAATCTCTGATTTTACAGCGCAGGAGATGGGTCTGAAACTCAGAGAAATCAATGAAGTTCACCATAAATCCACAAATGGAAACATGCTGGGGCCAATTCTCTTTGCAAGGAACATTGTAAATGGTTAAGTAGAACGAGCTTTTTATTTGCTTGTTAGACAAACTTATAAGAAAGTATTTGGGGCCAACTGGAAATATTACAAGCACATAATTTTAATAAAAATTAAAGACTGGTTGGAAACAAAAATCACCTTCAGTTGAAGTGAAACATTTCAATTTAAGAAAAGGGTGAATGGGAGTTTATTAAAAAATAAAAAAGAGTACTCAGATACATTTCAAAATGAGCTGACACATTAAATTGAAATGAATCTGATCTATTTTCTTCTGAAAATATCAAAATGAGATGTTTTGACTTTCTTATCCTATTTGCTGTGGGTTTGCAAGAAGTTACCATTGACTGACTTACACTGTTGGCTGGCTGTTGCCTGAATACACTTGTCAGGGATAAGCAAATTCGTCAACTGAAAAAAAAAAGAAAAAAAAAAAGCCTCCCAACTCTGCTTAGCATGGGTTTAGCAGGCAGAGCATCTGTACTGGCTCTGTCACGGGTGTCTGTGTTAGTCTGCACACATCTTTGCATCTTTCTGCAGAATAGCTTCCACTTTAGTTAAACAAAATGAATATTCATCACATCATCACTGAGAAGCTGAAATAACGGGAAATGTTAAATTACAGGAGCTGTGTATGCACTGAGTGCTGTCAGTCGTTTCTCCATGCTTGAATATTCTGCAAACATGCTTCTTTAAATCAGCTCCAATTTCCAAATACCTCCACAGTCTATTGATCAGCTGAGTAATTTAGCTCTTGGGTTTGTGATACATGTCCCCAGGCATAAGATGCCATCTCCAGGAGTTTTAACACAATTACCCATTTGTGTGGCTAATGAGACTCAAAGCAGTGGGTGGTTCAACAAGAGATGAAATCCTAATTACAAGGCAACCCTAATGAATTGCGTCTTTTGCTGAGTGTGTAGTAGAACTCCACCAAGCTGCTTTATCTGGAGATCCTGGGTGGTGGTTGTGATTTGTGTCAGGGTGCCTCTTTGCTTAGCAAAGACCTGTCAAGGGAACTTAACCAGAGGCTTCCCAGAGACATCGGCCAGGTGTCTGAGGGTGTTCTGTGTGATGCAATTCGTCTCACTTTGGTAGTCTTAGACATCAGAAGCTCCTCCATCTCAGCTATAAGGAAGTGAGATGCACCCTAGTCTAGATATTTTTAAGTCTAATGGAAGTTGCCCAGGTGAGGAAAAGCTCAGTGCTGTACCAGCTCAACCTTTTGTAAGACACTGGAGAATCCACACATGAACTCTCCCTTAAGAAACACAGCCATAGGGGCTTCACTGGCTCTTCTGCTAATGGAAAACTCTTCTAAAACTTAGGTGCTGAATTTGTCCTTTCAGTAGACTTCTACACAATGGATCAAGGAACCAGGACCCCCTGCACAACATCTGTAGATAGTTATCTGCTTTCTCCCAGTGTAGTGAAAAAGGAAGTAAGAATAGGAGGAGAGATGCAGCTCTACTCCCCATCCACTTCTTCAGCATTCAGGGAGCATGCAAAGACGGTGTGGGACCCCAGATGGGACCACAGGAGGAGTGGGGGTGAAGCCCATCTTCATCACCACCCCAGGAGCATCCAAGAGGAACAATCATCGCTTGGGATCAAGGAGGTACTAGCCCGTTCCCAGGATGGTGATTTGCACACCTCCATGGCTCTTGGTTTTTACCAAGTGTAGTCCAGTCTGGGTGGTGGGCTGCCATGATTGTTATTCTTTGCTTTTGGTTAGAAATCAACACCAGTGTGAGAAATGCACAAACAGCACTACAAGTGCCACGCAGGGCTGAAGCCAACAGCCCAAGGCCCCCTCCCCGCTGTCCCCCACAAGCAGCAGGTTACTCAGACAGGGAATGACTGGAGAGACCCCTCAGTACAAGCAAAATCCTCATCTTACATGTGCCTTGGGGCGGTGACTGCACTGTGTTTGCAGTGGAAGCTGGTGCTTATTTCCAGATGATTTAGAAAAATAGTGTCCTTGATTTTTTCCCCTGCATCCTGAAGGAAAGGCAGCTGCTACATAAAGCAGGTTAAGAAAGGTTTTCTTCAAGGCAAAACAGAATTATTTTTGTGGATACTATTTTGCAAAGGGCAGAAGTCCTTTCACAAAACATTTTGCAGAGGATGGGCCCACAGAGGCACAGCATTGCTCAGACTTTGGAAACTGTAATGTGTAAAATAAATGATGGGGAAGACAATGTAGGTAGAAGCACATTTCAGATGAGACCAAGTCTGTTGTAGTAGGAGAATCTAACTCCATTCTAGTAGGGGAGCATTTAGCATGCTTTCCTAAGGAAAAAGGGGCTCGTGTCATCGCTCTGTGCCTATGTGCACGTCAGCCTTTTCCCACCATCTTTTGAACTCTTTCATCAACCTCAATTGCATTTGAGAAAGTGCTAAAGGTCTCCAATATATCAAATTCCCACAGGTTTCACAGAAATGGGCAGACAGGGAGATGAGTGGGAACTTATATACACTCCCCCACTAAATGGAGATGGCAGTGAGCTCTGCTCCTTTTTAGACATCTGAAAATGTTCACTAAAAATCCACAATTCTACATAAAATCAAGCTTCTTTAATTTTGTCGTGCTCAGGAGGACCTGATCTAAAGTGGAATTTAAGAGGAAGAGGATGAAAGATACATCATTCAAATATTTTGATTTTCAGGGTAGTCCCTTGCATCTCCTGACATTTTCTGAGTCATAGTGGAAGTGACAGAATTGGCATGGAAAAAGCAATGGGCAGCTGCTTTGGCATAGTTACCTATGGCCTGGAGAAGGGTTTCTGACTGAATATTGGGCTGAACTGGAATCAAAGCATCAAATCAAACTGGAAACACAGCAACAGCAAAGAACTATTCCAGCTGCCAAGCATTCCCCACTGATCCTGATCCACAGGAGCCATACATTCCTTAAAAATGCCAGCAAACATACAGACCCAGAGTCTCAAAATCTGCCAGGCTCAAATTTGATTTATTGGACATCATCCAGCCAAGAGACAAAATTCTTCTCAGCTGCTTTCCACTATAAGATCTTTCCATCACATGGGTTCATACCACATTAGAATAAACTAGCTAGATCATGGGGGATGGATGGACCTTCCAGCCCAGCTACCTCTCTCAGGGAGAGACTCCTTGGCCCCAGACCATTCCTGACCTTTTCCTTCAAATCTGTTTTTAAAGCATTGCAGTGAGGGCAAATCCTTTGGTTTCCCAGGAAAATTACACTGCTGCTTGATCAGTCTTCAAATGTGCTTTCTGCAATGTTTTTTTCCTGGTTCAGAGTGTCTACAAAAACTTTAGGGCTTTGTTACAGCCTACCAGAATGTCATTTCTAGGGCATGGTAGCTGGGATACGTGTAGTGGGCAAGGCAGAGGGACACCTGAGAGAATCTGCATGTGTACAGCCTCTGGCTACCCACATGGATTACGTCTGTCTAAAGATAATGACACAGAAAAGCAGCCTGTGAGCTGGGTTTTCCTCCAGAGAGAACAAGGTGACATCCTGCGGAAGGGCCCAGGAGGGAATTAAAAGTGGGCACATGGACAACAGTGTTGATGCACTCCTTGTGCCCTAGAACAGAAGCCACTGGAGTGCAGAATAACAGGGGAACAGTCTACATGTGTTTGGAAATACCTAGGAAAAATGATTCCCTGCAGCCCAAGCAAGTTTGTGGTTCCCTTCCTACCCACCACCCTGTGTCGAAGGTCAGAGATGGATGGAGGGTTGTCGTACAGCTTTTATGTCTGCCTCGTTACAAAAGATGCAGTGATCTGGACCTCAAATCACCATTTGGGCACCCACGTTTAAACATATGCTCTTCCTCTGCTTGGCCAAAGTAGCGTGGTGACTCAGTGACGTGACTGGGAACAGGACCCAGATCTCCCATGACCTGTGTACGGGATTACTCTGCTTCCATCCCACCCACTGCTCCACCAAATAAAACTATTTAAAGCCATTGGCTGGTTTTATATTGCTGTGGCTTGATGCATCTGGAGGCAGTTGCTATAATGGAAGTACCACAAACAGGGAAAAAAAACAAGATTTTGAAAAATTTAAAGCTACTGTGATACAGTGGGCAGAATGTTATAAAACCTCTCAACAGGAATTTTGGAGCCAATATGAAAATATGGAATATAACATTAAATGCATTTCTATTAAGTTGAGTCTGAAGACTTTTTTATATTTACACACAAAAAAAACTTGTGCAAAGTATTATAGGAAGCAGCTTTTAATTACCCTGATCTATCTGCATTAATTCATGTTTGGATAAATATTTGCTCATGAATTCTCATAATCTGGTTAATGGGATGTAACAAAGACAGAGCGGAAGGACAGGGATGCTTTTTTTTATGATCATGTAAGGCAGTTGTTTAATCTCCCTCAGCCAGCTTGTTTTTAAATGGTTTTGTCACAGCAAACAGCATTAACTAGGTACTAGCAACCGTGTCATGTTAGGAAGTAGCGCTGTGAAAGTTTCGTACTACCTGTATGAATTAGAGAATACGCACATCACTTTTTCTCAAGGCTTTTCAGGAAATGGATGGATGAAAGCAACCTAGATTGTCTTCTGATCAATCAGTCTGGATTTGTACGTGATAGGATTACTGTGCTCTGTTCTAGGCAGGTCTGATAGTACCCAGTAAGATTACTGGACTCTTCTGGAACAAAGTCCCACTTTCTGGTGCCAATAGTATTTGTTTGGTTTTTCATTCCATGTCTTTGTAACAGACTGACTGTGTTCTGCCAGGTCTGAGGCAAAACAAGATAGCCATAGCTGAGAAAGATGACAGGGAAAAAGGCAGTGCTTGGTTCCTGTAAGTGTCACAGGGACAGCCTGGAGTTTGAGAAGCTCTAGCAGCACCACGTGTCACAGCAGAAACTTGACATTCTACTCTGTCAGGGTCAGGGGCTGCTTAATGTCTTGACAGGACAGGAATCAGGCAAAGCCAGCCCCATATATCCAGCTGCTGTGAAGCTACATGCATCTGTGAGGAGATGTTGGCAAGGAAGAGCATCTTGGCAAGACTTGCTTGGGAAGTGCAATGACGTGACGGGGTCTGGTGGGGAATTCAGCTCCCCTGCATTCTCCTGTACTGCTCATTCCCAAAGTCAAGACTGTCTGAGGCTTTGGATTCCAGCAGTGCACAGTCTTCAACCAGCTGCTCTTCAGCTTTCTACAGAACCAATAATGAAAAAGAGCCAAAGATCACCAGCTCAGAGGTGCACAGTGCGCACATCTAAACTAGCTGAGGCGGATCTCACTGTGAAGACAGGTATGGGACCAGCCTTGCCAAAGTCTTACACGCTTTCAGCTGGAGCTGATAGGTATTACGTTTTTAGGGTACAATGTGCTCTGTTACACCAAGGGCTCTGGACTTCACATCCAAGATACGGATATATTTTGGAATTGCTCTGTAGATAAGATAGTAAAATGGCTCTAAAATGGCTTTCTTTCCTTGGAGAGAAGTGAAAAGAAAGATACATGTGTTAAGAAATATATAGATGTTTGCAAAATATTTGTCACTGAGATAAGTACCTTTATCTGTCCATGAGGGAACAAATAATTCTGTCACCAGAGCAGGGCTGAACAGGGTAATTTATAAAGCATGGAGCCATGGACTGACCAGTGAGGAGATAATGAACAGTTCTGTTGAGCTATCACCCAACCGAGCATCCACTATTCCTTGCAAGTTTCACGGCAGTGACACTGCAGAGAGAATAGAGCATGATCCTGAAATTAAGCTCTTTAAATGTTAGAAACTGAAGTTTTGCAAATGCGCTTTCACTTTAACCTTGTCTATCTTTTCAGTCCTTAACTTTGCAGCTTTAGCAGTGTTCATTTAGAAGGTGTTTTTTCTTTATTTATTTATTTACATAGGATATAGTAGAAAGTGTTTGGAAACCATTCATGTGTTCAGTGGAAACCAGCATTCACCAGCACAGCAGAGTTTAATAAGACAAATTTTATCACGAGACCCAATTGTAAAACAAAGAACATGAAAATCTAATAAAATATTTGCTCTCGGTGTGAGAAAAGACATCTTTACGATAGGTGAAGCCCAGAATCGTTCACTGCAAAGGCTGTAGTCTGTGCACTACATTTTCATCAATCATCTTTCCATCTGCACTAGTGGGATTTTGAGTGGTACCTGCAGCATCTTCTACTTTTTAAAGATAAATCCACAAATTCTAGCAATGCTGATGAGGACAGGTGTCAGAGAAACCAAGGTTCTCATACAGCCATGAGGTCAGAGACAGCCATTCCCTTGTAGCCCCTCATCCATGGTAGCTCATTTCTGCATGAGGTCTGTGATTTGGGGCAAGAAAATGGAACTGGAGGACTGGAAGGTGCAGCAGGAGATGAGGAGGAAGAGCAGGAGGCATGGGATGCAGCGAGGCTAGCAAGGTGCTGGAAGGTTGAACTGGGAGCCCTTCTTGCCTCCAGCAGCCCCAAGACCATAGGGCTTCAGGTTGACCCCACACCAGAGGGCTTGCTGAGCCCCGAAACAGATCTGTCTCCTCTCTCTCCTAACGCTCAAACCCACAGAAATGTTTCCAAGTGCCAAATGTCATTTATGATCTTGTTTTTGTTTACCCACTTGCTCTTATTTTGGTTGTGGCTGGGAGGGTTTGGGGATTTGCAGGTGAGGGTAGTTCATGAGGGACTGCTTCAGTGTTAAAGCTCAGCAGCTGGATGCCTCCATGGGAGAGATGCTTTCCGACTTGGCAGTTAATTGCCATTGGTATTTGCTGCAAATATTTCCATCAAAATGCCATTAGTGACACTGAGTGATGAGTTCTTCCTCCTGAAGTCTTTGCCTGTTAGAGCTCTTTCCACCCAGAGATCTCCGAGCCCTTTGCACCTGTTGCTGAGCACACGTCCCCAAACACTCTCTTTCTCCTACTTTCTCCAGAGCAACTTGCAGCCATTGCAGTGCAAAAATAATGTCCCTGGTGGGTATTGATTACCTGCATCAGCCATGTGCTCTCCAGGCTGGTGAGGAAACCTGACAGAGGTAAAGTTCACATCTTCCCACACAATGTGTGCTGGGGACAAACTTGTCCCAGTGGTGACAGCTCTATAGTCCAAAGGACTACACACGAAGAAGAACATGCACAGATGGCTTTAGGGAAGGAGACAACACTGTTCGTCATCATTTTGGGCTAGGGATACTGAGGCACTGCTTACAGACCTGCTACAGTCATTTGGGAGATCTCCAGCACTGCTGACACACCAGTCAGCTGCTTCTGTCCTGCTTTCTCTGTTTTAATGTTGCATAAAAATCATCACACTGAAACAGAAGACTGTGCTTCTCCCTGCACCATAATTTATGGGTGCGATTAGCCCAAGGATGGATTTACTGTAGTGGCTGGAACAGGATATGGCTTTTTAGCTGCTCCTAATGAATAGCCTTTCTCTAAGAGGGCTCCTTAGGTAATGCATTTGGAGCTGAGCCAGAGAACCACCAGCTCTGGTGGCAGAAAACCAACTGTCAGCAAACTAAAGAGAGGGCATTTCCTCCTCCCAGGAAGTTTCCAACCTGAACCAATCTGCTACTCTGTCATTAAGGCCCCTGAAATACTACTTTAATATTTCCTCGTCTCCAGTATCTTGGGGGGGGG
>VXAV01007032.1:89953-128728 GCA_013399715.1 Alectura lathami | reverse complement strand
TGGGGGGGGGGGATAAATAGATAAATAAATAAATAAATAAATTCAAGGGATTCCTGCAGTGAGAAACCCCTCTCCTAGACAAATCCAAGCTGTGTGTCCCATTGCTCACGGTGGGTGCATTTATGACACTCAATGAAAGAGGACCAGGACGTAGACAGCAAGCACAGGGCTGACCCCAGCCAGGCTCTCCAACACAAACCTGCCCTAAAAGCCTCCTTGAGCCGTGTGGGTGTCAGCAGCTTGGTGCATCTGGATTCAGTGCCTGCAATCAAACCTGCCCCTCTTCTCCTGAGCAGTTTGTTTGCATAGTGATAGGACAATGCTTTTAAACTAAAAGAGGGGAGATTTGGGTCAGATGTGAGGGGGAAATTCTGCACCCAGAGGCAGTGAGGCCCTGGCCCAGGCTGCCCAGAGCAGCTGTGGGTGCCCCATCCCTGGGGGTGCTCCAGGCCAGGCTGGGTGGGCCCTGGGCAGCCCGATCTGGGGGGTGGCAGCCAGCTCCTGGCAGGTGTTGGGGCTGGGGGGAGGGTGGCTGTAAGGTCCCTTCCTTACAGCTTAAGGACCCAAACTGTGCTGTGATTCTGTGATTCTATTTGTCATTGCTAATGGGGTTCACATTTCCCCCTGTGAGATAAAGGCTAGAGCAGATCTTGTGGGTTAGCTTGCCTGAACTCCTGCATAAAAGAGGTTCAAACATTCTGTCTGCATTTCCCTGCAAAACTGTAGCAAAGCAAGATCTCATGCTGAGAAAGTACTGACGAGAGCCATGCAGCAAACCATAGAATCATGGAATAGAATCACAGATTGGAAAAGAACTCCAAGGTCATCAAGTCCAACAGTTAACTTAGTACTGCCAAGTTTGTCACTAAACCATGTCCCTTAGCACCACATCCACACCTCTAAATTCTCCAAAAGATGTCCATGATGGGGAAAAAAATATATGTCAGGAAGTTCTCCCTTGCAATGATTAGTTATGCAAAGACTGCTTGAGCAGTGGGCAGCCCCCACTACAGAAGAAGGCAGCCACAGCCTTTGGTATAGATGCTGTCCTGGAACTGAGTTCAGCACAGACACTAAAACCTCTGTGAAAGCGTTTGGATGGGGGAAGGGTAACAGAGAAATAATGATGTCTGAAGGCAAAATAAATAAATAAATAAATAAAAGATGATTGGTAGTATAGAAACAGTGAAGAATGGGGACATCTTCTTGGCATAGTGGTCTTTCTCCATGACAATAGAGCAATGTGACCAGGACAGGGACAGATACCCTTCCTGCAGCAGGAGGATGGCCCACAGCCAAGCACTGCCACCCCTCCATCTCAGGATGGACTCAGAACCAGTTTCAAGCCTGGTGGTGCTGGCAGTGCTGCTATTTCTTGCCCTAGGTGAGAGCCCCCTCACCTGAGCTCCTGGCAGAGGAGCCAGTTCCTCTCCCACACATGATTTCAGAAATGCCATTTGGAAGGGCATGTGGCACACAGACATGATGAACACAACGGTGGAAACACCATCAGCTTCTCACTGACCTAGTCTGAACACAGACAGAGGAGGGTCTGGATTCAGAAGATATGCCAGCTCTTGAACTTCTTTTAAAGCCAAGTCCTCCAGAAGAGACCTGTCAAACAGCACCAGAAAACCTTACCAGCCGTGGGCTATTTCTGTTCCCAGAGTGCCTTCTGCAGGAATTATCTGGAAAGCTGCGAGGATGCATTGTGAAGGCGAGCTGGCAGCCTGCCTTCCTCAATATTGCACTCAGGCTGGGGATTTGGGTGAAAAAAAAAAAAAAAACAGAACCACTGCACGTCACAGGATTCACAGTCAGTGTAGTCCTCGCTAAGCACTGAGCATGCAGAGGCATGGGAGCAAAGCACAGAGAATTTCCTGAATATTGCGTTTCTCACTTTTTTATGCCCTGTAGAAAGAAGAGTTATTCAGGAGTAATCATATTGTGCTTCACTTCCAGTGGCAGAACACGGTTACAGCACTTTGGGGCTCTATGAAGGTTGACCTATCTGAGATTCTTTGCAGTGCACAGGAGCTTTAGTGATGGGCTTCAGCTTCTCTTGTGCCAGGTGCCGTACAAAAGCTAAAGCTATTTCTAGCCAAGAGGGGCTCTCATTGTGGGGCTCAGAGGGAAGAAGGAGGTAGAAGAGCAGCCAGTGGTGCCAATATGCAAGCAGACTGCTGTTTTGCCAGCATCCAGGTGAAAGGGTAGGAACTAGCTGTGTAAATGTTGGTAGATAGCTTCTGCTATCCTAGGAAGGCAACCAGGGGGAAGAGTCCCATTCCCACTGCACCTGATCACTTCCCAGCCCACTCCACTACTTCCCTGAGTCCCCTTCCCTGAGTACCTCCTTACCATTGCTTCTCTTCTCATCTGTGGCTCTCTGGTAAACGAGGCATGTTGTTATTGCTGGCTTGCAGGTGACCAAAGAGATAGATAGGACCAGACTCTCAGGTGAAGACTTCTGCATACGGTTGTCCGTGAGTAGGTGACTGCAGGTGAGCTCGGTGTCTCAGCTGTCGTTATTGTCCATGGGAGTCTGGAGAGTAAGTATGCTAACCAGGTGTGGAGTGCAATTTAGTTCACTAAGATAGATGTCCAGGATGTGCAGGATGTCCTGTGGTAGATGAGGCAAATATATGGGTGCAAGGCAGGATCTGGAGAAACCCTGCACTCTTTTACATGACATCTGGAGACCGGGAGGGACATACCAAGGCTTTTATCTCCAGTGGTACAAGGCATGAAGGCAACCTCAGTGTCTGCTTTAGGATGAACTGGATTGCACTCAGGATAACTGTCCCAAGACATTCAAGAGAAAATCAGACACCCTTGTGGACAGTGCAGTTACCAAAACAGCTTGCAGCCTGCTGTAAACTGGAGAGCAGGTTATGTGTCAGCATGTTCCCCTCAGAGACAGCCTTCCACAGGCTAGTTCTGAAGCTGTGTCCTAGGAATAAAAACGAATGGGTCATTACTGCTTTCCTCTAAGACAGACAGAGTAGCCTACGAAGGATCTAGCTGCCTTCCTTTGCTTTGCTGTCAAGCATTAAAAACACATCTAATGCTTCAGTGTAGGAATAGTAGAAAATGTACAGAAGTCTTTGAAGGAAGGGCTTAGTTTTTGCTGATTGGCTGAGACAGAGGAGAAAAACATCTAAATGACTCTGCTGGTGTGGTCCCTGTTTCTCTTGGAGGCTCCATCACTTGTGCATCAGTCTGGGCAAGTAGGACCCAGCCGGCCAACTAAGATGGAGAATGCGGAGTTATCTGTCAGTGGTGGGTTCAGTCCCTCCATTGAGGGCAGTAAGGCTGTGTTATCCTCTGCTGTGCACAGCACTTGTCCCATGACAGCTTTTGGTCCTTGCCCACCTGCTAATGCTGAGACATGAGAACCAGCTCACAAAACAGCACACGGACTGTGCAGGCTCCTCCTGGGTTTCATTAGCATCCCTTGATGGCCCCAGCGGGCAGCATGGCCACTGCTGTCCTACAGGATGGATCCATGAACTTCCCACTGAAGGTCAGGGGAACTGGGACATGGGCAGCTTCATCTTCCTGCTGCAACGACAGGGCAGGGGAAAACATTTGCACTGAAAACAGAACTTTCCCAGTGTCTGAGGCTGTTTGAGTTACAGGAAGCAAGGACAGGGGGCTGAGTGGAGATTGTTTACATTGAATGTGACCATCAGCATGTCTGGATTTATTCCACACATTCAGCTGGAGAAGGTCTGTTCCTTCACTCTCTGCACTCCTACTGCAAGTGCATCAGCATATACTTAGAGAAACCACAGGTGATTAAATTTGCAGCCTAACGTTCAGAAACAAAAATCATTTGCTCTAAAAATAGACATTTACCACTCCAGGCAGAACTGGTTGACTCACAGCAGAATTCACACGAGGCTTTGGAGGGCCTTGTGGCCAGAAGTGTGAGCAGGCCCACCATCTCATCTCACCAAGTGCTTTGGCAGTTCCTCAAGCATTCTTGATTTGTAGCTCTTCTTCCCTTCACTGGTTCTCCTCTATCTGCATCATTCTGTGGCTCTGGTGGGCACATACTGCAGGCAGCTGTTTCCATCTTGAGAAAAGAGTGGCTGCTCCTGCAGATCACTGGGCACAATCCTATTCAAAGTCCAGTATGGAACTTCATGTGTGTCCCAGTCCCTGACCTCAGTTGTCTATGCTTTATGGAGGCCCTCTTGGATTTTTTGCTCCAAACTGTAAGAAAAGCTGTTTGCAGCAGGAATATATCCAGGCCTCATTTGTAATCATTTAGGTTTTTTACCGTATCACCTTTTTGTTTAAGTAGTTCTATTCTCTCCTTGCATTGCACCCCTCAGGCAAATAAGTGGTCAAGTGTCTTCCCTTACATCCTCACTTTTGTTGCACTGAACAAGCTAAAATTCATCTATCCTAACGGGCTTCCTTTTGCCCTTATCACTCATGTTCTTCCACTGGCCCAGCTGGATTTCCTCTTCTTTAGAAGATCACTGATGATTTACGTGCATTAGGAGACGAATCCTGTGCTCATGCTCAGCTTCACATTCGATCTTTTGAAGGCATATCAGCCAAATGGGTGTCTTCACAAGCAGTAATGTTACTGTTAGTAATGGTAGTGGCAGAGCTCCTGCCTGGAGAAGAGCTGCAGAAGGCAATGAATGACCTGCAGTCCATTGGTGGCTGTCCTCTGCAACTGCCACCACGCAGCCATGGTGCTTGACGCTCGGTTAAGTCAGCGTTGGGATTGAGTCATGCTACAGAGACCTCCGAGGAAGAGTGTCTACACAAACAAATAGATGTCACCTTCCACCTCAAAGCCATGAGATCCCTTCAGCCAGTGCTGAA
This sequence comes from Alectura lathami, assembly GCA_013399715.1. Lineage (NCBI taxonomy): Eukaryota > Metazoa > Chordata > Aves > Galliformes > Megapodiidae > Alectura > Alectura lathami. The sequence continues at coordinate 123,883 of VXAV01007032.1, read as the reverse complement.
ATGCGGATTAAGAATGCTGCTCCAATGCCAGATGTGAGTCATCCTGCCTCTCGACCACTCGCTGGTGGTCGCCATGGTGACTGGGTCAAGCACCTCACAAAAAATGGTCTGGCAGCTGATTTTTCTTTCCCCCTACCTATTTCTTGCCACTTCCAAATCCCTGCCTCTCAGCCTTCTCCCTCTCCAGCCCAGGAGTGATCTGCACTCCAAGGATGAAGCAGATTGTGGGGGATCAAGAAGGTTTATTTTCTTCCAAACTGCTATCACCAAGGAGGAAATTCCAATGCATGCATTTAAAGAAAATGTGGCAGTCTGGGAGAAATCACTTCTGAAGAGAGAGAGGGATTGGGCCAGCCACACGTGGCGTCAGGACCTGGTTTCTCCTCTAGTTTCCCATCAATTAATGCATCAGTAAAGTTCCCAGGCAGACTGGCATGGGGAGCTAGTCTGGGCTGCACTGAAGCTGGCTCCCTGCAATGCTGGTGCTCATGCATCGTACCTCCAGCAGCAGCCAGCACATAAGCAAAAGGGAATGCCTTTGCTTTAATCAAAGAGGTGAGCAAAGAATCTCAGGGTTAGAAGCCCCCCTTGGATGAAGAATTTAGGAACCTCTGACCTTGGCTAGCTCTGGTAACACCTGTGATTATGCCTGGCCGTGATGTCCCATCCCCTCGTGCCTACAGTGCCCAAAAAGTGCGCTGGAATCCATCTGTCTTCACAAGCAACTCTCAGAGTCCTCATTTTCAGAGAGCAGGAGTTGTGTCCCTGCACTGATCCTTGTACCCAGAGCACTTTTTCTTCCTTTACAGGTGGGTACTTGCTTCCATCCATCTTTGAACAACACTTTCACCTGCCTCCACTGGTGCTGGGCTGGCCACTCAGAAAAGTTTCAGCACTAGCAAGTTAATTTCATCCTCTCCTTGGTTATACTTATTTCCTGTTGCTCCCTTTCATTCCTTGCACAAAACAAAAACACCTTTGCAGGTTTGGATAGCTAAGCTGGAGTTTGGGTCCTGCAGACTTTGGCAGAAAATACCAAGGTTGACATCAGTGCTAAGGAGTAGCTGTGCCTCTCTTACCCCAGGTACTGGTAAGGTGCAGATAGCATCCCACTAGTCAGATGTTTCCATTAAATTTAGGAATGTCTGCAAAACCACACAGAAATACCTACAAATGAAAAGCAAACTGAGCTGTTGTTGCCATTAACAAAGAGCAAAACCAAAATAGAGAATACAAAAATGTGATCATTTGGGAAGTATTCATTTGTAATTCCTACTAATAAAAGCCTATTTGTACTGTGGTTACACCCCTGAGCATGCGTGTAGGAGTGGAATTCCCACAGCAAAATGATAATTCCTTACCCCAGAGACTTTGTTGCCTTGGTTTTGAGAGCTTAACTGTTGACCCTTACCCACCATAGGCTGTGGGACTATCACAAGTGATCCACAGTGGTTGCACAGAAGAGTATCATGCATGAAAAAAAAATGTGCATGTTTTCAGTGAAAAATTTGATAAAGAGGTGGTTGAATCACCAAGGGAGATCCTCAAGGTTGATAATGGTCTTTTCTCAGCAAGTCCAGGATCTAGTGAGAGAAGAGAGCGAATTGTTGGGTCAACAAAAGAAAATTAAACTCTGTATTTCAAATTAACCTATAATGTCCTATTTCATTTTGCATTATGATTAGGTTCAGCTTGGTTTCTAAAAAGAAATGTAAGTAAATTCCAACGCAAAGTACTTCAGCAACCCTGCCCCCTGACCTCAAAAGAAAAGTTTTAGTTAGAAAAGTTTCAAGATTGAAACTTTGCCTTTGATTTTAAAATTAATCTCTCACCTACTGCAGCCAAAACAATGTTATAAGCTGGCCCTACATTAAAATTTGCATTTGTCTCCTCTAATCTGCATGCTTCTCAGTAAATGAAATAGCCAATCAATACAATTTTTCCCTGCTATCATCAGATGTGTTTTTTTCTGGCAGGTTGCATGAGAGTGATATTAAGAGAAATATCCTGGTACAGTTTGGAAAGCACTTGGGAATCTCTGCGTACAAAGGAATTAAGGATGTTGGAGAATGAAGTGGACATATGCTATTGCTATGCACAACCATGACATTTCTTAATCATTCCTAATATTGTTTCCCTCTGGAGAACAATTCCCAGGCAGAAATGCACCTTTGTTGATCTGTATATTCCAGAATTATTTTAAGGGAACCAAGTGGCCTCTTTCAAAGCCATGGACTGTTAGTGGCAGAGATATCCTTAAAGGAGTGATTACATTTGAGCTCTCCCAAATCCCAGGTAGGAGGGGTCTGACTGACATTCTTGCCTTGCGAGTTGAACGTGCCTTTGGCCATGGAAGCAGCACCAAGGGCCAAGGAAAGCAGCAGCTCCCGAGCTCTGTGGCAGGGAGAGCTCAGCGTGGTGGTGTCCTGGCTGTTGGGGATGGTGAGCATGTACCTTCAGCATGGGATCCCTGTGCAAAGAAGGGAGAGAGGAGGGACCAAACAACCATGGAGTATGCCACAGGCAAGCTACAGGAAGGAAACAAATGTTTCCCACTAGCAAACATCTGCAGATCCCAGTGGAGAAGTGGTTCAGGGCACAGATGCTCTGCAGTAAGGAGCACGCCCCCTTCTGTACCTTGGGATAGTGCCCAGTGCCACACCATAAGAAACTTGTTCAGACCTCATGTTCCATCTACAAAGCACTACACTTTAGAAGTGACACAGTTCCACTGCCCTTGTGGAGTAAAAGTCAAGGAGGGCTGGTGTACCCCCCGACAAATCCCACACAAAGAGGGAGCAGACTGTCAGCCTCCACACTCACCTGTCCTCATCGCACCATGCAGCTGGTTGTTGGCGAGTGGCACCAGGTCACACTCAGCCATGCCGCCAAATTCTTTCCAGTGTTACCTTGAAATCTTTCTTTGGGGCTCTGGATACTCATGGCACCCACACAGCTCCTAACGTGAGCCACAGCTGGGACATCTGTGCCATGAGAGATGAGGAACCAAGGCATGTTCATGACCCTTGGGGTCCTCAGGCCCCACTGGGATCCCTGACTGCGTCTGCAGAGCCAGTCCATCGATTGCACCATTTCCTCACTCTCCAAGTGAGCATCCAAGGATTTCTCTGTGCCAAGACATCAAAGAGGAAGCAATGACCAGCTAATAGATACCAGGCCTCTTTATTCCTCCGGGAGGTCCCTGAGGGAGCCAAGCCAAGGGAGGTCAAAAGGAATGAACAAAGGGCATGGATGACATGGGTGTCCCACAGAGTGAGGAAGGCAGAGGCCACCTTCACCCTGGGGTCTCCTCATGGCAGAAATCTCTCTGCAAGTCCAATGGCCGTCCCCTTCCCTGAGCATGGGGTCTGGACAGATTTGTCACCCAGCACTCGGGAGAATATCTCAAGTTCTTCCTCCTCTTGTTTAAATAGTCTCATGCAATGGCAGGACAGGATGTCACCCCAGTGACCAGGGGTCATCTAGAGAATGTGGCTTAGAGGGAAGACATGCTCCCTTCCCTGTCCCCTCCACAGGGTCACCATAGGATGTTCTGCAACTCAGCAGAATGCCTCTGTGCTTTAATTTTGCAGGAAAGCAAAAGTTATCTTAACAGAGAGTTCAAGTGGGGAGTTGTGCTCTGGGACAATCTGAAAGATAACATCCATTTCTTGAAGCAAGTTTTGATCTTCTCCAATAAGAGGAAGGAATTTCTTCAAATGGAAAGCAAAATTGCCTCAACAGAAGGATTTTATCCTCCCTTCTCATCAGTGATCAAAAGAGTGAGAGACCTTGGTTTCCTATTGGTTGTGTCATCTCTCTTCTTCTAAATCAACAGCTTAATTCTGTGCCCAGTCCAGCTCAGCTAGGGGTGGAATATTGCCTTTTACAGCAGTCAGGGCTGCAGGGCTGAAACGTCTGATGGCATCCATGCTGCTGCAAAGCACAAGCATGTTGTGCGGACCTGTATGTATTTCTATTTGCAAATATGAAAATGGTTATTCCAGGTATAAAATTCTCAGATTAACTGTCTGTAGCTGATTGATTGGCATCTTGTTGCATGAAATTGGTGGGGTATGGTGTGGTACATAAGTGAGGAAGGAGGAGTTAGAAACAAACAAAAAAAGACATAGGCAGAGGCTAAACTGGGGATGGAGTAAAGATCCATTTGTGCAACTTCTCCACCCTTTGTTTATGCAGCCATGACTGAAGGTTCTGTGTTCTCCAATGCACGTCATTCTCCTGGGTGCAATGGTCCAAAGAAAGAGAAGCATTTGCGCAGATGCTGAACTCAGGAGACTCCCAAGTAGGGCCTCTGGACACTGGCCAAAACAGAAGGATTTCATTGGGAAATGTCACTTGGAAAACCAAGCGGAAATGTCGCAGGTTTAACAACCTCTGCTTCAATCACTGCTCATAGCTTGGGGGCAGCCCTCTCATGCCAAGTTTCCACGGCTTTCTTACCATGCAGCCAGCAGGCTGGAAACCTTGGCAGTTCTACGCTAACCTAGGGAAGACTCCTGGATCCAACAGAAGTAACCTGGAAGCCCTGAGTATCCTGGCTTCAAAGGGGGTTTCCTAGTGCTTTAAGGTTTCCTGATATAAATATGTTAATTCTGGAGACTTTAAGACACTCTAGACTGAAAAATTCTAAAGTCTACATGACCTCCATTTGCTAATCTCCTGTTTTGCTCAAGCCAGGGAAAGCCTGGGGAATGTAGCTGGGCAAGGACTTTGTATCTTCTGAACCCTGTGGCTGGGAAGCAATACATCACTTTTACACAACAGTGTGCATTGGAGGTTCTTGGAATTTGTTGTATGTGTGTGATTTTTTTTTTTTAATTTATTTATAGTTCTTTGGAAAAATTCAATAATTTTTCATTGCATTCTGTTTTGGAAAGGAAGCAAATATCACACTGAAATTTCCCACAAACCAGACATCTGTATTTCCAGAGAACTCTGCTCCCAAGCATGTACTGACACACTCTGCAAAAACTGGTTCTTAAAATTTCATTTTTCACATTAAAATCATGGGGATTTGCAACACCAGCTTCATAGAAATATAGATGACCAGGGCTGAAAATTATCTTAAGAGATGATCTAGTCCCTCCCTTGACTTCAGGTCAGAGAAACTGGATCTGGCCTATATCATGTGTATGTGGTCAAATATTTCTGTTATGTGGGAACTTCTTGCTGCCCTGACACTATGAAATTGGTTCCAGTGTGCATCTTCTTTTGTTACTTCATATATTTCAGGTAGTGTCTGCATCATTAGAAGTCTGTTATATATGGGCTGTCATGGAGGAAAAGGCTCTGAAGTCCCCCAGCAGTGCAAGTTGCAATCTAGATCATAAATTGACTCTAAATTCAACTCCTACTTAATAGTTTCAGCCTTTTCAAAGCTTGTTTCCTCTTTCCCAATCTTTATAACTGGCTCCTTTTATCCTAGGATGCCCCTACACAAAACATATACACAAACATCTTTCCCCTGAGATTTCCAAGCAGCCAAACTTTCAGCAGCAGAAGTACAGATTATCTTGTATATAGACTAAATGTATGAAGATATGGTATATTTTATTCAGCAATAATTATTTAAAACAGATCAAATATAAAGCCTGATTTGATAATATTTTTGGCACACCTGGACAATATTGTCATTTGTCACAAATATAACATCATTCACGTGATGGTAGAAGTTTGTCACCCTCCACCATGGCACACTCTGCCATGCCTTGCTTGATTCAGCGACTTACTAAAATCTCCCATGCCCTGACCAGACAGTTGGAACCCAGAGAGGGAGATGAGCACTAGCACAGCTGTCTTTGTTGTTTTCACTGAAAAATCCTGATGGTGATGTTTTAAGTAGTGGCTTGGCCTGACACCCCAGGTCTGAACTCACTTATTCTGTGTACCTAAACTCGCTTATTCTGTGTATCTGAAATCAGATCCACCTGGAAAGCCACATGAGGCAATAAAGTTATGACTGACTCAGTGTGCTATACTTCACGAGACAGGAAGTTTGGAGAAGTAGCGTACCTTTGGGGGCTGCATTTTCCAGAAGCAAGCTGAGTAATATAACCACTTAAAATGCTTATCGCAATGTGACCTTTACAGGGCAATCTTCAGAGGCACACAGGAACCTATAACTCACTTTCTGCCAGCTGACTGACTAATTGTCTTTGCTGTTGCTATTGTCTCTTCTCCTATGACACATCTCAGCCCAGTTTTCCTTTTCTTCTCTACCTGTCTGCCACCATGTGTGCAGAGACCTGCCAGCAGATCTGAAATGGGTTTGCTTGGATCCAAGGCCAGCCCAGGATCAGCTCCAGACCTGGCAGAGAGCTCCATCTTTTCTGCTTATACATGGACTTAGTGGTGTTAATAAGGGAAGTGTTTCGCAGTTGCATTTAGGAGGTGATATAAAGGTATCAGACCACAGCAAGTGCAGTTGAGCTATTCTGAGTTTTCAAGTTTGGAGGACATTTAGAAAAAAAAAAAAAAATTACACTTGAAAAATCGCAGTCCTATAAGGTAGCCCTTGGGAACCAAATAAGCCATACTTTATGGAAAATTCATCCTTGAGTTGGAGTGATTTGGGCCTTCCAAGTGTGGTGAGGGGGATCCAAAAACCCTCTAGGGTTTTGTGGAAGTCTTCGCCTCCAGATATCCAAGGTTAAAGTCCAGCACCTCATTTTGGGACCCACATACAGGCACAGCAGCCCAAACAATTTTCTTCATCCCCTCCAATGCACACAAACCGAGACTACCTGGTTTTAAGAGCTTGGTTCAGTTAGAAATACATATCTATATTTTTAACCATCAAAGGAGTTACTGACTGCAAACAATAATTGCTACCCTGTTCCCTGATGTCTTGGGTCATGCACTTTGGCTGTCAATGCATATGCTGACAAGACCAGGCTATCTGTGTGATGCTACATGGCCAGGTGCATAACTGGGAGATAGCAGCCACCGGCATAGGCAGGGTTGGAAGTGCTGGAATCAGGGAATTTCTCTGCTCTCCTCTAGAGACAAAGGCCAGGAGGTCACGCTGTGTGCCATCACACGTAGCCCAACAGAGCATTCAGCATCCAAGGTACACTTGGAATAAAGTATATTTATTAAGGCAGTGATCAGCAGTGATTGCTTGGCAGGCAGCAGAGAAGAGAGGCCAAGCCAGGCTCTGGTGTAACTCTGCAGTGCCTCTCAGAGCTGCAGCTGGCTCCTCAGCATCACTGCCTGCTCCTCCCAAGAAATGGGCTCAGCAGTGACAGAGAGACATCCTGTGTGCCAGGGGACCTACGGATCAGACTCCTAGAAAGGAAGAACGTTGAGAAACAAGTGTGATATTTCACAGCCTTACACACCCCCTGTTCCATCATCCATCCACAGAGCACTGCAGCTCCAGCTGGAGATCTAGCACTGAGGAAAACGCGTTTCTTGGCCTGCAGTGCTTTCCAAGATATTCACTGAAAGAGTCATCCCTGTCTCTTATAACCTTATGTCCACATGACTCACAAGGATGTAAGATGCTCAAGTCCCAGGCACTGCTCTTCCACACTCACATTCATGCTTTCAACCTGTCTCTTCTATACCCCAAGGAAGCATCCTGGCCAAACCTTCAAAGGTAGATATTTCCTTAATTATTCTTTTAATGTTCAGTTCATTTCCAAAGCAGACAAGCTCTAGCTGCCCAGTCTGACCCAGCAGAGCTGGCAGGCCTTGAAAGCAGCATCCCTCAGCACCCTGCAGGGAGAGGTGCAGGTAGCATTCACCCAGCTGAGTCACCCAGGAGAGCAGCTGCATCTCCTCTGGGACACCAGGAGGTAAAGGGACCTCTCAAAGACAGAAGCACACTGGTGATTACTGAAGACTCGGACCTCACACCTGAAGGTGGGACAAAATAATGTCCCAGGTGCTTGTGTGCTACAGTCTTGGGATTTGAGATCTTTTTATGAAAAAAGACCATATCCTACAAGGCATCTGGGGTGAAAGGACTCAGCTAAGATGAAAAAAAAATGCACAGAAACATCTCCTTTTGCATGGATCTACATGGACAGGCACATAATGCCTGTCTTTCCCCTGACATACCCTCATGGGGATGAGAAATCCTCCTGGAGGGAAACTAGTATATTCCTGGGAGAATACGAAGGCATCTGTGATGTCCTCCCATCACTTGCTTTTGTCCCTGTGGCTTACTTTCAAGGCCAAGGCTGGCTTCTGGCATGGGAAATTCCATTTCTGAAGCACTCAGCAGATGTTCACCTCTCCCTTAAGGGTGGCAGGAACACGGCAAAGGAAGAGATCACAGACAGCAGGCACTGAGCAGGGTGCAAAAGGACAAGGAAATAAGGTGGGACAAGGAGCAAGGTAGAGGGAATGGAGACAAAGCAGTCACATACCCTCTATCACCAAGAGGAGAAGCATTGCAGAGTGAGGGGACCTCTGTGGCACAAAACCCTCCAAATCCTAATGGTGATATTGTGCAGGACTGAAGCACCACCGAGCAACCTGCAGAGTCTGCCAAGTGCTTTGACCAGGCAGGGCTGCCTGGGTGCTTTTCCTCTTTTAGTCATGGCCAGGAAGAGAGTGTGTCCTTTGGCACTTGTCCCTGCAAAAGTGAGATGAAACTGCAGCGATGAGAGTGGCAGAGGATGGAGCAACCAGCAGAGGCAGTTTGCTCGCCCTAGCAGGGAACAGGGAACCTTAGCACAGTCTCCACGGAGAAAGCACTAGGTGTAGGAGGGGAGGATTTGTTTTAACAAGTCATTTTGCTTGTTTAATGGCTTTTTCCTCTCTTGAGATGGGTTATAGGTTTTCTACTGAGCTGAGTGAGGAAAGCTCATAGGTCAGGAGAAAAGGATGTCATTAGAGAAACCCTTTTTCTGCTGAGCTTTACATCAACACATCTGCTCCTTCATCACCTCTGGATGTCCTTAGCACCACTCCCAAGTGATCTCCTCCAAAAGCAGGACAGGAGGAACCAAACAGCACAGCATAAGAACACACCAGGCTGCTCCCAGTAGTTGTTCTGAGTCCCCAGAGCTGCACAACAGTCCTGACATGTCATGCATTGATTTCTTCAGCAGCACAAGGAATGCAGCTTTAGTGCTGCTGGGACCTGAATGGCTGCTCAAAGTTGGCTCTGGTCTCTGCTCATGGCATCCACAGGGCCATGCAGACACTGCCGTCGGTGCCAGCAAGTGACAGCCATTGCTTTGAGAGAAACAGCCCAGAGAGCTCTGCAGTACTTGTTTCTTCCAAGCTTTGTTTGCTGTGGGCAATTACTAGCATACTAAAGGACATTAGCTCTGGACGTGAAAGTGCAGAGAGTCTGACTGTTTTCAAATACCAGCGTTGCGGCTCATTGTAATTAATTTAATGTTGACATGATCCCCAAGAAGCAAAACCTTCATTATACTCAATTAAACCTCTTGACACAGATGCTTGACTCATTGTCAGTCCCTCTAATTAAGAGCAAACACATAGAAATGTAGACATCACAGCATATGTGTGTGTCAGACCCAAGGAAGGATCTTGCCGAGGGGAATAAAGTCCAGTGCTATTCCCACTTAAAGCAGATTTTGGAGCGGATCAACTGCCCTCAAACAGTTCTTGCATTTCTTCTATCTGGAGACCCTCTGTGACATGGCAATTTCTATACCTCTTCTGTGTTCAGGTCCCACCTCATTTTGGAATGGAGTTTGCTGAAAGCAATTGCACTTTGCAAGGCCCGAAAGCTCTGACTGTCTGCTGTGATTTACTGATGACCCAAAGCACCTTGTTCAATAACTTCTACAACTCACCCCATTACTCAAAAACAGTTTTTTTTCTTAGAAAGACACTGAGTACTAACTCAGGATTGCAAATAATGGAGAAGCCATGTCTCTAGTCATGTTTGTTTTTCCAGTTGCTTTATATCCTTGCTATTAAAAATGACTGCTTTCTTTCCAGTGTAAATTTATCTAGCTATAAATTCAAGCCATTAAGCTCTTCTACCCCTTTTGACTGGATTAAAAAGTCGTTTGCTATCAGAAATGGCTTCCCCTGTGTGTCACTGCAATGCATGAGCAAGCTGCTTCAATTTCTCTTGGATAATGCCAATAGATCACACTCCATTAATCTCATGCTCTAAGTCAAGTTTTCCAGACCTTTGCATCATCCCATAGAGCTCCTCAGAGCATTTTCCATCTCCTCGGCATCTTTTCTGCATTGCAGGCACCAAAATGGGACATGGTTTTCCATAAGAGCTATCTCCACATTTCACTCTTCCTTGGTCCTGTTCATCTGTTCTTTCTCTTGGCTAGTTTATGATCTGAGGTTTTGTTATTATTACTAACGCTCTATGAATAACTGCTCCTAGGTGGATCACACATGTCTTTTTGCCAACAGCCTTGACAGCCTTTCTGTGAGGGAGGTAGCTGCAAGATCAAGCCATCAACTTTACCAGAAAGAAATGTTTTTCTCTAAAGAACCATTTCACCAAAATGTTCCCGTGTACTGCTATATTTGGGGGGGGGGCAAGAACACTGCTGCAGAAATGACAATATCACTGATGTATGTAACATGAAAAATTCCTCCTGTTCATTTGCATTTTCATCAAAATGCCCATGAATTTAATGAGAGTTCAATGTGTAGGCATTCTTAAAACCTGTACCATAACATTTCAGCTAGGGACCATCAGATGGCTTAGCTTCACCCACTGTTACAAGCTATTTGTCTCTGAATATAAGCAAGTTCATAGCCTTGAAGAAACACTGAGGCAGATGGTTTCAGCTGCCAGCGAAACTGCTCTTTTCAGCATTTTGAATATCTGAAGGTGATTTGTGGGAGCAGAGTAACAATCTGGAGCTATAGAAAGCTTCTGCCTATGCCTCCGCTCAGGGTCTGGTGAGCAGAGAGCTTGAAGGCTTCTATCCCAAGGGCTTATGTCCTAAGCGTTTGTGTCCTAAGGGCCTGAGGATGTGGGGCATTGTTGTTGTGTTTCTGCTTATATTCAGACAATTTGACACGTTGGATGCAGGAAAAAAGCAGATCCATGTTGTAGGGAAGCCAGATCCTAACTCAGAGCAAATGTAATATCTCTACCCAGGGCGAGATTCATTGCACAAGACAAACAAGTGACCTCTGCTCACAGGCCAAGAGACCTTGGGGATGCTCTGGGAGCTCCCAGTGGACACCCAGATTCCTTGCCTTTAAAAAACACTGCTGGTGGAAGCGAACAAGCAAAGTAAGGTGTACATGGCACAGATCTTTATTCCCCTGGCAGGAGGAACCATCAAAATCTCCTGAGAGGGAGGTGGAAAGTGTGAAACAAGTTTGTGATGATGGAAGAAGAGGACATAATAATTACCTGGGATGACACCAGACTTGACAGGGGTTGTCCACAAGAGCAGCACTTTCTTAAGAAGGGGTTGAAAGTCCACTTAGGGTTACTTCCCTGGAACAAGAAGTCAATATGCAAAATGAGTACATCCAAGAGATAATTAATAGTCAAGGACACATCAAGGCAGGCACCCCAGATCCCACAGCTATTACTTCTGAGCAATGAGTGAAGAGCAGGGGAGGCAAAGAGGCTTATTTATCTAGTGAAAAGGCGAGAGAGAGGCAGGCAAATATCTCATGGGATGTACACAAATTGCCATGAAAACTGAATGCAAATTTCCATCCTTTCCCTTCAGAATCAGAGATAAAAAAGAAGTAAAGATAGGGCTGAGACAGAGCAGGAAGCATGTCAGTGGAGAATGAGCCTCGTCACCGTAATGAGGGTCTTCGAGACACTTGTCTCCTCTCAGCAGAGATCCCGTTGCCCCACGCAGGCATTTAAACCAGGCAGTGATGCAAGGTCCTTGCATCGTCTCCAAAAAAATGTCTCCTTAAGAGTTTCCGTGGCTATAAAGCTTGAACAAAACAGCCATGATAGTGGTTAGGCTGCTGTTATATTTCTTCCCAATATACCTGTGCTTGTCCCAGGCTCAGCTCTGCGGCTAGGATGACCAGATAGCCAGTTTTTTGTCTTATGTCACTTTACTTTCTTCCCAGCCATGGCATCCAGGTGTGCATCTCAAGCAAGAAAAGAAAACGATTGCCTTGTTTTCCTGGGCTTGTCACTCCTTCCCACTGACAGATTGTGACACCATTGTGCACCCTTTTGGGGACTGGTTTTCCCACAAAGCACAAAGTGTTGTCCCCCAGACACATCAATGCTGGCAAATAAAAGGGATTAAGGGTCAATGCATTAGTCACGTGCTCGGCATTGCCAGAGTTAACCCTCCCAGACAGCGTTCTGCATGCACATACATCTCTTGGCTCTGCTGCCCACCGCACCAAGTCCAGACCAAAACCTTGCCAGGGTCCCCCGGTGCTAGCAGCCTGGGTGCCCTTTGGTCAAAATCTGATCCCTTACCCTGTCCCTATTCACTTTACCCATAGAGATATGGTTTAAGCGTACCGTTTCTGAGTAACCAGATAAGGGATGCACAGCCGGTCATATCAGACAGATGACATGACCCTCACCACAGAGATGAGGGCAAGGACTAAGCTGGAGGGGCAGAAGGGCTGGCCTTTGCAGCACTAAACAGGAGATCTTATCCCTTCGAGTTAAGGGCTTCGGGAACTGTCAGGAGCGATGAGGATGTTGTTATCTCAGCATTCCAGTTGTATTTTTGGAGCCCTGTCACAGTGACCCATTGTTTTCTGGGGGGTTAAAAAAGCCTCTTTGGGGAGTGTAATGTTTTTAAAGCTTGGTATCAGCTGAAAGCTGTCTTTCAGGGTTGGGGGAGATATAGAGCAGCTTTCTGCTGTCTCCTCTGAACAATTTCAGTCTGGGGAGAAGAAGAAAATACAGTTTTTTAAAAAGTTTTCCTACTTGACAGAAAGAACAGCAGAAAGGCAAACAGTGAGAAACTGCAGATTTTGCCATGCTCCAGAAGGGCTGTGCCTTGGAGCTTGGTGCGGAAACCGGGCATGTGTTGGAGGATTTTCCGCACCGAGCTTGACAAGGAACAAGAAGTTGGCTGGCTGGTCTTCAACAACCCCTCCTGAGCCTGCACAACCCGTCCTGATTTTTCATGAAAGCTGAAAACAGTAACCTCCCCCAGCCTTTCTTCCCCACCCTTTCCTCCGTGACGTCACCGCGTACAGCTCTCTGGAGGATGCTATTCAGCACCTTTCACAGCCAGCGACGCCGGGAAGGGGCATGGGCTGCGAGCTGTGTGGTGCCAGGCTCTGCAGCCGATGACGTGCTGTCTGCCCAATTCTGATACAAACAGAATGTCCTTGGGACCGGCGCGGTGGAAATGCACTGAGGAAGCTCCCACACCTCCTCCGATAGCGCGTTTTCCAAACGCTGGCGTCCCGCCACTAGCAAGTTCTCCATGCTCAGGGCCATAAGCTTTGCCAGAAATCAGCTGAAAAAAGGCTTCTACCTTTTAGGTCAATAGTCCCATCTCTATTTGTGTCCTCGAGATGCTCACCCACCCAAGGTGATTCCTTCTCACTCCACTCTGTAAGTTAAAGTCAAGACTCATTAATTTTGCTGTAGGGGAGAATTTTTGCTGGGTTGGGCCCAGTGAAAAATTGCCTTTTTCCTTCGTGCAGATTGGACCTGGCCTCAGTATACATAAAATGCCATGTGTTCCCAGCAGGATTCAGCCCTTCCAAAGCCTACCCTGCAGCCAAATCTGATCTACATATTTACGAGCTTGTAAACAGGACGGGGCGGGTGAGTTCACATTCTTAGAAAACCAAGCGCAGAGAAAAGAACTTCTGAGCTGGAAAAACAAAGAGTAGTCTTGGGACCGACCCAGCAAACACAGTGGTTTTTCCAAGACTTGGATGGCTTGCTTGGGAATCATTCCCCTCCATTCCTTTTCTCCAGAATTTCCCAAGCTTTCTGTTTAGTTGAAAAAGTGCACATCCTCAATGTTTCTGACAATAGTGGAGGAGACAGCTTGATAGAAAAGCGGCATTTTATCTTGGAGATGAGTTGAAGCTGGGCTTCTGTTTGTGGAACCCGCAGAGGAATAACAATTATTTGCATAGGGAGGTTTATTAAAACACTCAACACTATTAAAAGCATTTGCATAGAGAAAGCCAGTTGCAGTCTTTGGCACAAAGTGCCGTTGTGTTTGCCAGCAAATGCAGGAACCAGTAGTCTAGAACAGTGGTTCCCAAATTGTGGCCTCCAGACCCTGATGGCCCATGAAGGCTTGATAAATGTAATCTGGAAAACCAGATTACAAGGGAGTCAGGCAGTCTGCAAAAACTGATGAGTATTAACAGCCTCTCTTCAGAAAAGCTGGAGAACAACTGGTTTAAAGCCCTGTACTACATTCATTCACTATTTATGGATACAGACTCACAGAGCTCTTTGTGGCACAGGCTGAAGACACATTTCTGCAATCTTCTTGCAAAAAAGCTTTGATGACATTCCATGAAATGTATGTGCCAAATAAGTTATCAGAGGCCTAAATCATAGCAGTGCATCTACTAAATTACCCATCTTGTTGGGAAGTTTGTGATCACTTCTCTCATCATAGTATCTCAGGTTTTCTCAAGTACATTATTGTGTTGAATCTTCTAAAGATCCTTCCAGAATCTTCTTTGCCATCTCACTTCCTTAATTATTGGGTTCCATATGCATTTAATTAAATTTTCTGCCCTCTATATATTTTCATCTAAATAACAATGATTTTTTAGAACAGTTCATAAAAGGAACATTGTCTCAACATGGAAAGTCGTGTAATATTTCCTACCATTCATTAGATGCTGCATTAGTGTGAGGTCTGTTGAGAACCTCGCTAACAAAGACTGAAAACCAGATCCATCACATTGCCAACGGAAGCCGGTTGGGAATGCATAGAAGTAGAAATTCCCCTTAAAATCACACACCTCCCTTTACAGGGGGGCTGGATGGGCAGAAATATGAAATGCATATTCCTATGCCAACCCCATGTTGAACCTTGTCTCCACTTTTGAGAAATCCCATGTGAGAATTTACATTCCTGCCTATTTCTGTTCAACTGCAGTCCATCATGAAGAGAACAGAAACCTTCAGTTGGTGCTGATGACAGCGATGTTCTGTATTGCTGGGTTGCTCTTCTGCACTGAACCCATTTTTTCTGTGTGTGTCACGGAGCAAGCTCACACAGGACCGGAATAAGCAGCATCTTTGGGTGATTTGTTGGAGTTTTATCCGTGAAATATTCTACTTCCAAGGCCATGTCTGCTCCTACTTTACACGGTTTGTCTGTAAATCCTTCCCTCCTCCACGGGATGGCCATACTGGCTGCATTACACAAAAGCGTGTCCAAGATACGCGCAGAAGGGACTGCCAGGCTCAGCTGCAGCAAGATCTTCATGCCCAGGACGCAACTGCGTTTGCACAACGAAGAGCCACAGGAGTGCTCTTCTCTGAATGACATGCTGATTTTTGAAGTGCCCTGGAGGGAACCTAGCAACATCGCGCGGCCATTATGTGTTCATTCAGATCCCGAGCCAGATGGAAATTTTCTTTTCAGAGACTGCTCCAAGCTTGTTTCCTCTGTTTAACCATGCAGGCAAGAATCTCACTGTGGTCTCTGTTGTGCTCGCTCTAACATCAGCAGACAAATTCCAATCAGCTTCCTGCTCAAACTGAAAGATGAGCTCTTGACATGCAACTCGGTTACCCTGACTTCTTCCTTCTCTCAGGAGACCTATTATTGTTATTTTTCCTCATTTGCATCAAGCAAAGAAGAACCTTCTTTATATCTCCCTTTGGATTTGCCGAATTGGCCAGTCTTACAGATGTGTTTTTGTTTTGTTTTGTTTTGTTTTCCTAACTTTATTTATGTCCTTTTGCTGAGTCTCATAATTTCAAAGTTTGTTTTAAAGTCCCCTTTGGGGCTGGAGTTAGGCTGTTATCTGTGAATTATGAAGGAATAGGCAGTTGTATATACATCTATCTTTCCCAAGCATAATAGATGCTGCAAAAATATTACCTTGAAGGGAGTCTGTACTAGGAGCCAGATGAAAAAAAAAGGCCTACATCTTTTTCTTTTTATTATTCCTATGGCTCATTTATAAAGCCATCCTCTTACTTACTTCTGATAGCAAGTTCATCAGGTGACCTGGGTTTAAAGGTCAACAACAGTCCTCAGAGCCTGGGTCCTGACTTCATTGGAGGCATGAGAAAGCTAATGGGTCAACATTGCTTTATACAACATGCAAAGCAGATATTCATTTCTGCTCTTAATTCCCTTGTAAAAATGTTGCCCAAATCATTTTAAAAGCTTTGTTATATGGAGAAAATATCTTGATTTGCAGTATTCAGCTCCAGGTGTGGTTTCAAAAGGTCTCTCCCTTTGCTCTGCCTGGCCCTGCCCAATTCAGGTCCACAAAGCACCTGTTAAATATCAGGAAGCAGGGAAAAACTCTCAGTTCTCATTCGGCTGACAGAAATACTTTAAAAGGATGGTTTTGTAGTCATGCCACAGGGCAACAGATTTGAAAATCATGGGAATCCACTCTTGGCTCTTCTACTGGCCTATGACACTTTACATCTTGAGATCAAACCCTGTGCAACAGCTCCTAAGGGTAAATTAATTATTCCTTTATTATCTTGGGCAAGACATTCTTCGATATAGATCCCTAATTAAAGATGGAAAGCGTTATACTCAGTTCAGGGTAATGAAGCATTATGCATGGCACTAGCTTTGGGTATCCGGATCCTTGGAAGGAGAATGCTATGAATGTAAAGACTTTCTGGGGATTGTCTGCTGCTGCTTTCGGCTGTGTGGCCCCAAACAAAGCATCAGGGCTCTCTCAGCCTTACACATTGGGTCCAGGTTTATCTTCATTGTACATTACTTTGGAAACTTGATACATTCTATTTTGCTCCTATGACTGGCTTACCCAATGTGATTACCCACAAGAAATTCAAGAAATTTGGTATATTGAACCTTCTTTGGTTCCCCTTACCTGTCTGTATTATCCCGCAAGCACAATCTCAATGATTCCTGGCAAATGACTACTT
This sequence comes from Alectura lathami, assembly GCA_013399715.1. Lineage (NCBI taxonomy): Eukaryota > Metazoa > Chordata > Aves > Galliformes > Megapodiidae > Alectura > Alectura lathami. The sequence goes on along the minus strand of VXAV01007032.1, from coordinate 106,869 downwards.
TAGCTACAACTTGCTGACCAGGGGTCAGCTATATTGCTAAAAAAAATTATTCCAGATGATGGTCCCGCAGAGCAACAGCAGCAGTGTAGACTAGAGAGGGCTGAGATGCTGGAGAGCAGCCCATGGAAAGAGATCTGGGAGTTCTGGTTGATGGCAGGTTGAATCTGAGCCAGCAGTGTGCCCTGGCAGCCAAAAGGGTCTGCTGTACCCCGGGGTACATCAAGTTCAGCACTGCCAGCAGGATGAGGGAAGGGGCTGTCCCACTCTGCTCTGCCTTGTGTGGCCTCATCTCAAGCACAGTGTGCAGGTTTGGGTGCCACAACAGAAGGACATAAAAAAGGACACAAAAAAGAAGAAGAAAAAAAAAAATAGGAGGAGATAAAGCTATTAGAGAGCGTCCAAAGGAGGGCTGTAGACATGGAGAAGGGTCTGGAGGGCAAGGGGTGTGAGGAGGGGCTGAGGGCCCTGGGTTTGTTGGGCCCAGAGCAGAGGGGGCTGAGGGGAGGCCTCACGGCGGCCTACAGCTCCCTGCCAGGGCAGCGCAGGGGCAGGCGCTGAGCTCTGCTCTCTGGGGACAGCGACAGGGACCCCCGTGTGTCCCTTCCAAGTGGGATGTTCTGTCTATGATTCTATACTTTACAGCCTGTGGCCCAAAGCCTGTTTTGGCTCCATGCAGCTCCCCAGTGGTCCTACAAAATAATTACTCTCTCGCAGAACTTGTGCGTACCTGGAAGAACTGCCCACCTGAGCTGATCTTCAGTCTTACACACACACTTTGCATTGTATGTGCTGTGATGTAGCATGAAGGCATGTGGAGATAATTAAGGGTGCAGAGCCTGCTGCAGCGTCATTGGGGGACTCCATAGTCAAGTCCTGGTGGCCTTTTGAGAGAAGTCTCTGGATTGAACTGTTCCTCAGACCAGATTTATCTGGAGGGATCTAGCTGGAGCATGCTAAGCAAATTAATACTTTGGGCAATCCAAGACTTGGAAGTATTTGTTAGGTTCCTGTTAGGTAACAGTGTAAATGTACATGTGTGAATCACTCAGTGCTCGAATTTGAGGTATTATGGAAAATAATACCAGTTTTCCAGAGCACCCCACATGACTGGCATCTTTGCAACTTCCCTGCTGCCCTCAACCCTAACACCGTGCTTCGTGATCCCCACCACATTGTAGGCTGCCCTCTCTGCCCACAGGGACCCTGCGTAGCAGATGCATATACTTTGGCCTTGCTGGAGCTCTCCAGGAAGAACCTATCCAAACACCAATGTGAGACAAAACAATGCTGCCAAGAATGTCAGCAGTGGGTAGGGAAGGGGTGACCTCTCTTCTTCCCAGCAGGATCAACGTGCAGAAGTTCAAACAAGCAGCCATGCCTACATGCAGGGATGCACACAAGCAGCTTTTCAAGGTTTTCATTGGCGTGACAGAAGCTGTCACTTATCTGCAGCTTGTTTATAGGGTCAGGCCACAGCTGGAAGACTCACAGGCCTGAGGAATTCCACTCGATATCCTAACGCCATCGTCCTCCAGGGAAAACGCCGGAGTCATTGTGAACATGCTGTCCTCCTCCCCCACCAAGCAGCTTCTGGATCCAGCCTAGGAGGAGAGCGAACTCCCCCATCACTTCAAGATATGCCACCGGCTGCAGGGAGGCGTTAACCCTCTAGGGACCCTGGTATGCCTACAGATGCCCAGAGGAAGTGATGGACAGCTGATGGAGAAGGTCGTGAAAAACGATTCTCAGTCCCACACATAGGCAGAAAACTGTGGTAGTGTCCTTCGTGGAGGTCCAACAAGAAGCTGGCAAGGAGGGGTGCAAGATGAGTAATAGGTGGAAACGGACATCTCATGATTGCTTTGGACCAAGTTTAGTTAATTTACTTTGTGAGAGCCAAAAATTAAAAAAGGAAAAGACTTTGACTGTGACCAGGAGAGCCCACAATGAGCTTCATCAACTACAGTACTTCTCATGTTTTTGTTTTTGTTTTTAATACCAGCTGCTACTCCATTGCCTTGCTGCTCTGACACATCCCGAAGGAGTCCTCATCCCTCTCTCAATCTTTAAGGCCATATTCAGGAGAAGCCCTGGTATCTCATGGGACTGGTGCTATGTAGGGATTTCTGAAACTTACTAACTCAGGAAGAGAGGAATTTGCACCTCAGTAGATTTTTTCTTTTCCATAAGTTTGTCCAATCAGTTGTTGAACCTGGGTGCACTTTTAACACCTGTGGGATGCAGCCTCCTGCTGCGTCACACACATCATGCCGTCTCCATTTCTTAGCTTTCAACCTACCACATACCAGTCTCCACCTTCCTTGATTCTCCCTGTAGTAGAAAAGGCAGTGAATAACAGTTCTCTGCATACCTTCTCCAAGACTCTCCACCAACACTTGCAACGTCTAACACTCCATAAGCTGCTTTATTCAAGACCATTCCTCATACAAATGTCACATCAAGCAACAGCAAGGCCCCTTCTCAGAGTAAACAATCTATTGATCCTTGTATTTCCCATGTGGTGTCGCAGGACTGCGGCATGACATTGGCACTTTGTTTCACCCACCTGCTTTCACCTCTGCATCATTTTTGTGCCATGGTTTATTTGGGACATGCTGTAAAAGCAGAGACCTTTTAAACAAAGATGTTCCTGCCAACTGCAGCAGAAAGCAAGCCTGCTTACAGATCCTGGCTGCATACTGGGAACCAGGGCCAGAATTTAGATTGAACTGGGCCCGTTTTCACCTATACATTTGCCTTTTTTCTTGTTTTACTTTATTTTTGTGTGCTGAACATTGGGACCAGCAACCCTCCAAACAATCCAGTGATATCACCTTCGACTGACTCATGGGGAGGGCAGGGTGGAAAAGTGCAGGCAGGGAAAGATCATGAGATTGTGTTAGCTCAAACAGCCTGAAAAATAAAAGATTTTGGTGTGTGTGGAGGGGAGATTGCAGCCACCAACCAGGGGAGCATGCCACTGGCTTTGGAGATTTGTAGCTGGCTGGGTTTTTTTCCCAGATGTGAGCAGGCTGACATTACCTAGGAAAAAATGTGCAGGCACACACACGGGATACATGCACATATGCACATCCTGCACACTCACACACTATAAGAGCACCAAATACCTTCATTTCACAGAGAGCGTACCTTATTGGCTCAACTTTTGCACCACCAGAAACAAAAAGTGAAATTTGGTCTTCAGATTGTGTTTCGACTGTGACTCTAGTCACTTTGCACAGTGGAGACAAGCTTTTCCTGAGAATTCATCTTCACTTTTTTGATTTCTTAAAGGTCCTGAAGATTTATTATCGAGGACTACAACAGGACCTGTAGTCTTTGTTCAGATCTCCATCATGACAATAAAGACTCAGCAAAATTTGTAATGACCTTTTATAAAATACCCTGTGAACTAAAACTCAAAAAAGACTTTCAAACTCCCACACCCAGGAGCATTATTATAATATGTATATATATATTAGGAGAAAACAAAGTCCTCAGCAAGATCTCCACAAGCCAACGCAAGACTTTCTTGACCAGGCAGTGAGAAATATGAAAGATGAGGCTCTGCAGCCCACCCTGCCTGGGAGCATCCTACACCAAGACACAAAGAGTGTTTCACAAACAGTGCTGTGGCACAGGTCTTACAGCATTTGTGCTCCAAGTTCTTTGATATTCCCCTGCTGTGTATTTGATACTCTGGGAGTCAGATCATCCAAACATGCTCTTACACTGAGTTTTCTAGCTCACGTTCTAGTGTAACACTTCCCCTTGCTACACTTGGCTTTTTATACCCATTTTCTGTTTCTAGACCTTGGTAGTATCTGACTTTTTCCTGACCACTTCAGGTGCCCTTCACTCAGAGATTTCTTCCAGAGATCCCAACAACATCCATGTTCATATAGCGTCACCACTACACAGCCCAGTTCATAAACTCTCCCTCTATCAAAATGTTATGTTGTGTTTGTGTATATGAAAGAAAAGGCTGATTCTCTCGATACTTAATTCATTCCCTAAATAAGACCCCAAAACTCTGCCTTAAGAACAACTTCCCAGTGCTTGCCAAGACAGTCGGATGCTCCGGCATGTACAAGGTTACCATCCAGTGATCTATTCTGGGGACTCCCTGCCCACTTCTGTTCATCCCAGTGTGATCAAAACAGGAAACTATGGATTCACTCAGTACACATCTCTTCCAAGGGGCATGCTTATTTGCATGGTAATGATGATGGTAATGAGCCCCTTGTCTTCAGATGTACACAAGGTTCTAGCGGGTGAAAGCCAGCCAAAGTTGAAATTCAGGGAATTCATAGCTGGTGTGTTTCAGTTTGTATTTTTTATTTGGATGCTAGAACAAAGAACATAGCACAGAAGCCACATTGTTCAATGAAGCGCTAAATGTTAGATATAAATTATTATTTTAACAGCCAACAGGCTGCTTAAGCAGGCGCCAATCTCTTAAGTAGCCTGGCTCAAGCAGTAATTACAAGCTTCACTTCTAAAGAGCCGCTTCTTTTATTTGCTTTGTTACCATAGCTTTTTGTTTTCTTTTCCTCTTTCTCAAGTGGAAAAAAAAATGCTACATAAAGACATAGTTCTTCTAAAAACAGAGTGCACACTGCAAACATGGTTCATAGTAACACTGTGAAGGAGATTATGATAATGAGCTTCATTCTCCAGTGGGTAAACTGAGGCACAGAGCCTCTCCCTTGACAAGAGTATGAGTGGGATGTCATGCTTAATGTGTTCCTTTGCCTGTCTGGGCTCCAAATGGTCACACACCTTTAATCAAACACAGCCAAGGCAGGGGCATTGCTTCTGCAAACATCTATCCCCAGCACCGTTGCTCTGTTTGAAACCATGGGCTACAACACCAGTGGCTGCTCATTACTCCGCAAATGCCACCCATCTCCACCACGGCCCCAGATCTTTCCAGCACAGAGACATCAGCCCTGCTTGACCCCTTACTGAGTGCCTCCCTCAGCACACACTGACAGCCAGCATGTGCTCAGACCTTGCGACTCCAGTTGGCCTTCAGCAGATACTTAAGCCACACATCTGTGCGAGTGCTTTCCCTGCCCTAATCATCAGAAAATGTTGAGAGGTTTGTGATGGGGTAGCGTCTCTGGGTTTGGCTGTAAATTCTGCACTGTTTGTGGATGGGTGGAAGAAAGTTTTACTGAAATCAGAGCTCTGGGTTTTGTGGGTGAGGCTTTTTCTCTAGAAAAAAAAAAAAAAAAAAAGGAACTTTAATGCAAGCTGTGGAAGTTCAGAGCCTCAGTCCTGAATATCTGGCTCCTGGCACCTGTTTTATGTTTTGACACCAGGCTTTTCAGCATGGGGAAAATAATAATGATATCCAGAGCTAATGTTATTTACTAAAATACAAATTAACGCTCAGTCACATGGTGTCATGATTTGTCAGATCAGAGCTAAAATTAAAAGAAATTAAGGCTGAGTCAGAAAGTTATTTCAGATCTGATGGGGAATAATAAGTGATGGGGCCAAGTGGGAGCAACACTGACATCTTCTGGCTGGAAAAAAAAAACCTCCAGCTTTTTCAAGCAAACCAGAGGGAATCTCAAGTATAAATAGGGGTTTGGATGGGCAAAAGAGGTTTTCCACGTTGCAGGTGCAAGCCTGGGGCAGTGGGTATGATCTGAGCCCACTTGTCTGTCTTCAAATTCCACCTTAGCATTGCTGCAAAATTTGAACAGAAGCTGTATGACACTGATGGCCCAAAATATGTGAGTGTAGGAGGTGGAGCTGTGTGCCTCTCCCATCTGTGCAGTGTGGCAGGGATGCATCCATCTTTTCATGTTGCAGTGGTGAACTGTGTGCGATACAACACAGAGAAAGGGGTGGGCACCAAGAACTGGTGCCTGCAAAGCAGCCGAGCAACAGCTGGGTCTGGCTATAATGGAGAGGGACAGGGAATGGTTACCTTGTGCTGATAAAGGGGAGGGGAGGGGGCATTTCTTTGCATCTGCTTGCCCAGACCATTGAACCTGTTCCCCACAATGATGCCCTCAGCTACCACCAAGGGGTCTCAGAAAGAATCCTGGCTCCCAGGTATGGAAGATGCCTCATGGAGGTGGCTCCCGTGTTGGTTCAGAGAAGGACAGCTGCTACGAGCCCTGTTGCAGCAGGGGTTAGGAGGCTCCTGCCAAGGACATGGTATTATCCGTCTTTATCACTCTGTGGTCCCTGCCTCCCAGTCCTGCAGAGCCCATATCTTCACTCTGCAACAGCATTGCAAGCTAAGGACCTAATAACAGAATCACACCTTCAGCCTTCTTTGTAGGGCTTGCCTTCCAGACAGGGCTGTCCAGCACCCTCACTGCCCTGTGCTGCCATGTTCTTCCCTTTCCTCTAACCTCATTTCTTTTCATCTCTTCCAAGGTTCTTTCTTCCCATCTCTGAAGCCCTCAGAAATGGTTTTCAAGGTCATCTTCTGGCTGGGATACTTCAACAGCTGCGTGAACCCCATCATCTACCCCTGCTCCAGCAAGGAGTTCAAGCGAGCGTTCATCAGGCTGCTCAAATGCCAATGCCACCGGAGGAGACGGCCCATCTGGCGCATCTATGACCACCACTGGCGAGGGGCCTCCATCAACAGCTCCGTGCAGGACTCCGAGACAGACCTGAGGCCCAGGATTAACACTCTGAACAGCTCGTTCATATTTAACTCCTCCTTGCAGGAGAGAGCCAGTAAGAAGCGAACACTCAGTTTCAAGAGCTGGAAAATGCTCTCTCCTTTCCAGAAACCAGCATCCACCCAGCTGAAGGAAAAGATGAACAGCCTTTCTAACAAAATCCGGGGGGGCTCCAGTAAAGGGGGGGTGACAGCCAGCTACAAAACAGAGGTGGAATCTGTCTCCATTGGGATCCCTCATGACTTTACGGAAACCATCGACTATCAAACCTATGACTTAACAGACTGCTGCGGGCTCAGAGAAACAGATATTTGAAGCCACTGGAACAGATGTCAATGGTTTCTTTAGTTGTATCTAGCAGAAAAATAAAGGGATATCATCTATGGGTCTGTCAGGCAGACTGGAAGCAGCAATCAGGTATAAAATGCAGTTGCCCAAAGGTTTTAGAAGCATCCCCCACAGGGACATCAGCCCCTCCTATGGGGTTATGGGTTCCTCAGATAAGAGCCAATGGCATACCCCATTTTAATGAGCTGTGGCAAGAGGGGAAGGTGCAGGGTGGATATGGCCTCAGGAAAAGATCTGTTTCCTCCAGTGGGATGGTTATCTCTGACTTTGGAGGAAGCTGTGCAATTTAGGGAAAACAAGATATCTCCTTTGCCTTAAAAACACCACCACGAAAGCTACTGGAAGGATAGAGCCCCAAAAGGTGACAACTCTGCCTTAGTACACATGATAATGTTTCCATCCAGAGGCAGCACCCAGAACGGATCCTGTGAGCAGTAGCCGGCAGCTGATCCTTCAGACAACGGGTTGGAAGCTTGCAGGGCTGCTGGGCCGGACAGGACCTCTGGCCCAGGGTTTTGCTTCACAGGGAGAGGAAACTGCGGTATTCCCAAGCAGAGCCGAGGGATCCTGGCTCTCAGCCATCATGTCTGCCGTGCCCACAGCTTTGCCATTTCCTCGTCACCTGGTTTTAGGGCAGCGGAGCAGTCCAAACGTATGCACTGATGCTAATGGGTATGTGGGTCTCTCTTCTCTAATTCCAACCTGCGATGCATTTCTCATTTCATTTTCCAGTGAAAAAACATGCAGCCCACCTTGTTCTAGTGCACATCCTTCTGTGACACAGAGAGAAGGCAACTCCCTTCGATGTTGGCTATCGCCAGTCTTTTTCTCTCCCCTTCTTATTACAAGACAGAATAAAGATGTATCCTAGGGGCTTCGCTCAGGTCCACACTCAGCGAGAGGTGCAGCTCAGCAAGGTGTGATGGCTGCTTCCATTACTCTTAGATCCAGAGCTTAAATAGAGCCTAGGTGCCACGGGAGCTCTCTCACATGGATGTATCTTCTCCTCAGTCAGGATCATTCTAGGATGTGAGGAAACAGTCTCAAATTGCACCAGGACAGCTTAGACTGGATATTAGGAAGAACTTCTTCATGGAGCGGGTGGTCAAGCACTAGAACAGGCTGCCCAGGGAAGTGGTGGTGTCCCCATCCCTGGAGGTATTTAAATGCGTGTGGCATTAAGGGACATGGCTTAATGATGGGACTCAGTGGGTCAGGCTGATGGTGGGGCTTGGGGATCTTGAAGGTATTTTCCAACCCAGATGATTCTATGATTTTATACCCATGATTCTTTTCCCAAGTGGCTTCCCTTGTTCCCAGCACATCAAAGCCTTTGTTTGCTAGCAGCAATTACCCTTGGTTAGTGTGGGCAAAAGCAGCGTTCATAACGGGTTTGGGTCTTTTTGTCCTGCTCCCCTTCCCTCAGGAAGGCACCGTGGCCTCCTCCCAGGGCTGCAAGGAGGACAGAGCTGTGACAGAACAGCTCAGCCCCTATGCTTCGCAGCTCAGAAAACCTTGCTTGGCCATGTATTCTAGGCATTGGTTTCATCAAGTTCCAGACAGGCAATGAGCCCAAGAGTTTCCACAAAGAGTGATCATTAGATTTAGCCATGGGCAGAGGCATGAGACTCACAGGTGATGGAAGCAAAGTCTGGATCTGGGGGTGAATAAAGGACATAAATATAAAGTCCATGGGCAAAGACGTGATGCTGAGTTTGTCCTGGATGGAAACTCATCCGCATCAGCACTGTTCCCTAAACTCATGAACATGCCTACTGCACATCTAGCTGATCCTCATAAGAGTGGCTGTCAAAGGAGATGAAAGGCTCCCAGGCACAGAATAGAGAATGCGACTTCCTCTTGGCTGTTTGTTTGCTTTAAGGAGATCAACCCCCCTGAAAAGTTAGATTTTTCAATTTTACTTTTTTGCATGCTGAGACATGGTACACAGAGTAGGCCCTCTCTCAGCACCCACAGTACCCTTCTGCCCTTTGCTCAATGCAGTGGACTCTGAACTGGATTAATTACTGCAGATTCTGTCCAAATGTTTTCCTCCCAGCAGTTAACCCCATCAGGACATTTGGGCAGCACTGCACTTACACAGAACCCTGATGCACTACTGCCTGCCTGTGAAAGTCCAGCGAAGGGGAAGATGGACGCTTGCCGTTAGATGCTCTCTGATGCTCAGGAGCAGATCTGGCTGGTGCTGCTGCACAGCCTCAGTGGGAATGCAGACAGACACCCATAGCACATAGCAACGTGCGCATCCATGACTGTACAGATAAACATGCATTCTTTTTCTTTTCTCCAGTTTCAAAATGTTTACATTTACAACCTCCAGTCCCTGAAAGCATCCAGAAGGGAAAGAAAGAGTAGTTTGGGGATTTTCTTACTCTCCATCCCAGACCTTACAGACCTTACAGGAGAGAAAAGGAGGATGAAGTCTGTTTAAGCACACACATTCATACACATACAAAAATGCCTGCACACTGTCCCATTTGCTTTCCACCATTACAGCTGTGGGTGCTTGATCAGGACCCAACAGCTACTCTACAAGGTGCTGTAGGAAAAGTCTTGAGCTCCACTCTTCTACATTTATGTAAAATTCTAATTTCTCACCTAAGCCAGGGCCCTCCTTTAATTTAGGATCTTGCATCAAGAAGAGTCCATGCCAGGACTACACCTACAGCTGCGTTTAGGGGAAACTGGGGCTACCTTTGCTGGCAGGAGGGGAAGGACAACGTTGTAGGAATATGACCTGAGTATCTAAGTTTGTGCATTTCCCTCTGATCCTCTTAAACTCCAAGCTCTCCCAGGTTTGGAAAAATGGGCTCAGACCTTCAGGAGGTAAATTTGGTCTGATCCCAGTGATTGCTCTGGACCACCAAGGGTGCGACCAACCAAGGGTAATCCAGCAAGGGTAATCCTTGGCTATCCAGCAGCAACCACCTCATCACGTTGGCTTTGTGTCACTATTGCATCCTCTGAGCTTGCTGCTTCGATGAGGCGAGTGTTGAGGGTGGTGAAGAGCAGCTTTTGCATCAGTAAACTCTCACGAGTCCCATCCGAGGAGGAAGGAAAGTCCAAGTCAGCCTGAGCTGGCCTGCAGTTGGGTTGCATTACTATTGTTTACAGTGTGTATATAAGTGTACATTTTCTTTAGCAGACATTGGAATTTTTTATGTATAGATTTTTATTTTTCATCCCCAGATGTATTTATTAGTCGGAGTGTTTCTGTTTTGTGATTCAAGTAATGTCGGATGGTTGTAAGCTCTATGAAACAGAATGCACATATTTTTATTTGTACCAAATACATGCACAAATCCGTCTAAAACATTGCTGTCAACTGTTCCTGTGTCTGATTTTTAAAACGGGGGTTGTTGAGGATGAGGGAGGGAGGAAGAAAAACCTGCATATTATCAGCCATTGTGTTTTTCTCAGACTTTTTTGTAATTCACGAGGATTTTCATTCCTACATGCAAAAATTTATGATGAAAACAAGTCAGAAGAGGGCATTGCCTATGTCATGCCACAGAGGGACGAAGGGGTTGCACCAACCATGTCTTCTTAGGTAGCATCTGCCCTTGTGAGGCCCCAGCTGCAGCACTGCTTCCAGACCTGGGGCCCCCAGCACAAGAAGGATGTGGAGCTCTTGGAGCAGGTCCAGAGGAGGCCACGAAGATGATCAGAGTCTGCAGCACCTCTCCTGTGAAGAAAGGTTGAGGGAGCTGGGGGTGTTCAGCTTGGAGAAGAGAAGACTCCAGTGAGACCTCATTGTGACTTTCCAGTACCTAAATCAGAAGAAGCTGATAAACAGGAGGAGAGCGACTTTGTACATGGGCAGACAATGATAGGACAAGGGGGAATGGATTTAAACTAAAAAAGGGAAGATTTATGTCAGATGTGAGGAGGAAACTCTTTACTCTGAGGGAGGTGAGGCCCTGGCCCAGGCTGCCCAGGGCAGCTGTGGGTGCCCCATCCCTGGGGGTGCTCAAGGCCAGGCTGGGTGGGCCCTGGGCAGCCTGACCTGGGGGGTGGCAGCCAGCCCCCAGCAGGGGGGTTGGAATTAGATGGTCTTAAAGGTCCCTTCCAATCCAAGCCATTCTGTGTTTCTGTGATTCTATGATACCTGTTGCAGGAGGGATATGGATGCAGCCATGACCCATGAGAATGGAGGAGAGCAAGAGGAGGGAAGATTATTGCCTGGCTTATGGTCAGTAATAAGGTCTGGCAAAAGAATCTCCATCAGCGTAGGATTTTTAAATGAAAACTTAACTTCTAAAGCTCAAATTCCATTACCACTCACAAAAACTTTACTTAGGGTGAAATAGAAATAGCATTTCATATGCTCTCACCTCACTCCATGTACTCCATTTCCCAAAATGCATGCTGATGGCATGTCTAGATACTGGGCAGCGGTGCTGCAGGGCTGGGTGTCATGGGAAGGACTCCGAGCTGGAAACCACAAAGGGGAGAAAGGTAAAGAATGCAAGACACCCACCCCACAGAACTCTAGGGCAACATCATATAAGACAGACTGAAATGCAGTGAGGGAAGAAACTGAGCTCTGAAAACATCCAGTAACGGTATCCCAGAAACAGTTCTCTACTATGCAAATGACTGAACACAGCCCAAGGCTTTCTGTTCTTCAGGGACAGCTCTGGGCAGAGGCAATGTGAGCAATCTCTGATGGCAGCTCAGCAGCTCCAGGACAAGATTGTCATGACTGCCCTATGTGTTTTGGTTGTGCCTGTGTGTGGCTGAATCAGACTGATACAGAGGAAGGGGGATGGATGCTGTGTCCTCTGGTGAGCCCATGGTGAAGGATGCTCTTGGCTGTTGTCGCTCATATTTAAAGGGATTTCTTTCCTTTCTGCATGACTGGTAAGCCATGACTGCTGGCCTGTTTGGATGCCAGGAAGAATGTGTTAGTTGACTTTCTCTAGGGCATGATAAGCAAGACCCACACCACGGTCACAAGGACTGAATGAGCCTTCAGAGCCACAGTGCTGGGCTGGGCATGCCGTTGTTGGCATCCTTCCTCACCCCAAGTCTAATCCATGGAGAACATTGCATGGCCTGCGTAATGAAGGCAGGGTCAGAGACCAGGCCAACTAAGGCATTCGAAAGCATTAGGCTGTGAGGTCTGTGCCTGACCACCCAGGCTCCCCTAAAAGTTAAGCATCCTGCTCCAACCTAGCAAACAGACAGGGCATCTTTCCAGTGATGCATGGGAGCTAAAGGAGATCAGCCAGACGCATTGCAAAAACTCAGTCTCTCCTTTAGAAAGCAAAAGACATTGGTCACACCTGAATGTATCTGGCCATTCTGCCTCTACGTTCATATTTTGGAAGATGTCTGGGCACCCCTAGGCAGTTTTTGCTTTCTCATCTCATAAATGTCTTGGTCTCTCTTTGCTTCCTCCAGGAGCTTTCTTTGGACACGTCTATCCCCACATTCAACACATCATATCCTACAAAGTCTGTGCTTTCCTTCCTCTGTCCTGCCCAGCTGTTTGGTCCATTTAAGTTCTGCATCCTCTCCTGACCCTATCTAGGAAGATTTTGCCCCAGGGCTCCTGTACTGCTGCACACACCAATGGCCAAACGCAGCTGGTTTAGCCCCAACACCCTCCTCTGGGGCTTTCTGCACACAGACCTGCCATTGCTCCAAGCCTGGCACCAAGTAACATGGGAACCTCACTGTGGAAATCCTGCCAGGCACAGCACAGCTTTTGCACGGGCTTAATGAAAATGCTGCTGGGGATTTGTGGAGGTTCACCTGTTGGGATATGTGGAGACCCTGACATGGAAAGAGAAAGGCAAAAGGGAAAATCAGAAGGGGAAGTAAGGTGAAAACATTGGGTCAATATTTGATAGCAGTAACAGGGGAAAAGTGAATGTAAGGACTTCTGGGAAAGAGACGGAGAATAACTTGGAAAACATCTTTACATCTCTAAACAAATCTATTATGTACCTGTAATCTGACTGCTGTCTACTGTTCTGATTAGACTGGCTCAAAAAGGACATAACAGGCAGATAGAGATGACCAAAGAGATGGCATTGTTTCTGGCTGAAGAATGATTAAAATAAAGAGCACTTTCCTGGAAAACAGAGAAGACTGAGGATTAACATGATAGAGTTTGATAAAATCAGGGAAAAGACGAATGTGGATGATAGTTCACTATTTTCCATAATACAAGAACAAAATGACATCAAATCCAATTATCAAAATGAACAAAGTGAGGTAATTCTTCACACAGCACATACTTAAATCGTAGAACTCATCACCACGAAATATTGCATCTGCCAAAAGTTTATAGGGGTTAGAACAGCAGTTAGGTGCCTTCATGACAGAAAAGTCCATCAAGGGCTGCTGGAAACATTTATATAATCTTTGAACTGAAAAGTCCCTGAGGCAATGATTGTTGTCAGCTGGGAGTGATTTCAAGCGATTTTTCTTCTCCTATATTCCTCCCAAAGTTTGTACTATCAGAGAGCAGCTACTCTGATAGAAGGACTCAGACTGGCACAGGCATTTGGTTGTCTTTTTTGTTTGGACATTGGGTGGCCCATCCATGCCACCGTTAAATTGTTCATTTCTCTGCCCGTAGGCTAAAGTGAGCATGTAGAGAGAAAACTCAAAGTTAGTCTTCAACGTACATTAGGTCAACAAGGTCATACCATTTTGCCGTTGCTGTGTGCAGATTCTCACAGTAAAATTGCTGCTGCTGAATGCCACTCAGAAATTACAAAGCAGCCCCTGAATAGACTGGCTTTGAAAACCTTTCCACCAAGGACAGGATTGTAGCTGGGGCCAGGAGCTGCACAGAGATTTCCAGAGAAACTTCAGCCATTTAGTGCAATGGTTTCAATTTCTTTTCCATTTTCAGACATCTGAAGACCCCTCCATGGATGTGCAGACCATGTGTAGTGACATTAAAACCACAAACAAGTATGTTTGCAAGTATGGGTAGCTTCAGTGGGAATCAGCTCACGGATTAAGACATCTCCATGACAATAAGGTGTCGATGTATGGGCCAGATGTCTAAACTCCATTATGGAGACCTAGCACAGAAAATCTGTTGTCTGAAGGCAGGTGTTTCATCCCACGTGAAACATCGTAGGTTATCCAACACATCTGTAAATGGCCAGGAATAGGACATAAAACCCGCTGTGCAAAATTCATGCATGGGCATGGCAAAAAGCATTGAACTCTAAGCTGGGAGCAGAGGTAGGTGTTGGGTAAATAACAGGCACAGAGTGGGGTTCTGGTCCCCCATTTTCCCTCAGGAAAGGGGACATTATATTTATTGTGGTTCTGTGTGTCATCAAAATTCAGACCAACATTTGACCTGCAGGATGAACCTCACCACCCAGTCCCTACGGCATCCTGGGAGGCAGAGTCCCCAGAGGGGTAGGAAGGAGAACTCAGAGATAGCAACCTATGTAGAAGTCCCACAAGGCAAGGAAAAAAAGGCCTTAGAGCAAAATGTTCAGTTCTATTCATTCAGTAAATCAAACTTATCTAACTTCAAAATTTCCTTTGTGCAATCCTGGTGGATAATAGGTATCCTGGGGTTTGAAGGGTGGGGAGCAGGCATCAAAAATAATTTTTGTGCATTTTCTGGAAACATTACCTTTGTTTTATTATGCCCAGCTCTCCCGTTTCATTTTTACAATGCAGCCCCAAGCAGGACATTTCACACAGTTTGGAAATTGTTGGACTTTCTGCGCTTGTCTCCCTTATCTTCAAAAAAAATGAAGCACAGCATGGACTCTGCCCATGTAAACTCAGATGGTGAATGCTCACATCTCAGTAAGACCTTAAAGCAAGCACCTGGGTATTCTACCAAATAAATAAATAAATAAATAAACAAATAAATAAATAAACCAAGGCCCAGTCCAGCTCCTGTGATCAATATTAACTCCTCCTTCCTCCACAGCTGCTATCTTATGGATGCAGCAAAGCAGTTTTATGGGTTTAAAAGGCTTGCTACATTGACAGCGCTGGTGTTAATCTGTGAGCAAATTGCCATTGTTTTATTCGTGTTTATTTCTGCAGTTTTCAAGAGATGATTCATAGTACAAATCCAATTTAACTGTGATCGCTGTGTCACTTTCATTTCTAACCTGGCTTAGGCTCGCTGCTTCTCAGAGCTTTAGGTTATGGGGTTTTGACAGCATATAGAAATGTTTTCTTCTGGGCATATATTTATGTATAAATAGATACGTCTTCATAAATATACACAGAAAAAAATAACAGTGGACATATTTTTTACTTCAAATACTTGTTTATGCTCTCTTGGCAACAGCATTCTTCTGTCTAGGACTAGTTTCTAACCCAGGCTGCATCCCACGTCCTCCTGAGCCAGACGCCACTACCCAAATGAGGGTCTGTAAAATGCAGCTGTTGAATCACCATTTCAGTGACACAAACATCAGCAAGGAGTTTTCTAATAATCCATTACTGAAATTGGTTACACAGAATGGATGTGGAATCTCCAGTAGAGATTAGACAAATGCTCGCCTTAGCCATTGTTTTAGATAGGATGGATCTTTCTGAAGGCTGTGGGGCGATCTAAGCCTTCTGGGTTCCCTTTGAGCCATATCATTCTATATTCTAAGCTGTTCCTTACATTCTCCTCCCTCCTGTTCACATAAGGAATCAGAAATTTTTTTTCTTTTTCAGTTTTGTGAATTGGTCATCGATTGAGGATTGCTCTGTGGTTATTATCCCTACCTCAGTTTTTAAAATATGGAAGCAAAGCTCAGTGGATTGCATAAGGAAGTCAGGAGAAAGGGACCTCATCATGCACACACAAATGTACCATCAACCAGACAACTAAAAGTTCAATTACCAGAAAAAAGGAGGAACAAAATTCAAATCCTGTGCCAGCCCATATGTGGAAACAACTAACATGGCTGTTGAGAAAAAATTGCAGCCAACCAATCTAAACCTTTCTAGGACAGGGAAACATACATTGAGCAGAGGATGAGTCAATCACGGTGACTTCAGCAATGTTTCCTGTGACAGTCTTATATGAAGACAAAAGAAAGCAAGNAGGAAAGAAAGAAAGAAAGAAAGAAAGAAAGAAAGAAAGAAAGAAAGAAAGAAAGAAAGAAAAAGAAAGAAAAAATGTAATTTGGTTAAAATTATTGCCAGATGAATGCAGAACCAACCAGAAATCCATATCTCAGAAAGAAATGGCTTTTAAATGTTTGAATATGAATAAGATCGAGTTAGATTTCTAAGGAGCCTTCTATGATCCACCAGGACCACTGTCCCAGGTCCTGCTCTGGGCAGTATTTTTACTCTTGACACGCCCGATGTAGTACAGACTGTGTTTATGAAAACTAAAGAAAATATGAAGTAGAAGCAACTTCAAGGACCATGGAGGACAGGATTAGATTCAAATTCAGGATCCAAACGATCCTGGCAAACTTAAGGAATGGTTTCAAACAAGTATGATGCCTTTTACTTGATGTGGCA
The DNA here is from genome assembly GCA_013399715.1 of Alectura lathami. Taxonomy (NCBI): domain Eukaryota; kingdom Metazoa; phylum Chordata; class Aves; order Galliformes; family Megapodiidae; genus Alectura; species Alectura lathami. Next base: position 90,373 of record VXAV01007032.1, on the reverse strand, counting down.
AGTGTAAGGTTCAGCATTTCAGCGGGAAGAATAAACTTTCTTCCTTCAACATTCCTTGCTTTTGAAACAAAAATCTGAAGATCTGAGGCCTTTCTCTATAAATACTTCTGACAAAGGCTGCCAGATTCAGCAGGGAGTAATTAGCAACAGGAGTAATTTTTCTTACAGATGTGAGAAGTTATTGAAATGCAAAACTTCGGTGAGGGGAAAAAAGAAAATAATTTCGGAAGGCATGCCCTAGCTCAGGGAGAAGGAATGGGCTGTGGGCTTGCAAAAATTGCTGTCCTGACCTTCCTATACAGGAGGTCAGGCTAAATTATCATAAGATGCTGTCTGGCCTTAAAAATAAATGTTTTTCTGCCTGACTTGGCAATTCAGCTGAACTTAAAACATTGCCCAAAGATTGCACCTGTTTTGGTG
>VXAV01007032.1:26638-79778 GCA_013399715.1 Alectura lathami | reverse complement strand
CTGTTGCTTCTCCCCTGAATATAACAATTCATTTTATAGCTGTTCTGACACTCACATCACTTACCTCACAGATACCCAAAGCAAACAAGCCTGCCCTGAAGCTATGCCACGTGGGAAGGGTGGGAGCAGAAAGTGGGATCCTTAGAGACTGGAGATGAACCAGTGTCTTCTGTCCACCTCCCCAGCTCCTGCCAGCCCCCGGGGAGGAACCAGATGCCCCGATTTCAGATACCCCAGAGCGCCTGCTTATGGGACATCTATTTTGCAGCCCCTCAACCCCACTGACCAGAAACAGAAGTCACCGATGAACGACCTGCAGCATGCCTCTGCTCCCTCCTCCAGGCTCCTGCCTGCTTTGCTTCACTCCTACATATGCACGTGTGTGCATGTCACGTGCAATTTTTATAAGCCTTGAGAGGTCTTTTCTGCCACAAGATGGCAGCACAAAATCACTTTTCGCCAGTTTGAGCTCCTCGTGTTGCAGAAAGCCATTGCAACCCGAGACAAGGAGAATCATGGAATCAGAGGAGTTGGAAGGGACCTGTGAAGGCCACGCAGTCCCACTCCCTGCAGGGCACAGGGACACCTACAGCTGGGTCAGGGTGCTCAGAGCCCTGTCCTGCCTGACCTTGAAGGTCTCCAGGGATGGGGCAGCCATCACCTCTCTGGGCAACCTGTGCCAGTGCTTCACCACCCTGAGTGTAAAAATCTTTTTCCTTATAGCCAGTCTAAATCTCCCCTCTCTCAGTTTGAAACCATTTCCCCCAGCCCTATCACAACAGGCCCTGCTGAAGAGTCTGTCCCCTTCTTTCTTGTAGCCCCCCTTTAGATATTTAGATATATTTATTAGCTGTCTCACCCCAGGGATGGCCACAGCAGGGAAAAATCATCCAGCCCCCAAGGTGCAGACCTGGGGGCACTTTTTCCATCTTTCCATCGCTTCACCATTTGCAGTTTCACCATCCACTCACTGCACACGCTTCCGGTGTGCTACGTTTGTCCATTTTTCAGGTCCTTCACATAATACCTCCAGGGTGACTTCTAAGCCTGTTTGGACACCCAGATTCTCCCCACATCACCCAAGGCGGTTAGGTGTGCCCGGGGCGTTTGTCACCCGCTGCCTTGCTGCACACGATGCAAGCAAAGCCCGCAGGCACCAACGTGCTGAACTTTGGGCATATTTCCAGCTTTTTCCACTTTTCCATCCAGTGGAACATTGCATGTCCTACTTTTTTTTTTTTTTTTTAATTTTATTTTATGATTTATAAATTTATCAAATATTTTCCAGCTTTGCTTTTGCAGAGGTTAAGCACTGCGAACACCTGCAGCTCTATGCTGAGATAACGTGCTGGGAGCATTAAATGGCACCGCACAAACGGTGCCCTCTGTGCATGGCTGCACAGACAGCTATGTGCCACTTTGTGCCACCAGCTCGGGCTTAGAACCACGGTGACACCAAAGGGGTTTTCCACTCAGCAGGGACTCGTAGGAGGAGGGATGCTGAGCCACAAGCCAGGAGCTGGCCTGTAACACCATCACCCTTCTGGCACTACAGCAGCTTCGGGAACTCCTTTCAATTTCTCCAGCCACCCCCTAACTAAAACATTTCTTGCTGCCATGTTCAAGGTTCAGCCAGAAAATGGGCAGCTGGGGAAAGGTGTGCACATTCCCCATGGCACCATCAAGTATTTCTGGGAAACGGGGCAGCTCCCACACCTGCTTTCTGCCAGCCTTCATCCCACTGGTAAGTGCTGGACACAGCAGGAGCAAGGAGGCTGCAGGGTTTGGAGGCGGGAGAGCAGGGTGAGAGGTCACACAAGCAGTGATGCCAGGGTCCCCTCTCCTCGTCACATAATCAGGGAGCTGCAGAAGCTGCTAATTTAAGCACCTCTTGGTAAACAGATGCTAAATTTAGTGCCTTGGAGAGAAATACGAGCCTTGTTGTAGAGGCTTAATTGCTGGTGACGGAGCAGAGGGTTGAAGAGGTGAAGTGGGATCACCCTGCTAGGTTCCCCTGGAGGAAGGAGGCACTTTGCAATACATCAGGCTGCTGGGAAGTCAGCGCTGGCTCCTTGAGGTTAACCTCTAGCGAAGCGTTTGAGGCTGGACAGACATTTCATCTTGTGCTCTTTTCAGCTCAAGAGCACTGCTCGCTCTTCCCGCAGCTCAACTCTTTCTTAACCCTTTCTTAACCCAGTAACATCATGCAAAGGGTTTTGCTTCTGAGATAAAACGGGGCAAAACATCCTGAAGTCAGTGCAGTGCAATCCTTCCAACATCCAGGCAGCCAGGAAGGCACCCTTGGTTCACCACCCACCTCCCCTCCAGACACTGATCTCGGGATGAGCTCACTCACCCTCTCGGGATGTTTTTTCTCCTCCCTCTTTTCTTCTCTTTGTTGACTCTAGAAGGACTCTCTGCAACTCATTTGTCAACTGCACATCCCACTCCGAAACAGCTGCAGTTAAGCAACCTGACTCCCTGTCCAGATGCTGCGTAGGAAACCACAAGGAGGATACACACGCTTCTATGGGGAAACCGATGCCAAAATAGACACGTTCTTCACTTCACTCCCTGCAAGAACACTTGGCCAGCGGTCGGACAGATGGATAAATAAAATGCGAAGAGATAAGGCATCAGCTAAACACAAGTCTTCTTCATCCTTCAAACTTCTTTATTTTTGGAAAAACATTGCTTAGACATTTTAAAACTATGCTGATGACTACTCTCTGCTCCGCTGACTTTCAAAAGAAAAGGATTTATACATCTAAGAAAATAAAAAATCCTGTTCCAGAAGGCATTTTTCACAAGGTCAAGCCAAAACCTTGCTAGTTACTAACATCTGTGCCTACTGACACACACCTGCACTGTTTCAGGGCTGCTTAACTGGGGGAGGGTGCTGGTGCTTAGCAGGACACGCAATGAAAGCAAAAGGCAGCAAACGGGACACCTTGCGTCCAAGTCCTCGCAGAAGGTGTTGCCCCAGGGGAAGAGCAGAGGCCAGCATTCCTGGGGCTAAGCACCCACAGCATGCCGCTCTCAGGCGTACCTCGATGCAGCGCGGCTCGTACCGCCGTGCAGAAGGCTCACACCCATGTTCTGCATTTGCTGGAGCAGCACCGAGCGCTGGGTAAAGCTCAAAGCCAGCCCCAGGCCCCAGAGCCACCCCAATAATCCCCAGTCCAGGGGATCCCAAGGGCTGCAAACCCCACTGATCGGTGAAGCCTGCAAGCTTCCTGACTCCGCACCCAGCTCCTCTTTAGGACACATTGGAAGCGAACGCTGCTGCTACTTAGCTCTTGGTTAAACAAAGAAACTTATGTCCCAGCAAACCCTTCCTCCACAGCCAGAGAACCCTTCGAGGGAAGCAAAACACACACACATATTTGCTTCAGTGACTAAAACTAGATCCCGTTTCGAAAATAAACAGCAAGTTTCTTTTCAGGAAGCCTATTTAGGTCAAATGAGAATTCTCCTGCTAGGCTGGCTGATAGTTTGAACACAGCACGCAGATGGTTTCTCATTTATCACAGTCCTGTTAGCTTTGCACTACCCAGACCTCTCTGGACCAGATTACATTGTTGGAAAAGGAAAACCCCAGTTCTGAGAGATTGTGGCATACAAAGCAGCGCTTATGGGATGTATTTCTGACACTGTGCAGAACTGCTCGTTGCCGTAAGCATCCCTACAGGTGGCTATCTGGGGGCTCCAGTGGGAACTGGAAAATTCCACCCAGGAATTTTAACCTGGCTGTCTTCCCCAAGTGGTGCACATCAGAACAGGCGTGTAATTTTATCTCAAGTCGCACACATCAAGTCAATTTTCAGAGCATTTTCTTATCAAGTCCCGCTTTTCAGACAACTTTATTTTTACCCTTTTTTTTCAAGCACATTTCAACGAATTTTCAGCGCAAGAGTTGGCACTGCCAGAGGTGCTCTTCAGATGAAGATGTGCTCTCCATGTTACACAAGCAGCAGCTGGCAAGCTCAAAACCAACTCTTGCCAGGCACTCCTTACCCTTACTGGTGTTCAGTCTTCTCATAGTTCAGCAGCATCTCTGGAGGAGAGAAGGGAGAAGGGAGAAGGGAGAAGGGAGAAGGGAGAAGGGAGAAGGGAGAAGGGAGAAGGGAGAAGGGAGAAGGGAGAAGGGAGAAGGGAGAGGTTCTAGGGTGCCACCTCCCCTAGGACACAGTGAGAAACACTGAAGTGAGAGGTGCAGCATCCTGGCAGGATACGTTAAGGTTTCCCATCTGAAGAGAGATTGCGTCCTTAACTCTACAGAGATAACCTTGGGCTGCCAGCTTGTATTTGGACAAATAAAAAATCTGGAATAATTGAATTTAAGGAGCTTGAACTGAAGTCCATGCCAGGTGCTATACAGAGGCTCCATGTAATACATATTTTTAACCCAGATGTAAACACGATAGAACCACGCTTCCATATTCCTTCCAAAGTTGGTGGCGATGGCCTTGACCTCCCTGAGGAAACTCTTCAACACAGTGGTGTCATTTAGCCTTCTGGACCCTCTTTTCTGGAGGCAGGGGCTGAACACCTCACCTGTTCTGGGCACTGCTGCCCAACAAAACATAGTTTCACCACACAGGTTGTTCAAGAATGCATCTTCTCATCATCCTCCTTCTTGCCCACACTTCCACGTAAGTTCGCAGGGAGTTTTCCATTTGGGTAACGCTATGATTGTATCTACGTTACCAAGGTAGCTTGGGGGTTTTACTTTGCACTTCACTCTGCTGCACAGGTACAGGCATTCCTTCCACATCGTGCTTCAAGAACTCTTGAAGGACAAGTGATAGGTTAGACCACCCCCACAAATTCCCCCACAAAACTATAGGAAGGTTTCCTGAAGCACAAAGGCCCCCTGCAGCTGACAGGCAGTCACGTGATACAGAAGGATTTCAGGGCTAATATGGACAAGGGAAATGACTGTGTCTGTAAGGCACAATTCTTTGAACACACACTGATCAACTGCTACAGAGAGTATCCCGATCTATCTCAAGATCCTCCTACTCCAGATTTTGTAGAAAGGAAGAAAAATTCAATTTTTTATAATATTGAAAAAAAAAAAAGGGGGGGGGGGGGAAAAAATTTGTGAGGAGGGGATCCNNGGGGGGGGGGGGTAATAACTTTGTGAGCAGAGTGTCCACGAAGTACCAAAGCACGCAGTCCTTTTATTACAACATTTATTTTAGTATAGAAGGCACTTACAATACAGAAAGGAAAAAAAAAAAAAAAAACCTGATAGGCACTGAAAGTGCAGTTAGAATTAAAATGACAAAGAAACAGTTTACCAGACAAAAAGAGCACCCTTCCCTGTTAACAATACAGCACACCAAAATGAAGCTAGCGATGACTACGGTTTTAAAACAGTTAGGGATTTTTTGTTTTTTTAATAGAAAAAGATAAAGGCTGTTCTACTCTGAAATTAAAAAAAAAGGAATCCCTCCACACATCCGTAAAAGGAATCGGGAGCTGGTGGTGTCTGCAAACACGGGGCCTTTTAGCTCCGGCACTGCAGGAGGTCCTGGTACATCTCAATGAGGTGAGCGGCCTCTCTCTGCCCAGAAAGCACAGCACCGTGGGTAGTGGAATAATACTTCCTGTGAGTGGCCTCCCCTGAAAACATCACCTGCATCGGCTGCAGAGGGTGAGAAAAGTGGGAAAGCTCAGCAGCACTTACTGGAAAGCACAAAGGAGGTAAAAAGGAGACAACACTTTCTGTGCCCTCCCGCATCCCCGTGAGCTGACACCAACGTTTGTAAGAGCGCTGGTTCTTGAAATCCCAGCGTGGTGTACCGCAGGGAAAAGCACAGCGCACCTGGGGAAGTCCAGCTCAGCCTGCCTGGTGGGGCTGTGCAAAGCTCTTTGCAGGGCTGCGGCACCATCCCAGCTCCAACAACCTCAGACACATCTGCGCGAGTCTCTGAGCACCTAACTCCTCTGCTCTCTCTTCTCTTTGCTTCCCCAAATCACACTTTAGCCTTTGGGGCATTAAGGATTTATTTTTCAGGACTGCAACTTCAGAAGGAAAGATGGACACATCTCAAAACCCACAGGGTGTAACGTGTCTTATCTCTTACGTCAGTTGATAACATTGAAATCCTTAAGGTGTTGGGATTCCAGTCACTAAGGAGGCAAAATCCTAAATACATCATTTGTCCAGAGGGGTATGTATAAAAAAATGGAAAACACACTACTGGAGGCCCCACCAGAGACTGTTTCTTTCAGCCTGCCTCCCAGGAATCCCACTGCCCAGTGCCATCTTAGTCTTCTTGCCACACAGCTGATCCGGGCCATACTTACAGTAGTTTTGGAGCTCTCAGCATAAGGCAGCGGCTTGGCGAGTTTCTCTACGTCAGCCCCGCTTGACCCAACCTGGGTATAGGAGTAGGATCCACGGAAGTTGGGATTGCTGCCCCAGGAGGACCGCAGGATCCGGCGAGGTTTCGGAATGTTTGGATTCCCTGGGTGGAAAGCAGGAGGAGGGAAGCAGTGAGATCCAAGAGAAAACATCTGTGCGAGCTGTGAGTGGCACGCATTCAGACTGATGTATTGAAAACAGATCCTGGCAGAGCCTGCAGGCTACGTGGAAGTGGCCCTAAAGCAGATCTCCCCTCTGTTGCTGAGTTCCAGGCATCTAAATAACACGCACAGCATCCCCTTAAATTCCTGTCATCTCACCCACAGCCTTCCATTTTGGGAAAGATTGTTAAAACAAATATGTCTGTAAGAGACTGGGAAGCTCCAGGGAACCCCGCACACATTCCTGGTCTAATTTACCTTGGTCAGCCTGGTGGCAATCAAGTGTATGATTTATCTCTCCTAATTTTAGGTACCTGATTGGGTGCCCACTCTCAACTGGACGCTAAGGCAGTCTGGTAAGAGGTGCACCTCCAAAAAGGAACACAGATAAGGTTAGAAGGCAAATCCTCAGTATGCAGATGCACAGGAAAACCTGCCAGAAACCTCTCAAAGCCTGTGTTACTCACTCTAAGTGCTCCCAGTCACCCCTCAGAGTGAATCTAGAATCCAGCAGGCCTGTTCTGTAGGATGCACATGGCATGGAAAGGATGATGATGCTGGGAGGAGGGTTTCTAGACTGATGTAAGATTTCCACCAGGATGTAGGACCTGGAGGTGAGGGGCACTTGAGGAGGGAATGCTAGTGCCATCATCAGCCACTGTCCCCATCCCAAAGAGTACAGGAGCACATGAGATCCAAGACTTGTAGCCAAGGCAGCCCACCAGCTGGTCCACAACAGCCTCAAGCAGAAGCGAAGCAGGGAGTGTCACACTCTGACAGCCTCTTGCTAGGCTGGTCTGAGTCTCTCAGTGTCACAGACCAAGACCTGCTGGTGTGCTGCAATCGTGGTGCCTGACAGGAGAGGAACAGGGAGACAGGGCATGGAAATCTGCAAGGAAGCGGAATTCTGTGTGTAGGAGAGCTGGGACACCCTCAGGGCAACCTCACACACCAAGACAAGCTTCATCTCCTTGGGCTGAGTCTGGGAGACTGTCAGCACAAGAGGCAAGAGCAACTGAGACTTCTTACAGCTTACACAGCTCCTGTGGCTGCTTCAGACCCCGCCTCTGTAACACTTCAGCATGCTTAGCCTGGCACAAAGACGATCCAAATTCCCTTGCTTTCTTTGTAACAGCTTAGAGCAGATGTCCAGCTGTAGAAGAGTAGTTAGGTACTGTGCTGTTTAGTTCTACTAAACAAGTATTTAGTTGTGCCTTTAATTCCTTAAAACCAGAAGTAGGTTATTTCCTTGGTTCAGCTACCGCTTTTAGGAGTACAGTGTGTCTGCCAGAACCATGAAATATCAGGCTGCAAGACAGCAAAGGCACCCGGGTGGCTTGCTAGAGTACACTGTGAACACCTCCTAACCACTAACCCACAGATCAAAACGTGGCACAGACTAGCAAGTAAATACACCCCGCAAACAAAATACATCTGTTGTTTCAGGAGTACGAACTTAGCATGACAAAGCCTCTAAAACATGCTCCTCCAAGAACCATCAAAGCAGGAATGCCTGGGATGGAAGTGAAAAGCCCAAGGGAGGCTGAGAACAGGAAGCTCTCAGATGCATCAGGGAAATAAGTTATCATGGTTTACTTTTAAGGGCTGTGGGAAAGCCCAGGAGAATACACTATGAACGCTGCCAGACAACACAGCACCAAGCAGCCATCCATCACGATGCATCACAAAAGCTATCACACACTCTGTTTTCAAATAAAAGACTCTGCAGTGGGGTGGTGATGCTTCTTCTGTAGCTAGTGCAGGTTCTGATGTTCCACTACCTAGAAGATTTTCAATAAAGGAGTCAACAGGTGAGACGCTGATAGAAAGATGATGACCGATAAAAACACAAAGTGTTACAAGCAGTGAGATGATGGCTTGCCAGATAAGGCCACAGATTTAAAAGACTGAAATTTGTTAACAAAAGAGCTTGTGGAGCCATCAGCCCAAGCAACACCTGTACAAACCCAGCAGTATTTGATACAGCAGTCGTTCAGACTGGTAAAAGCGACAGCCTTGTGTCCCTCTAGTGCTTCCCACGGATGACTGTGTACCACGCACGCACAGAGGCAAACAGCAGCCTTCCCACCAGGGAATTACTCTTCACATAAACACTTCATCACAGGGGAAACCGCAGCACAACACAAAGCATGCAACGCCGGTCGGAGCTGAGCCAGCATGGATCTACGGAGCCTGGGTGCTTTGTAAGGCAGCTGCAGAGATCTGAAGCTACTCTCCTTCCCCCACGCTGTGTGCTGCAGACATCCCAGCCCTCCTGAGCTCCCTGAAGGTTCTCCCTTAAGGTTCTCTAGCCTATCAGACCATGACGCAAGTGTGTTTTGAGCAACTACTGCACCCCTCTGCTGCTGAATGCATGCACTTTTTTATTTTTAAGGTGGGGAATGCATTACGTTGGGGGTGGGAAGCTTGAGGAGCGCTGGCTAAGTTATGTGGTCATGTTTAACCATGACCGTAACACTGGTCGTGGTAGCACCCACCTGCTTTTAAGAAAAAAACGAGGAGACTTCCCATCTGTTGCACACAGGTAGGAGGACCTTGGTTAAAGGTCACACAGGAACACAGAGTACAGATTCTGATCATGAACTGTTGTTTGCAAGATAGAAACTACAAAGAGTGGCAGGGCTAGACTCTTCCAGGGAATGTATTTAATTGGATTTTCTCAGTCTGCTTTTAAATAGATGGGTAAACACGTGCCTTTGCCTACAGATAAAAGTAACAATCAGCACAGATGTGGAAACTTGTGAGGACTGAGCACATTTTCGCTGCCCAGAGACAAAATGGCTAAAAAGGACCTCAGCCTCCACTATATTAGGAGGACACGTTATTATGCCACTGGCTCCCATTTGTGAAGCTATGGAAGATAAATCCACGTGCCTCTAATAATCCCATCTTTATTCAGCACTGGGAGATGTGGCTACAAAGATTTATTGGTTATGGGACTGACTATGAGACACTGGATTATCACAAAACCAGCTTATACCTATCCGTTACGACACCCAAACTCAGACATCTACCTGAGAGCTGCGCATCCAAAATCCCACCAGTGCCAACAGAGATCTATGGTCCTACCCCCATATCAGGGCCTACGGCATCAGAGGGACATTGGGGTACTCCAAGCATCCACATGGTATGGCACAGAACTTAAAATCGAGACCCATTTTCTTTTCGAGAAATAGCTGGAGGACGGGCAGGACTCCTCAGGGCACCTCCAGCCTCAGCTTGACAAATCAGAGGGAGCAGGCCTGCAATTACTGCCTTCTGGCTTCCAGTGCTTGGAGCTTAGCCAACAAAGAAAACAAAGCAAGACTTCTAATTGTCTGAAGGCATTCCGTTTAATCAGATTTACAGGATGCTGTGCTTTTCAGCCATCCATTTGTGAAGAGCTGTAACTGACAGTGGTTCTTAGGCTAGAACAATCCCAAGAGCTTTTCTCAGCAAAGCCAGATAAGCCCCAGAACTAACCTGCAAGGGAAATTTCAGGTCACAGAGGTATATTATCTGCCCTTAGAGAGAGATAATCAGTATAACACTCAGTCCAAAAGAATGAATTGAACACAGGATTTGTCTAACATCCTTTGAAGCCAATGGAAAGGCCTCAGTCACCCTCAGGGTACTCAGCCGCCTGGCCTGGAGGACAGGGATGGAGAGCAGAATAAACCCCCACAATTCAGGATGAAACAGTCAGGGACCTGCTACTCCACCCAGACTGTCACAAGTCCATGGGGACAGATGGGATACAGCCAAGGGTACTGAGGGAGCTGGCAGGAGTGCTTGCCAAGCCGCTCACCATCTTTTGTCAGCAGCCCTGGTCAACCAGGGAGGTCCCAGCCGACTGGAGGCTGGCCAGCATGACGCCCATCTACAAGAAGGGTCAGCATCTGGGGAGCTACAGGCCTGTCAGCCCGACCTTGGAAGCAGGGAAGGTTATGGAGCAGATCAGCTTGAGTGCAATCACACGGCGTGTGCGGGACAACCAGGGGATCAGGCCTAGCCAGCACGGATTCATGAAAGGCAGGTCCTGCCTGACCAACCTCATCTCTGTCTATGACCAGGTGACCCACCTGGTGGATGAGGGAAGGGCTGTGGGTGTAGTCTACCTAGACTTCAGTAAAGCCTTTGACTCTCTCTCCCACATAATTCTCATGCAGCCCATGGCTTGGGCAGGTGTCCCCTTCAATGGGTAACAAACTGGCTGGACGGCCGGGCCCAGAGAGTGGTGGAGAATGGAGTCGAATCCAGCCGGCGATCTGTGACGAGCGGTGTTCCCCAAGGGTCAGTGCTGGGGCTGGTCCTGTTCAACAGCTTTATGGATGATCTGGATGAAGGCATTGAGGGCACCCTCAGTAAACTTGCAGATGACACCAAGTTGGGAGGAAGCGTTGATCTCTCTGAGGGAAGAAAGGCCCTACAGGACAGGCTGGATCGATGGGCTGAGGCTCACCGCATGAGGTTCAACAAGAGCAAGTGTTGGGTCCTGCATTTCGGTCACAATAACCCCATGCAATGCTACAGGCTTGGGGCAGAGTGGCTGGAAAGCTGTGCATAGGAAAAGGACCTGGGGGTGCTAGTTGACAGCCAACTGAATATGAGCCAGCAGTGTGCCAGGTGGCCAAGAAGGCCAACGGCATCCTGGCTTGCATTAGGAATAGCGTGGCCAGCAGGAACAGGGAGGTGATCCTCCCCCTGTACTTGGCACTGGTGAGGCCGCACCTCGAGTGCTGTGCTCAGTGTTGGGCCCCTCACCACAAGAAGGACATTGAGGCCCTGGAGCGTGCCCAAAGAAGGGCAACGAAGCTGGTGAAGGGCCTGGAGCACAAGGCTAATGGGGAGCGGCTGAGGGAACTGGGGCTGTTCAGTCTGCAGAAGAGGAGGCTCAGGGCAGACCTTATTGCTCCCTACAACTGCCTGAGAGGAGGCTGTGGTGAGGTGGGGGTCAGCCTCTTCTCCCAGGTAACAGTGATAGGATGAGAGGTAACGGCCTCAAGCTGTGCCAGGGGAGGTTCAGGTTGGATGTTAGGAAAACTTCTCAGAAAGAGTGGTCAGACATTGGACAGGCTGCCCAGGGAGGTGGTGGAGTCTCCTTCCCTGGAAGTGTTCAAAAAATGTGCGGATGTGGCGCTTCGGGACATGGTTTAGTGGGCACGGTGGTGCTGGGTTAATGGTTGGACTAGATCATCTTAGAGGTCTTTTCCAGTCTTAATGGTTCTATGATTCTATGATTAAGTTTATAAAAGAAGAATAACAGGAATGTGCAGGCCTTCATGCCCAGAACATGAGAGCTACAAAAGGCGAAGTGAACATTAAAAGGTTCACACTGCCTACTTTCATTTCTAAAGGTAAGGCTCTCTCTGTGCTCAGTACAGAAAAGCTTCAGATGTCTCAGAGCACCAGATGAAGTGTGGAAGACCTGAACTACCCTGCACAAGAGTCTCTACTTCCACCAAGTGTTTACTGTACAGACCAGCCCAGACATTTGAAAAACACTGAGAAGCTAAGGCTGAAGTCTCTAAGCTTCATGCTGGAAATCCTTGAATAAGCAGGTTGGCGTTGGTTGATAGATGAGTTTCAAGGTGGAGCTGGTCCAAACTACTCTCATGCTCCTGATGAAACAGATCAGCAGAGAACAGAACAGGTACACAGAGAGCTGAGTGTACATATTACTTCAGCCCACCTATCACCTTGGTTAGCCTTGAGGTATTGCTCCTTCTGTGAAGTTCCTAGGGAAAGTTCAGGAACAAGAGCAGAACGATAAACACAAAAAATTAACCCAAAAAACAAACAGATTTTGTTTTGTTTTTTGGCAAAAAGTTGAACAGGTCACATTGTATAATGGGTGCTCCGAGGGTAGCTTTTCTTCTTGCAGTTTGAAGCTCAAAATGTTCATTGCAAGGCAAAGCCCTGCAATATTCAATCTGAATTTCTCCAGGGTTAGATAACCCAGGATTAGTGGAAGGTTGAGACAGAGTTCACACTGCTGATGGACAGGGACCAGGTGCCATATCAGCTCGAGCAGCAACTGCAGCGCATACCGATGGCCCAGTGCCAACATATTTCCATCCCAGGAGGAAAAGAGAAACATCCAACACATGCAAACAATAACAGCAAAGGAGCACAAGGAAGACAAGGGAGAGTATATTCCTATCTGCTAAATTAAGACAGCCAAAGAACCCAAGTCCCCCAAATGAATCAAGGTGTTAAAAAAAGAGCTTAAGCAGAAGAGCTGCAGCAAACACGGTTGGTTATACTCTCTGGGAGACACTGGCACTTGAACTTGGCCTTAAAGCCTTCTGCCATGCCTCCGTAGGGCAGCAGCTGGCCTGCTGAGGTCAGGAGGAATGGAGGCATGTGTGTACTGCTGCTGCAACATAACACAGGGATACTCTGCACCACTGAAAACAAACAGCTCAGGAGGCAGAAGCTGCCCAGAGGCCAGCACTGATTCATCTGCAGGCTGCAGGGGAGCCACAGGGTCATCAGCCACCATAAATGCATCACTGAGCAGAATGAGACGAGGATTCAGTTTTGGTATTTGCAGCAGGGTTTTTGAAAGCAAAATCTAGCCTATGTTTTCCAAAGTGAGAGCTAAAAGGTAAAACCTCTTCTGGCAGTAGCCAGCTATGTAGGCAGTCCTCAGCCTCCAAGTCCTCTTCTCTAGATCTCTGCACAGTCAGCAGCAAACGGTCTGTGAACACAGGGGAAAGCTACACTTGTGCAGGCAAATCTCTTCAATTAACTGGAGGTCCATGGGCAAGAAGCAAGTCTGGATACTCGCTGGGTGGTGAGATTTGGCTCACGTGAGGTAAGAGACAGACACAAACAGACTAATCAGGGGACCCGTTTCTAGAATAGCACAAAATATATCTGATCTTGGAGGACACTGCTCTTACAAATACTTACAATTTGTGATTAAATAAAGCAGAGGATGTGGAATCCTGAAGCACTTCAGCCCACCACTTCCTAGGCTGGTTATCAGCCCCTCTGTACAAACAGCTTTCAGGCATACCCAAGCAGGAGGTATGCTGGAAGCACTTACCCAGCCCATTCAGAGTGACATAAAATACCAAAGAATTTAAAATTACTCTAGTGCACTTCCTTCCTAATGCTTATTCAACATTTCAACATTCCATTCTCCCCCTCTTCTCCACTCACCCAGCGAACCAGAGCATGGCTGACCTGTAAATTTCCGTAGCATTTCGGTGCAGGTTTCTGCCACAGTTTCATCATCACACTTCTCCATGATCAAAGCCTCTTCTCCACAGATCCAGCCACTCAGCACATGGCCGTACCGCTCCGGCGGGTAGAGTACATCAAAGCTGCAGATCTTCTTGTACCACAGCTCCTCAGGATATGTCAAGCTCTCACTCTCTGCCTCATCTTCCCAGACAAATTGGATGCTGTTGCATTCAGAGCTCCAGAAAGGCTCTTCAAACTCCAGGAAGATCTTGTCGGTGGTATTGATGCCTAGTTTCTCAATGGCCATCACCTTCTCCTCGGGCAAGCGGGGATGGAACAGGCTCTCGTGGCGTTTCTTCAAGACTCCCAGGGACACTGTCACAATGACGTGGTCGGCTGGGATGAACTCACAGTCCTCGCACTCCACGAAGACATTGGAGCCCTTGTCCTCCTCCGGCAGGTCACTGTTGTGGTCAGCCACCCTCTCTATCTCCTTGCTGACCGACTGGTTCCAGTGGATGCACTTGACCGGCTTGCGGAGCTGAATGACAGACTCGGGAATAGAGCGGGCCAAAATCTCCACGATTTTAATGAAACCACATGGAATGATGTGATGAGCCCCGGGGATTTCGGTCCATTCCCCAAATTCGCTGAGCGAGACTTCATCCATGCTGTGGGAGCTGCTCTCGCAACTCTCTACCTAAGGAAAAGCAACACAGAAGCAACGTTGCCACAGAGCAACTCATTTTATCACTTTGCCACGGCACAGCATTGCAAGGGCAGGGAGCAGATGCTCAAGCTGGGAATCCTGAATCCCCCTCTTACACCACATTATTACTGCTAGTAAAGGAGTGTTTCACAAGATCTGATGAAATCTATCCCTTAGCCTTCCTTCCAGTGAGAGAAACCACTTTGTTACGGTCACAAGCTGCATCAGCCTTGGCTGCACTGGCCACGGTTCCATCAGCCTCGTTTCAGAGATGATGTGACTGCCTCTCATGGCACCGGGTTACAGTTCTGACAGTTTCCTAGCATTTAAAACCCCACAGCCCTGGCCAGGGACTTGCTGCTTGGCACTCCTACAGCAGAAGCTGGAGCTGTGTTCATCAGATGCTCTTCCCAATGTTAATAAATGTTCCCTTGAGGAGCCATGAAAAACTTTTGGCAGTTGTTTCTGCTATTTGCGGCTTTAAACTTGCTGTCAAACAGCCATCAGCAAGCTAACTGTCTGCAGGAGGTGGGGAGGACCCAACACAGAGGAAAACTGAAGGAGATAGAAAAGGGAAATGCCAAGATGTAAGACACTTGCATTTGATTCTCTTGATGTGATCAGCAAAGCTTTAGACCCCCGACCTGTATGTTAATGTTAGCAAGAGTATTAGGCATGGATGCAGCTTGCACCAATCCCTGGAACAAAGGCATAATGTTTGGTCTGCCTCATGAGTTTCTAATAACAATACTGATGAATGGGATCTTACAATGTTCAAATCACAAGGATTCCCACACTGCAACTCTTTAAGCATTTTAGGCAGAGGGAATGTTACAGTTCCATGCCTTTCCCTTTGGCCAATTTTCCAGGCCTTTTCACACCTTTAATGACTGTGTTTGGAAGCCTGGTGCGCCCAGACCCTGCGGAACACTCCAATGTAGGGCAAGAATCTCCGTGCTGGGCTAAGACATCATGCAAACAAGTCAGGCTGCTTTTTAGGAAAAAGTCAAAGCTGCACTAAGCAGCTCACAGGCTGCTCTTGTGACTGCATCAACACAGGTGGCTGCCCCTTCCTGGGCATTGCACAGTGTCTCCAGGGAAGGACTGAGCAGGCACGAGTTGCCAGCAGGTCTTGAAGATCTGTCCTCTGAGTTCTGCTGGCCCACGGCACAGATCCTACACCCTGGGTAACACAACAGGGCCACTCATCTGCTTGGATGCTCCAACAGGACTCTCCACATTACAGAGATAACGAACAGTGATGGTTATTGGGTTATTTCAGCCACAAAGGAAAACTGCAAACCAGTTAACAGGGAGAAAAACAAGCAACCACCAAGACCATACTTTGGCTGAAATACCGGTTAATCCTCTCTCTCAGCAGGTACTCAGATCTGAGAGTCTTACGTCTCAGAAGCTTTGTTGCTCTCAGGTATTTACACATGAGAAGGGATTTGCAAGAGTTGCAGAAAAGTCTCTGGCTGTAGCAACCACAAAAGTAACCACCAGAAAAAGACAGAGATATCAAATGACTAACATCATCTGCAGGGGTGATGCTACATGGATAACACAAGAAATAACTAGTCTCTACGTAGCAACTGTAGAAATGCCCCATGCTTAGAATTCTGAGATAACAGAACAATTCCTATATTTATTTTTTATTCAATTATAGTTCCTATAATTGAAATAGGAACAACTGTTACACTTTACTTGTGGAGTGCTTGATGCAGCATGAAGTCCTCATCCCACAGAGATCTCATTTAGGCCAAGGCATCAAGGAGATAAAAAGAATTAGGGAAGCTGTGAGGAATGATGTTTAGCACATGTGTTTATACAGTCTGCCTTTGACTTTATTGCTTTACCTTCGAAACGCTTTCCAGGGATTTCTTCAGAAAATTACTAGTTTCAAAGTTGTTACATTTCTTTTTGTCTCTAAGACATGGGCAGAGGCAGAAGGGGGTAGAAGATACTAGGGTGGGATTGCAGGGACCCAGGTGTAAGGTACAAGACGTTACTAAGAGAAACTGACAACAGAGTAGCTTCAAGTGGTAAGAAAACCTTAAATCACACTAGAAAATTTAACAGAGCCTAGGAAATCCCCTTCTAATTAGAAAGCTAGAAGGTTAAAGTAAGAAAAAAACAATGAATGCATTATTTCCTACAGCCCACTGTCCCAGCACACGCCACAAGAGGAAAAGTTGTTGATATAAACACGAGCTGCTCCAAGAATGAAGAGCAACAACTCCCCAGCGATGGGCAAGGCTTAGCCAGGTCCCTGAGGTTCGACATTTTCCTACCCTTAGCAGAAACAAACAAGCAATGATGCGCACACACACCTTAAGGTACTGCTGGATCATGGCTAGTTTCAGCCTCTTGATGGCCTCTGTGTCATCGGGATCGGCCTTGACACGTTTGCGGACCACGTCCCGTGTGAAGACGCCCACACTGTTCTGGCTCTCAGCATTGACTGGTTTACCTCGTTGGAAGAACTCCTGAGTCAGGTTATAGACCTGCAAGAGACAGGACAGGAGGATGGACACCGTGATTCACAGCAGCATCCAAGCCCCTAGCAAGGTGACTTTTCCTCCACCCCAAACCAGCATATTCAGGCCACCTCTCCTTGCCAGCCTCAGAGGTCAGCTTTAGCAGTTCATTGTGTGCTCTGCTGCAACACCATGTCTTGTTGCATCCACAGCTGTGCTGGGCAGAAGGGAGGAAACAAATCTCCCTCCAGGCAAAGATACATGGCCAAAGATAATGGCCCTTACTCACCTGCAACAGTCTAGTCACTGTTAAGTCATTATTAAGTTACTATTAACTTGCTATTAAGTTATTATTAACTTAAACACATCTGTTCTATCACAGTCCATCCCAAGCTTACCGAGAGTGAACTGAAGCAGCAGAACCCAAGTGCTTCCTCACCCCTCATAATAAGGCACCGGCTCTTCTCCCACTTCAGGTTGGAAAAGGAAATCAGGTGCAATCCCAGGTGCAATCCCAGGTGCATCTCAAACCTTTCTCAGGCTGACAGCCCAGAAGTTTGTCTGCTCTAACCTGGAACCAGCCCTTCCACCCCTGCATTCTAATTGCTTAGCAATAACGTCCAGAAATCCACCAGGCTGGGGGAATTCAGTTTCATACCTGGCTTCCTGTTGCTCCCTAAAAAATAGGCAGCAGCAAACACACACTTAGAAAAAGAAATATGTATGCACACATATTTTCATTGTTAAGCACAAGACAGGTACTGATGCATGGGAAGAAAACCTTCCTCAGCAGCTCCCAACCCTGACTCAACGTGAGAAGGATGCAAGAAAGATCCCCTCCCAACAACGTTCTTCTTTGAAGGAGATATTCTGACATGTTTAAGTCCCAGTTTTCCACTGTATGTTTCCCAGTTTTTCACTGGGCATACTGAGGACTTCACCTTGAAAATAAGTGCTTGATAGGAAGCTAGCTCTCTGTCAAAGGCTCCTAGAGCTTCCCCTTTTCTACTGATACGGCTAATGCACCATCTTTTCATTTTCTTCACTTCAGTACTCCCCAGAAGCTTGATTTTCTCTGGCTTTTTAGAAGTAAAGTGAATTTGAGGAGGCAAAATGGAAGGATGATGAGGAAGGGAAGTTGCTTAGAGAAAATGCGTAGCCTAAGGTGAGAAAGGTGGAGACCCGTGCCCTTCATGAGATGAAGGCTTCTAGCAAAGGAAATGGTGTCTCCTCGATCTCCCAGAGCTGTCTGACAGTTCCAGCAGCCCATTGTTCTCAGGTCTCAGGCCTTCCAAGGCCCAGACCACTTCCAGCAAGCACAAGCTGCAAAGACCTTGCATCAGCACAACGCAGCTCAGCTTTCGTAAGCCGATTGCACGCTGTAAGCAGATAACGCACTCACAAGACAAGCAAAGCTGTGTTAAAACCCAGCTACCATTCGACCAAAAGGATAAGCGAGCCATGGGTATGTTTTTATTAACCATTGTATTCTTCATTACCCAACAGAGAAAAGAGCACAAATGCCCAGGAAAGTCTTCCCTATGGACGCCATCCCTTCAATCAGATAATGGCTAAGCATGACTGGCATCAGGATTTTTTTTTTTAATCAAAACCCCTGATATTTCCTTGCTGTCTTCTTCCTGAGGGTGCTGAACCATTTGATGCAGAACAGAAAGTAAGGCTGTAGTAAGTAAAGCATGAGGACAAATGACAGCAGGTTCTGCATCAAGAGATCCTACATCTGGGCTCAGGCAGAAAAACGACCCCTGAAAGCATGTCTGCAAAAACTGTCAGCAGAAGCAAAAGAAGAACATCTTAAGCATTCTAGGCACATTTCCGTCCCTAATTCTGAGGTTTTACATTCAGTCCCGAGAGGAAATGGAACTGAAGACCAGATATTAGGAGTTAACTGAAAAGCTATAATCCTACAACAGCTCCACTCTTTGCTGTCTTCTTCAGGGTATCCCGCAACAGGAGCCTCTGAAGGCAACGGGCTCTGCCACGGCTGTCCCCTCCATTACCCACAGGCTTCCACCTACACGTTTACTACACATGTGCTCATTTAGCACAGGAAGAGGCAGCCCCTTCGGAAGAACAAGTCTAAATAAAGAAGCTCCTCAGGACTGAAGGAGGTCAGAAAAGCACATCCCAGTCCACGCTCCTTCCTGTGACGATCCAGAGCATTGTCTTCTCCTCACTTGGCTTAAAAACTCGAGTGACTTAATCCCCGTTCACTAAAAAACCTCGATGGAGATAGGCCCACGCTGTTACTAGGCCAGACATCTGTCAGTGCAATAGAAGGGCAGGGAAGGGACAGTGACTCCTGGTGGCCCTTTGGTCCTGCCTGCCACGATAACACAAGGCACTGGAGTTTAATTTGGAGATGGCAGGAAGCCCAGCACAGGGGTGGGGGTGGTGAAGGGTGGAAAACTTTGTTGTTCTTTGGCTGCATCCTTCCCCCAGAAACTGCAGAGGAGAAAGCTGACAGACAACAAGGCCATTAATTAGCTGATTGCTAAAGGGAGGGTTCCTGTGAAGCAGGCCTTCAGGGACCATGGCCTCACTGAAAACTCTATGCTATGGACAGTGAAATGCTTGGGAGGCAGAGCAGTGCAATTTTTCACCTGCATTTAACTAAAACTCAACCTCCCTCCCACCCTTCACAACAGGTGGGAGTTGGCTGTAAATATCTGATTGCAGAGGAGAATGAGGACTTCAGAGTGATAAAAGAGCAACTCTACGATGGGTTGTCCCTACTCACATCTTTCCATATATACACACAGACATTTAAGCTGCAGACACAGCCTTCATTGTTCCTACTCCTGACCCTTTTTGTTGTGGGTCACACATAAGCAGACAGAGTCCTAATCCCTCTCAGCCCCAGGAACCCCAAATTATCCTAGCAGGAGCAGAAAGAGAGGTGGGAAGATCATGAACACGTGGCATCACATCCCAGGGAACCATCCAGTGCTGGTGCACAAGTTTTGCCCCTTCCTTAAGGACTGACTCTGAGCAGTGCCAGCCCTGCACAGTGCAAGGTCTAAGACAGTCTTAAAACAACAGCAGCTCTCAGCTGACAGCCTCTCACAGGGAACTTCCTGCTAGAGAAATGAAGATGGCTCAACCTCCTCATCACCAAATAAAGGCTTCTGTGAGGCACCCCTATAGCTATTAAAAATCCAGGCTACTTCAAACAAAAAGAAGTAAAACTCATACAGAAGTAGAAGCCAGCCAAAAAAGATTGGATAAATGCCTGGAAAAAGCCTAAAGACTCTCCAAATGAACCAGTGAGGCTAAGCTGGTGGTACTGGGATGCTCTGCCTTTCACAGCAGAGGAATTCAGCATGCAGAGGGAGACCTCACCTTGTTGGCTCCAGCTTCAGTGACCCCACATTCCCCAGTGAAACACACAAGGGAGATCCTCTGTGCTCTGCACTCACTCGAACGTGGTGTCCAAATGAGAAGGTAACTGGGACTAGAGAAATACAGATGGGGGAGCAGAGCTGGAGGCACACACTGGAGCCCAAGCACATGGCAGCAGCTGCAGTGAAAGGAGAAAGTCTGAGTGCATGGGAAGCGAGCCAGCTGAGCAGGGACAGGCAGGCTTTTGGAACTGTGACAAATCTAGCCCCTGTTCATTCAGGACTACGTTTTCCCCCATTAATGCCAGTGCTCCATCCCTGATTAGGCTTTGCCTCCATCACGTCGTTGCTGCTTTTTTTTTTATTATTTATTTTATCACCTGAAATCTCACCTCCTCAAAAATGCAGAGAGACAGAACTGAAGACCAAATTCCTGCTGCTCTTCCCCAGTACCCATTTCAGCACCAGTTAAAACAAGAGTATTGGCCAGCCACAAAAAAAAAAANCAACAAAAAAAAAAAAAAAAATTGCCCAAACAAAAAAAAAAAAAAAAAAAAAAAAAAAAGCACCAGGCTGACTCATCACATGTTATCAGAAACATTCCCTGCAATTTATGCCAGAGGAAAAGGTTCCCAAAGCTGCCTGCCTGCAGCCCATGTTCCTGTCTTCCCTCCCACTGAAGCACTTGTATTTCATACAGTCTTTCTAACAGGTGTTTCTGAGATCACACAGACTGTTTTTCCTAAGCAGCACAGGGAAGAACCCAGTCTGCTGCCATAGATCACAACAGACTGTCCAATCTGACACCCAAAAGAGTCTAGGACAAGAAGCTAAACAAAACTGCGAGCTGCCCTGCAAGAAATTCCAGCACGCTTTGATGGACTACAGAGAAAGCAACAGCAATTAGAGGCTGGCTGATGTCCTCTTCTTGGATAAGCTGTCCCTTGCATATCTTTTACTGCAGAGTGTAGCTGCAGACATTTTTGCAGTTGATCATGTGAAATCCTTCTCTGTCTCCTAGCGATACAGATATCCTGTGGCAACGATAAGCTAATTACGTGTTTCGTAAAGAAGATTAACTTTAAATGTGTTGGTCTCTCATGTCACTGGCTGCCCCCTTTCTCTTGCTGTAAAAGGAAGGGTAGATATACCAAAGTAATCATTTTTAAAACACTGACACCTTGTTATAGCCTTTATCTTATCGGCTGTATCTCAAAGCTAAGTAGCTCTTTGTGCTCTCTTCTCCTTTCAGAGTCTGCCTCTGACACTCTCCCTTTGCTGGAGATTTTGTCATCTTTGAGACAGGATGAGCACTGCATGAAGCTGGTGGTGTTCCATTTACATAAGTAATGTTGCTCACTGCAGTATTTTCACTTATTTCCTCTCTCTTTTCTACTCTCATTTGCTGTTAATCTTGGTCCACATGTCTTACCCATCTTTTTCACTGTTTTTGACCCAGTAGTCTGAAAAGGCTGTCCAGATGAATTATCCCCACCTGCATTTGTCCAGGAAGAATTCCCTTCCATGCTGAACTACTAAATAATTCCATGCTGGATTCCTGAAGTCACTGAACTCCTTCCACAATGTGGTTTCTTTGAAATTCCTATTACTCCTCTTTAAAACTGAAATAACTCTGCGCCATCTCATCACAGATTCCAGTTCATAGCCCCAGGATACAGTACTAAAAGTCTTTCCACATTCCTCCCCCATATTAAGGTCCTGGTAAGTCTTTACGGGCTACAATGATTTTTCTCTTGGTGACTTTCTAAATGCTCATGGACATGTTCTGAAACATAAACTACTCAAGAATAACCTCACTCTGGTGTGTGTTCACCATGAGTCAAATACTGGTGAAGTTCATTGTCAGTGGAAATAAGAAGGCTTTAGGCATGACTACAGACTGATGAAAATAATAACGCTTTGCGGTGCTTTATATAACCCACCGGGAGGTCACATCACCTGGAGAACTAGACATTCTACACTGTCCTCCCTAAATGTGCTTCATAAGTGACATACAAAAAAGGTGGGGAATAATTATATTTAACTTTATCAAGGCTCCTTCTTTCACTTCACTCTACCTAAGGCTGAATCTTACTACTGAAAGCAGATGGAGGGAGAATCACAGAATCGTTGGAGTTGGAAGGGACCTTTACAGGCCACCCAGTGCCACTCCCTGCAGTGCACAGGGACACCTACAGCTGGGTCAGGTTGCTCAGAGCCCTGTCCTGCCTGACCTTGAAGGTCTCCAAGGACGGGGCAGCCACCCGAAGCACTCTGGGCAACCTGTGCCAGTGCTTCACCACCTTTAGTGTAAAAAACTTTTTTCTTACATCCAGTCTAAATCTCCCCTCTCTCCGTTTGAAACCATTTCCCCTAGTCTTACCACAACAGGCCCTGCTAACGAGTCTGAGTGTTCTTCACACACATCAGTGTAAGAAATCCATTTCCACCCTCAAAGAAGCGGTAGTGTCGCAGCAGCATTGCCTAGTTACATCAAAGTAAAGTTGGTCCTTCATGCCTAGGAGTCTAACATCAGCTTACAACTTCTTCAGCAGAGATTAATGTTTCCACTGAAAGGTGCATTTCCATTTCCACCTTGCAGGCTTCCATTTATTACTTTTAGGTTCAGTTGGTTTTTTTTTCTGTTTGGCTCTTCTGTCACATACTGAGGCCTTTATCAGCACTGAATGGAAGAGATCAGTAAACAATGAGCAAAAGAAGTTAGGATAACTTTAAACCGAAGCCAATGCTGGTCTGAATCTACCAGGAAAGATGTTCCTTTCCTTCTGATGCATGAAAACTTGCAATTCCTACGATACTGCATTGACTTTGGCACACTAGGCTGCACACGCCGGTATTTATAACGTCAATAAAATGTCACAGGGCTACAATATTTAGCTGGTTGTTGCTAAGCTTTTGCATTCTACTTTGTTTAGTAATTCGATCCCTCCTTTACCCATTTCATTAAGTAGCAACCTTCTAGAACAAATGACTGGATCTCCCCAGCAATAGTTGCTGGAAGTGATTAAATTGATGACAAATGTGGAAAGACTGTTCATCCTAGCAACAGTGAGTTAATCCCACATCAGAGTCGAATGGGCTAGAGTTAGGCAGATGACAACAAAGCCAGTGCTGATTTTCTGAAGAGAAATTCAAGACTTTCTACCTTTGTCCAGTACCTGGGATATCAAGGGCTCCCAGTGTTTCAGGCAAACCTACAACCTGACACAGCATCTGGATACCAACCTCGTTGTATAAATCACTGAATTCTTCAACCACATCCTTCGGGATCCTTTGCCCATTGTTGGTAAGATGATAAGCCACCCCATTCTTGGAGTAAAGACTGATCCGGCCAACACTTCTCTCACCATCAGTAGTTTCTTCGAGTAAACCATTGTCTTCTGCTAGATGATAGACTGGGTTTCCATGTGAACCATGAATCCACGTAGCTCCCAGTTCAAAAGTGGCGTGCCCTGCAGGACAATAAACGAAGCACACTGGTTATGGAAGCACATTTTGCTGGAAGAGTGTCACACAGCCCTGAATAAATCATATGCATTCAAAAGCAGAACGATTGCCCAGGGACACCACGTTTGGACATCGTCTGAGTGAGCTTCCTCTCTTAGACAAGGGCAATACTCGTGCTCTTCAAACCAGTCCTTCAAGATACAAAGTTAGACAGTGCTAGAAGGAGGGATGTTTCCAGTAAAGGTACTTCACAGTCGCATACCTCCAATACTTCAGCTGAAATGCAGAATGTTTCAGGTTCCCAGTTGCCCACTGCTCTAACTTTGCTACTTTGCCTTTCTAAATTATCTCCCCTAATTCTAAACCTAAGAACATAACCGGGCAGCAGAGGATGTACTGCTCGAGCTGCAGGTCAAGCTGCATAACAGTGAAGAGTTGGGGAGCGAGAAAAGGAAAAGAGCTGCAAGCAGCCACACTGTACTACTGCAAGAAGGACATAACAGGATGGTTACACTAATAAAAGTAAGAGGGAAAGAGGATACATAGATTACCTAAAGGCTTCAAATATCTGCTGTATTGTGGAGGAGACAAGAAGTAAAACACCTACAGCAGGGAGCTGCAGGAAAAATTGGGATTGCCCTGGGACAGCAACGCTGGCCTGCATTCTGAACCCTGTCCTGTGATTAAAAATGAATGTTATTTACAAACGTGTTCCATATTTGCAAACAGAGTTTGGTCAGCCCCACTCTGCCTCCTTCCTTGTGACTAACAGGGTTTGAACCAGGGCTCTGCCACCATTGGGCTGACAGCACAGGAAAATGTTCGGCAGCTGAAAAGGAGGTGCTAAAAATACACCTGGGTCACGTACCCCACCCACGTTTTTACAGATTCTCAGAAGTCCTTCAGCAAAGTCTGACAAAGCAGTGCTCTCCCAGCATCCCAGCCAGCACCACACTGCGCAGCTCGCTCTGCAGAGGTGTGTGAATGCCTCATTCAGTGGGATATTAATGGGATCTGGCTTGATGAATCTTGCAGTTTCCAGACATCATATGCTGCTTAACACGTAAATAGATGCTCAGCTAGAAAGACACTGCAGCACAACACTAATGCAGTCAAGTTTAACAGGTGAAAGCTCCAAGAAATGTGGCTGAGGCACTGCCTCAAGGAGAAACTCCACAGACCTCACCTTTCAAGCAAACAACCTCATCACTAAAGAGCACGCTGACTGCCCTTCAAAATATGTGTCACAGGACTTGAGAGTGCAAAGATTTCTGTGTTGTTCTAAAACAAAGCGTGTGGCTTAGGGTGTGCATCACTCAGTCACAAATATTCAAGGCACTGCAAACTCCAGCACAATCCCCGTGCACCCAGCGTGGCGGAAATGACTGCTGTACGTTGGCAGCCAAAGGTACAAAGCTCATAAATATTGCATGTGGCAGTCACCTTGTTAATGCCATCCTCCTGTGAGTCATCACATGCCAGATCAGTAGCAGCAAGACTGCCTGCTGCTTTATGTCAGGAGCTTGCTCTCTGCAACACTAGCAATCCTCCTGCATGGAGCTCTTATTTGTGGGGCACCTGATCTCTGAATGCAAATGCACACCAGCAGGTCCCTCTGCATTGGTGCTCAGTAGTATTAATGATGTGTTCCATGTTCTCTTATTTTCAGTAGCTGTGTGGGATGTAATAAAATACCAACAAATTAAAAATAGTCATTCTTGCCCGGAGTACTCAGAAACCCACTACCATTACTTTCAAGTTTATAAGCCAGTTATTATCTAGTATAGGTTACATGATAGATCATTTAGAAGTGTAAACTAACATATTTTTAAACAGAGAATATTAATGTACTTTCAGGGCTTTAAAAGATTTTAGTTTCAATATGAATCAGCTTTGAATGAATCAGTCAATACAACAAAAATAGAGAAAATCTGCCTCCTGCTCTGGGAATATGAGTACTGAGACACACAGCAGTCAAAACGGGCCTACGCCACACCAGCAATTTTCCAAAGGAATGCACAAATTGCATATCAAGCCTTCTGAATACGCACAGGAACTCTCACATTTCCCTCTGAAGCCCTAACCACTCCTTGCCTATCCTGTCGTGAAATATCTACAGATGTTATAGATCATGTACTAGAAACAATCCACAAACGCAAACCCTGGACTGGGGATGATGAACCCAACCTCTGAAAACACAGATTATTCCCCTGTGCCTAGAAGCAACATCCACTATGCAGCTGAGGGAAAATACTGTCCCCTGCAAGATGCAGCGTTGCTCAGAGTCAAAGAGTAAGGATACAACTGCTACAACTCTGAGCTGCTGCCATTGCTCTGCTGGAGATTTAAGTTAGATCTTTAGTAAAGTGTGCAGACAGGGGAGTGGCCAGAGAAGTCTAACATTTAAATGCCATTTAGATAAGCAGATCAAAGTGGTCATACCTTGAAAATCCAGAATAACCACTTTTGTAACAATTTTTTGGAAGGTTTAGCCAGTTAGGGGAAATGAGCAGGTCTTGCAACCCCTGGGTGCAATCTTGCTGCTCGGAGCAGTGCAGAAGGAGAAAAAACACAGCCCAGGATCATGAAGACAGACACTTTATAGTTTTAATGCAAGTATTAAAAGATTAATACTAAAACTTCAAGTTCCCATCTCTGATCTACAAATATCAGTTGCAAGACCTTCACCAGATCAAGAGCCTGCTCCTACCTCACATTAGTGAAAAGTGAGAACAAACTGGAGGTAGATTCCCAGCAAAGGCCAAGAGCTGAGTAAGCAGTGAATGTGTACAAAGGTGAGAGAACTGCTCTCTGTACCAGCAGCACAGAATTATTTCACAGGTGCACTGACAAAATTATATACCGCTCCCTGAAGGTTTCAGATCTCTGACACTTCCCTTCTCTCGCAGACATGATCCAGGATATTTTTAACAGTGTATTGTGTGTAGAGGACTCACTTCCCATTCTAGCCTCAATGCCAAGTCTCAGCAGAACGTGAAGTGCCCTATTCAGACTCTGGAGACTAGATGTGTCCGACTGCCTTTTCGTTCATTTCCCTTCTGAAAGTTCATAGGACCCTGCTGTGTATTTGCTGTGGTGAGCTGATCGAGTGAAATGCAGAAAGTGATGTAAGCACCTGACAATTAAAAAAAAAGGGAGGCCAGCGAGAGGCCAAAGTTAATAAATACACAGTGATATCAGAAACAGAATGAATTAATTGAAATCAGGAAGGCAATTGAGGAAAAGTGAAGAGCTTTTTGTCTCCTGTGGAGAAGAGACAAGCAATGCCCTTCTAGATACCAAGGGAAAGTTTCATTAACTACTGTGCTGCAAAAGGCAACATTCTTCCTGCAATTTTGCATTTAGAGATTTTACAAGTCTTTCCAATTGACATGAGATTAAAATACCCAGTGTCTGCACCTCTATTACACACTGAGAAAGGAAGCCACAGAGGTAGGAACGCTGCGAATCACGATGAAAGGAAACATTGAAGAGGTTTTTCCAGCGGCCTGATTCACAGTGGGCAGCCTCCTACACAGTAAATTAGTTCTAGGGAAATGAATGGGGCTGTTTGTGAAACAGAATAGCCTTGAGCTTGCCCCTTTGCAAGTGATGAAAGTCACAGAGAAATGGATGTGCAGTAACCAGGAGACTTACTGACTGTTCCTAGTCAGAAGGCAAGCCGGAAACGCTGGTGGAAACTGTCTTGTATGGTTATTTAATCACAGAGCTCTTCCTGTGAGACTGAGAATGATCGGTAAGACCTTCATTGTATGGAAAGCTGGTCTTTGGAGCTGCCCTGCCTTGGAAGATACGGGCAGCACAGCTCCTATCCACCCACCCACCCTGAAGGGAGCCCACGGATCCACGTGCCATACCTGAAGTAACCTTCTGCACATGCACACTGACTGAAACAGCAAGTTCCCAAGGCCAAATGAACTTCGTAACAACCCAAAGGCTCACTAGCAGGAAAAAAAGAAAGCCCAGTGGATGACTACCGGCTGTCAAAGCGCTGCGCTTACCAAGTTTCACGCTCTGCACGCGGCCTCCGATTCGGTCAGTCGCCTCAAGGATAGTTACATCCGTGAAACCGCTTTCCAGGAGCGCTTTTGCTGCTGACAGGCCTGCAAGCCCAGCACCAATAACTACTATTCGAGGCTGTCGTTTTCTCCGTAGGCCACTACTGAGAGGATCATCCGTGCTGTCTCCAGATATTTCACAACTTTGCATGCCGTCCAAGCTCTCTTTCTAAGGAACCTATGGAAAAAGCAGACAAGTGTGTTGAGGGAACTCGGCTCAAACGTGTCCTCAGTAGTTTAAAAGCCCTGAAGAACTCTGGAAAATGAATGTCCAGTAGGAAAGACGGTGACCAAGAGCCAGCCTTCCAAACGGGATGTGTAAGGAGGATAACTGAGGTCAAACTGGGATGCAACAGCTTTTTGGCCTGGAGTGCTGCTACTGGAAATTGCAGAAATCCCCACCCTCCTGTACCACGCAGACTATTTCCAGCAAAGCCAAAGGATTTTCAAACTCCCATCTCTTTATATAACCTCCAGAAGAGGCAATTTTGTGGTGAAGACTAAAAGAACGAAAAAGAAAACCACATATCCCGTGCCGACAAGCTCCACAGCATGCTAATGCAGCTCCACTGTGCCTCTGTGGCAACCACAAAGCACAAGCCTCAGATCCCCTAACAAGGGGACCAGGCAGAGAGGATTTAGCTCAAAGCATGGAGATCAGATATCAAAACCAAACTTACAGAAGTGCTACAGACGGACAAAACGCTTCAACTGATGAAAGCCAGCAAGAGCCAGTTCAAACATTCACAGGTGTGTGATGCAGCCCCTGCAGCCAACACTGTCCTGACACATCAGGAACTGCCTCAGCCTTTGATGGGGAGAGGTTCAAACCGGTATCAGTCCCTACCTCAGCAACTTTACCTCCACTTACCCAATGTATCCAACTGATTCTCCAAGCACTATCCTATTTTTTCTTTGCAAACTCCTAGCGGCCATCTTTTTAACTGTGTATGCTGTTAGTTCTTGGGTCCCATCTCCCCATTTTAGTACACGACCCCAGCTTTATGGTTAAGGCTAAACCTTAATCAGGGATCACCTACATAGGATGTCATTATACACAAATGTCAATCTTTAGATATTTGGTTCAGGGTAGGTTCACAGCTGGCCTCAAGCCTTCTAAGGAACAGGGCACAAAGGCCCATACTCCTCCAGGCCAAGAGACATCAGTCCTGATTGGTAATGAGAAACACACAGCCCAGAATTCATCAGCCAGTGCCCACCAACTTGGGCAAAAGGGTGCACAGAACTCCCAGGCTTCTTCCTGTCCTCCCTACCCCACACTTACTGAAATCCAAGAAGTTATTGTGCTCCCCTTACCTGCTGCCAAGCTGCTGGATGCTCCTCCTGAGCTCCTCCCCAGTTCTCCCAACACCTGGCCAGTGTCAAGGACTCCTGGTTCTCCCTTGTGTCACCAGGAGAAATTTCAGACCTCTGCACTTACAAAGCTGCTCGACTATTGCTGTAAATGACCCTGTGTGCTAATTAAATACAAAGCAACAGTGATTTAATTTGGAGAGTCCCTTTCTCTCGGGGATCTTACAGCTTTTACGCACGCTGGCCAAGATCTCCTGCCCTCTGTAACAGAGGTGACACCAGACTGCAGCCAGTAGTGATTTGAGCAGCGGTACGAAAAATGAAGTTGTCTTACTGGTGCTCTGGACAGCCATTTGGAAAATGCTTAGCTTCAGGTGGAACAGCTTCAGCTCAACTCACTCTACATGGGCTCACCTGCAAGAGATACTAGCAGAGTGCCTACACCTGACTGCTCCTGCCCGGGCAGCAGTTCCAACTGCCACTGGACAACGGAACACGGGACACCGAGCCACGCCACAAACTGCCGCCTGCTGTTACAGCAGTCACCTCCTGACGAGCGGGTCCTGGCTAGCAGGTATTCGTCGCAGGGAGCATGCCAGCTCTGTTTGAAGAGTTATTTCCAAGCTGAAGTCAAAGGGGGACTTCTCTCCCTCGCATTTGCCAACTCCTTTTTGAATCCCTCTCTACTCCTGGCCTTTCCATCAGCTCGGTGCTGAGGAGCTCCACAGCCCATTAACCTCAGGCAAACATTCACATCTGTTTGGTGGTTTCAAAGCCACTTCTCAATGAAAATTGAGGGCATCCTCCAAAACTACGTTATAGGAAATATCAAACAGTAATTCCCTGTTCACTTCCTCCTCTGTGCTAAGGACCTTCATATACGAGCCTAGTCATCTTTTCCTGAAGAAATAAATCTTAACCTGGCTAGACCTTCCTCATTTGTGAGCTGTTATAATCTGTGGCTAAAATAAACTAGGAAAGCCTTCAGGACTTATTACAACCCATACACATTCCACGACGCTCTCACTTCTCAGCCAGTCTCCAGACAACATGTCAATGCAAGTATTTTAATTGCCACTGTAAAAAAACATCTTGCCTGCTATCTGCACCCTGTAGGAATGGAACAGTTGCAGCTCAGCTTTTTAAGTCCAGCTTTTCTAATCCTGGCTTTGGCAAACTCATGTGAATCGTTCACATGAAAGCTTCAAGAAAATGTTTTCCCCTCCTGTTGCAGTATTTTAATACAGGATTAGGTGACCTGTCTAGACAGATGAGAAAATAACAGGTTATTTTGTGTGTACAGAATCCTGATTCAGAAACCACCCTTAATTAGCCAACAACGTAAACGTATGATCAGCAGGGGAAGGCAATTAAGATTTAGCAAGAGCTTGGGCTTCCCAACCAGATATATGCTCCATTGTGAAAAGAACAACAATAAAAATACATTAACACCCACTGCACCTTTTTTCAGGACCATTCATACAACGTTAGGTTCATAAGGAAGCTA
This sequence comes from Alectura lathami, assembly GCA_013399715.1. Classification (NCBI taxonomy): domain Eukaryota; kingdom Metazoa; phylum Chordata; class Aves; order Galliformes; family Megapodiidae; genus Alectura; species Alectura lathami. Next base: position 49,128 of record VXAV01007032.1, on the reverse strand, counting down.
AGCACATAAAACACTTGGGTTTTTTATGTGCAATGCCCTACCTTCAGCATTTGCCAAGCCACCAGCCAGGGCTTAAGCCAGTGAATATTACTAGGTGCTCTAACACAAAGATAGTTTGGCTTTTTGACTCCTTCTTGATTGCCAAAAAGGGTTTTGTTTCTTCTTTTTTTTTTTTAATCACAGGGTAAGAATTGTGTCAGCTGCTCTACTGTGAATCTCTCTGAGGCTGTAATTTTACTTTGTGTCCATCCAAAAGCAAGGGTAACACTAAATCATAGCTTTACAAAGGGCAAAATTCCCCTTGCTTTGTCTTACTTCAGCTTGCATGTGAGACATCTAACAGGCACTGGTAACACCCAGTCAAAATATACACATACATCATCTTCATTATGTCTTAAACATGCATCTTTGATCCTTTTTCCTCTTGCACATCTAACTCGTGGTATTTTTACCACTTTGTCTTCCAGACCTGCTCCCTTTTCTCAGTGTCTATCATCATTCTGCCCATGCCTCCCTAGGTGCCACGACCCTTCATTCAACCCTTCTCACTACTGTCCAGTTACTTCATTCCAAAAAATACCTAAAAAAAAAAAAATCCCTAAAAATATTCACAAGAAAAACCCGAGTTCAGCTGCAGTTTCCCAGCAGAGACAGCTTTGCAACAATTCACTTTCTACCATGGTCACCATTGTACCAACGTGGAATCCTGGGTTTCCATTCCGCTAGGAATGACACCTTCAGTCCTGTGAGCTCCCCATGCCTTTATCTCTGCTCTCTGCTGACCTCGGCTCCGCACACAGCCCACTGACTGCTCCCAGAGAAATGGCTCTTTCCATCTGCACAGAGGAGCAGACTTCACACCAGAGCTGTCCTAGTAATAACTCGTTTGGAACAGATCCTTATGTTTCACCCTTTTAATATAGAGATATTCTGGAGACATCCCTTTAACACAGAGTGCTTTTTACCTAGTGAGGTTACAATGGACCCACAGAAAATGGCAACCCAGAAACAGAGTAAATGCAGATGTCATGCCAGTGTTCTCTACCTCTAACCTAGCTCTAACCCTGCAGCAAAAACACCAAGGTTCAGAGGTGTGTCCACTTCATGATTTTTCTCTAATTTTGCCAGCAAAACCTTGCAGGCCACAAAGAAGAAGCCAGAGAAATGCGGCTGTTCACAGCTGTCCTCCTTATTACAACAACACTCTCTGACCAGGCTATTCTTCTAGGACCCTTAAGAAAAAGGTCACCAAGGTTCAGACAATATGAAATACAAAAATAAAATAAGCAAAAACATTTCTCAAGGAAATCTCCTATTCTTAGCTCACCCATATACTACTCTCGTGGTAGTACTGTCGCAGCTACGATGACACATGGCAATGCACTGAAAACAAAGGTTGCGTGCTTAAATGCTTGTCTCTGGGGTTTTCTCTTNTGTTTTGGGGGTTTTTTTTTTTTTTTTTTTTTTTTTTTTTTTTTTTAACCTGGATCAGCTAGTTTAAAAAAAGACCTTCCTCTTCCTTCAGGCTGTGCTTCACACCACAGAGGAAGCTGTCTACAAGCTGTAGCTGTGAGCTTCCAGCACGCCACAGACCATAACAACGGTCACGCGAGGTGGGACGTGTCTCCTCTCATTTCATTTTGGGTGTCACCTTGCATCAGCTGTCTGTCAGTCAGTGGAGAAGAGAAACCACCACAGGGTAATCCAGCCTGCCCGTTTTAAGCCTGTCTTACAACAGAAAGCTGAAAATAAGAACACAGACCAATAAAGCAATCACCAAACTTTTCTGGGGCCTCTTGCATCAGCCAGTTAGCTAGCATCACGAGTTACCTTTGGAGTGAAACCTCCACAGTGCAGCATGGGGTCATCAGCACTGATTCTTTCACTCAACATACAGCCTCAGATTGCCATGACCACACTCAGAGATCTAGCCATAGCTTTAGACAGCAAAAATGTGGCTGAGAGGAGCTGCACACCCTGAACAGGCAGCCAGTGACCGTACTCACACACGCCATTCGGAGACTCCCGCTGAGGACCTGGTTTGTCTTCTTCAAAATATCTGACTGAACTCTTTAGTTCCTCTGCAGAGTGCTGAATTGACAGCCTTCCTGTTAACAACAGCAACAGCCAGGCTGGAGAGTGAGAAATGCATCCAGAGAGAAATCCCCTGCTGACCACTCAGCACAAACAGACCCAAGTTTCCTAGAATCGCTTCATTCCCACCAGGTTCCCTTTTGCTGGGAATTAAGCATCATCCTGAATCAACAGCCTAAACAGTTTTGCGTCTGTTTGAAATGAACTCCAATAAGAAAAGGCAAGACCTCACTTCATTTGAAAGACTAAAGGGAAGCACAAGCAAAAATCACACCGCTATTCTGTTATTCTGTGAACTGCAGCTATTCAGGATGCCATCAACACACGAAGGGGTACTACGTACCTGTCTGTAACGCAGGTTTGTTGATCACAGTCTGACAGCGTCTATACACAAAGAATACCTGACACCAAAAGTTTAATTTAATCCAGGCAGACAGAAAGCAAGATTGAGCAACCCAGAGCAGAAGCCAGACAAATCAGAAATAAAAATAAAATGTGGCAGTAATCAGCTGTTGAGACACTTTTCACTAAAGACAACGAGGATATTGCTTGAAGGATTTAAATCAGGATCAAACCTCTCCTAGACATTTAGGCTCCAGAAGCACCAGGATATAGAGTTGCGGTGCTGCCCACACAATGGAGAAAGCCAGGACAGATGTTCAAGGCAAAACGTTTTGGCTTTTGCACCTCAGAAAGCAACAGTCACGCACAGGAGCGTGTCTGGAAGCACCAGCAATGCTAGCGTGGTGTTGCAGGGACACAGCACACATAGGTGGTTTCCAGTGATGCCTAAAGAACGGGGAATAAAAAAAAAATTCTTAAAAAAAAAAAAAAGCAAACTTTTGGATACAATAGCTCTAACGATCCCTGTTATTTATTTCATCATGTGCATAAAAGAATGGCTGACTGAAAGCACTATTAGGAGAGCTCATATGCAAAAGCTTCGTGCACAGGGAACAGAATGCAGCTTACTTTGCAAACGTAAAGACAGTGCAGCGGTACTGGCACTGAGCAAGAGCATGGCCATAATGAGTAACCTTTCTCTAATTAACTGCAACAACACAAGTTTTAGTTATCATCTCCGGCATACTTTTTAAGCAGAGGGAGAAGTGTGTGGAGGGATTATTCCACCTGCGGTGCTTTTGTTTTTATTTCATCTCCTCTAACACCTTTGCAGTCTTCAGACCCCGGCTGCCCACTGGGCATACGTAGGTCAGGACAGAGAAGACTGTATCTCAGAGAGGATAAAAATGAAGCAGGAGTTTTCTGTGCTGTCTCAGTGCTGCCCATTGCTGCTGGCTGCGGATCTCCTCGGCTCCTGGCACAACGAACAAGCGTTTTGTAACTTCTCCCTGTTTTCATCAGCTTTCTCAGAAGCAAGCACATTAATTCTCCCTGCCTGTTGTTTCAGGATGCTCTTTCCAAGCCCTCTGGGCTGTGAACACGTCAAACTGGAAGATCCTTCTCTTTTTTCCTTTCTCCCCTCTCTCTTTCCTAACTCAGCCAGCTGCCTGCCAAACTCGCTCACAGCCCTTTCCACAGTCATCATTTATCCCAGCACGGGTTAAGCATGGACAGCCTTTCAACACAAGAGAATTATTGATTGAGCTTAAGTACTCCATGTCAGACAGATGCATGAGTGAATGACACATTCACCTGTTAAATCTGCCTTTGCTCCGCAGTTGTGCAAACAGCGGCCCGGTGAGGTTGCAACAGGAGGTTTATTGCAGCGGAAGCAGGCACACCTCCTTCACTCAGCTACCTGGAGACCTGCAGGAGCAGGAGAATGGTCCCTAGTCATCCATGGACATACCCGGGACCTCCCTGAGCTCATAAAGCTGTGTCACCAACAGCACACGCACCGCTGAGATCAAGGTTAATTCGTGCTGGCTGCACGTGCTGGAAACCCACCTCCTGCAGAGCAGCGTTTCAGCGTCACCCTCGTGCTCAGGCTTTACCCAAAGCAGCATTTCAGTCTAAACAAGTTTGCCAGCTGGCTGTGGGCAGCAGGAACAAGTTATCCAGCCCCAGACCAGTCCTGTTGCCCTCTTTTGCAGGCAGCAAGTCCTGCTGGAGGAGACCTGTTCTGCCAGCTCACCGAAACTGTTAAGCAGTGGTCAGAGGCATGTCACCAACCTGCTCTCCTTAGAAGCAGACAGTTCCAGCACCTGGAACAAACAGCACAGACCCCTGGTTTTATTATTTTTTTTTAATCAGTGCAGCTTCAGTCCCTTGCTCCTCATCACCACTTTGTGCCCTACGTGCTGCCTGTACTCATCTTCCTCAACACGGTGGTACAAGGAAGCCAGGCAGCATTTCACAAAGCAAGTCAGCACTCCTGCTGCAGATGAGCAACCTGTGCCCTGCCTGTGCAAAATGGTTTGATTTCCAGAGAGCTGCTGGAATTGATAGGGATGGTTATTAGAAAAAAGCCAGTTCATTTAACCTCAATAAATGCTACAATTTTCTGAAATTTGGCCAGGTTAAAGCCCAAGCCTTCAAATGTGTCTTGAGGCCCTGAAAATGCTGCACTTCCGCAGCATTGATCTTACACCTACAAGCCCTGCTTACAGACTCCTGACCCACCCCAGTGACACGCAGCTGGATCATACGTCAAGGAAGGAAGCAAAGTAATAACACACCATGGGTATTCTTAGACAGCAGCATGAACAGGATGCTTCCTGTTTTACCCACATGCCAAACCCTCAGCCTTCTGCCCAAAACCTCCTCGGGATCAGTTTTTGGAAAGTAGCAGAGACGTTCAGGCTGACTTTGTGCATTCTTCTTCCTCCAGAGATGCACCAAATGAGACAAAAGGAAATCACAGCATTAACCTTTGCCTGTCCAAACTCAGGGGTCCTCCAGCCTAAGGACCTTACCTGGGATCCCTAGCCCTATAACAAAACACTGCAAGCCTTACCTTCATGGACCCCCTCACTTCCAGAAGCATCACCTCCCCACAGCCCCATGGCAGAGGCAGTGCCATACTAAAATGTTTCCTTTCTGCAAGCAGGGAAGAAACTGTGCTTCTTCAGCACACACACAATAAATAATGGCCTCCTACCCACGGTGTGACCACTGGTGATCCGTGGGACATCTGGCAAGCTACTTCTCCTATACCTGTCATATTAGGATGACAACCCTGACCCACCTCTGCAAAAGCAATCCACCAGTAATGATCGAGAAACAGCCCAAACTTGCTAGATCTCAGAGTTGAGGCCATCAGACGTTATGAGGCTACAGGCTCCAACGGCAGCACCGCTTGCTCCTAAACTGCTGACCTTGAAAATGAAGCAGAAATGTTTAAGTTCTCCAATTAAAAAAAAAAAAAAAAAAAAAAGTTATGAAAAACAGCATTTTTCATGTGATCTAAGACAGCTGTCCCCTTTGCCTCTTACTGTAACACCATCATCCAGGAAAAATGCAGGGGAGACAGAAAGAAAAAAACATCAAATCAGACATTTTATAGTTATCTCTGAATCAGCAAAGATGCTGGAGGAAGCTCTGTGGTAAGCCTTCTTCTTAGCTTAGACCCACTGGGCACCTGATTTTCTGAGCAGACAAAGCCCATTTGAAGCTGTGTTGCTAGAAAAGACACCGCTACCTGGTGTCCAAACCTCTGAGCGACCAGCCCAGCAGCCCAGGGACAGTGGGAGACGTGAACAGGGCAGCACCTACAATACTTTGCTCTTTGAGACAAGGAGGGTCAGGAAGCAGCTGCCCCAGGAAGCCTCCTCCACTCTTCACACTCATCACAAATTTGCTAACTAGCAAAATCTCTGCACTTTTGAATGTTTAGAGGAGCAGATTTTTTATATTTTTAAAGGGTCACTGGATGGTGCTTGTGATCAGGAAACCACTGCACACTTTTTACCACTGTGACCCAATTTGTTTTAATGCCTGCAAGTATCCCTTGAGTCAAATGAACTTGTTCAAAACTGATTCACACCAAGGCTACTTCTTCAACGGCGTAGTTGTTGACAAGCAGAATACATGTAACAAGCCCCAGGCATCTTGGCATGCAGTATAAAGACTTCCTATTATGAGGTGGTTTTTTTAAAGCCAACATATGGGCAGAGCAAGTCGTCTGCCACAGGGCACTTCCATACAGCGCCTGGCACTAACCAGACTGCAAGGATATCCAAAAATCAAACCCAAGAACGTCATGCCAAGAACGCAGGGGATGAATCAAGCCATTTAAAGCTCTCTGATATAATGCACCATTATGTGTTTTTCAAACCCTTCTCATCTGCAGGCAAAGAAAATAAATCAAAATAATTGGCTGGCCTGTGGCTGATTCTCAAGCTTGTTTCTCTGACTGAAGGGCAGCATGAGAATGCAGCAGGTTCAGCCAGCTCCCAGATGCTGGGAAGGGAGCAGGCTATCTTCAGCTATCGAAGGTCCCTTGGACAGCGTGGTGGAATGCAGCCTGGCCAGCAGGGTGGCATCTGGCTTTACAGTGTGGGGATAAAACTGAGAAGGAGGTGATCTCCTCCACCTCCATAAGCTCCCGTGTAAATTCTGGTTGTCACCATCCCCAGCTGACCCCCAGAGGAACTTCATTCTGAGAATGAAGTCAAAGGAACACACAGCAAGGGCACCCCATGATGGCAGGATGGGTCAGCTATGCCAGGCTCATCGAGAACTTCAGGGACAGCCTTGGAGCCCTCAGCCCTTCCTCCTCCATTTACTCCTGCTGCCGAGACAACAACATCCCTGCACCACGCGACGTGGGCTGTGGAGATCCTCCTGCCCACCTCCTTGTGCCAGGGGCTACAGCATTATGCAGGGCACAGCTAAAACGAGTCACAGCGGCAACAGAAAGTACAGCTTTGGCATGTTCCTTGCACAACACCAGTAAATCCTCTGCTCTACAAGTCCCTCAAAGACAAAACAAGTTTCAGCTGGCACACCAGCAAGCCTTTTGTTCCGGGAGATAATGGAGTACAAGGGCCCACTTACCTAGAAGACATCCCACAACATCTGCTGCATCACCAGGGAGAGCCTGCACTGCCAGAACACTCTGCTCCCATGTCAGGAGAAGCGGGAGAGAACAGGGAAACCTGTTCCCTGATATTCAACCCACTGCAGTGAATGGGATATTCGGGCCTTAACCCTGGTGACAGGAATTGTGATCCTGCTTCAAATTCTAGCAGCTGTGGTGGAAGTCACTGTGCTTCTGTATGCCATAGACTATCTGGGACCTCTCAGCCCTGTGAGCTGGCCAGAACCTAACCCAGTACAGCAAGATGCAGTTAGCCTCAGACAGCACAGAGGGTAAAGAGCTCAGAACACAACTGCTGAGGCTCCCCAGGACAAGCAGCCCAGCTGGCCTGCCTTTTACTGTGCGCCTGTGCTTCATTTTCTTGTATTTTCACTTCAAAGTAAGCTTGGAGAGTCACTACTGATCTGCAAGCTTGCCAAGCACTGGCTGGCCCACTGCTGGGAATCTTCCCCCACTTTCCAGCTCCTCAATGACATTTAGCACCGGGAGGCATCTGCTGCTGTTACGCTTCCCGTCAAAGCATGGCTTGGTGTTCCAGGACTGTAAAAGGAAGGAGAGAGAGAGACAGTAGGTTAAAGAAAAAAGAGGTAACAGGCTGAAACCGCTGGCATAATGGATCAGAACAATGTTGCAAATAAGTTTCCTGCAGAATGTGGGTTCTGACTGCCAAAAAGAGCTGTGCCCTATCCTGTCTGCATAACCCTGTGATCTTATCTTCACTACCCTCCTTGTCTCTCCAATTGTTTGGGAAACTTAATTGATAAAAACAGCCTTAATTAAATAGGAAACATGCCCATGTTTGCACAACTTAGAACACAATGGGGTCTCAGTCACATAAACACTGGTGTCCCTGTTGCATTTGGGAATTCTTTGCGGTTTGGGGTTTTAAATTCATTGCAGCAAGCTTGGGAGCAAAGTTTAAACAGGAATCCTCGTCTCCTCCCATCCTGTGCAACATGAAGGTGAGATAGGGAATGAATCTGCTCAGCACTCAGTTCCAACTTTATGTGCACATGAGGATCATTTCAGGACATACCATATGAGACATGCTAGCCCAAAGGCAATCATATTTTCTCACCACTTCTCAGAATCCAGACCTAAAATACTGCCCTGAAATAGCAACACAACTCTCTAAATAGCATCGTTTATTCTCTGTTTGAAAACAACACCCACACTGAATCTTTGATTTCAAGCCATCCCCAAACAGTTACCACATCTTCACCATTTGAGCCACAGGGAAAATCATTAAATGCAACAGAAACACCAGGGGATGGGAACCAAAATTAGAAAAGCCAAACACTGCGCTGATTTAGTCCCACAATAACTCTATTGACTTCAGCCATGAATCCTGGAAACGTCTCTCCAGGTGGAGCTGGGAGACTTCTCCCAGGCTGCGTGTTGCTGGAGCACCACATGCAAACAGCTGTGCTCCAGCTCTGAGACAGCAGCCGCAAGCAGGGCTGGCTAGGCACGCTGCGACACAGCCTTCTGCATTCTGCTTTCTGCACACATCAGATGAGAGCCCCACGGCAGGGGAAGTCAGGTTGGGATGCATGTCCTCAGATCTCAACAAAGCCTAGGTTGGCAGACTGTTTGTCCGAGATTTTTACCCACCAAGGGCTTCTCTTGAAGAAGAAAGGTGTTTTCTCTATGCTCTTTGAGGTGCGGGGTTTTGCATATGACAGCTACATGTTTTGATGCTACTAGTGTCTCAGTGCCGAAGCGCAGACATGAGGCACTGTCTGCATTCAGGTCACCCAGAGGCAGCCACGGGAAATCAGTGGCTCCTGCATCTTACGTGGGAACACTGCGCGTAATGCAGCAAAAGCAAGTCACCCTGCTGAGGGATTTCCCTCCTGAGTGCTAACATGTACGCACACTGAAACAGAGCAGGAAGCAGAAACAGCTGCTGAAACGGGAGGAGAAGAAGGGTGGGAGAGGAAAGAGACGAAACCACTGCGTTGACACGTTTGACTTTGTATCTACCTCGCTGCAAACATCAAAACAAAGCCCTGTGATGGAGCGCTGTCCGCCAGTCTTGTGCTCTGCGGCTGCCAAATGCCCTGCAGGCAACCGCAGCCTGAGTGCCCTGGGACACACACAAGTGATGGATTACCCCTCCTGCAAGGTGCCTTTCATCCCTCCTGACACACCTGAGCTCAAAAGCGTTTCTTCTCCGCGACGATCAAGTCATTTTACTGCAACAAAGGGAAATTAGGTTTTCTTCTTCTTCAGTGAATCGTGTCTCAAATCACTTTACAGAATTAAGATAAAGCATTGCCTAGAAGGAAAAAAATTACATAGCCTAGGCAGAGAAAAAAAAAAATAGACATTTCAGATCTAAAGGGGTTTTCACAGAGCAGGAAGACTTGTCATGTGGTAAGCAGCAGAGACTGGGAAGCAGGACACCCGTGTTTGATGTGTTCTCCCATGGCCTTCTCCTGTGACTGGGGTAACAGAATAACAGCCCTATCCACAAGCAGCTAAAACCAGACAGATTTCCCTGTATTTAGATGAGAGCTCATTTTATTCAGCATGCCACGCTTCATACTTCCAACTTCAGCATATGTAAAACAGCATTAGCACCTAGCTGTGCCAAAAAAAAGCATTTTGATTAATGCCCTCAGATGAAAAGGAATTAGTGTAAAGTATTAACTGCTCAACAGGACGACTGAGGTGCGTGGAAGTCTGAGGAGATAACAAGCCAATACATTTCACATTGCTCTTTGCATCCCTCCCACAACTACACGGTGAAACCCATACAACCTAAGATAAGCCAGCATGTTGGCAAGAAAAAATTGTCATTTCTAAATTTAGCTGGCGCTTCAGCTATTGTGTTATGCTTCAAAAGCAGCAGAGGTATAAAGTCGAGTTTGTAGGAAAAGCATTTAGACTTAAATGAGCTCCTCTCACCAAGCAAAGTCTTCTCCTGATTGCCTTCCTGTTCGGACTATTTGATCCACTTCATTTTTTCCACCGCAACCATGAGGGTCAGTCCTGCAGTGAATGTTTTTTGTCTTTTTTCTGGGATAACTTCCAGGTTAAAGAGAAAGGATTTACACTTGAATGAAACATAGGCTCTGTATTTGGAAAATTTGTTTTGAAAACTTGGGAAGGAAGCAAAGCCTCCTTCATTTAAAAAGGGGCTCAATTAACATTCTCCAACAAGTCTTCCTATCGAAAGAAAAGTACTTGCTGGGGTACATGTGATGTGAAAGTTGTTCTCCTCGCTCACAATGCCCCTTTCTGAAATAGAGGCCACTGGTCTTGAGAGACATGAGGATCTTTGCACAGCTTTCCAAAGAACTGCCCATCACCACCCCTGACTCCAGACATACCATCAAGGCTCTGGAAGCTTCAGATAGTGCCTAAGGATCCTAACGAAGACCTGGACTGGTGCATTCTCTCCCTGAGCACTGCAGATCCCTCTGCCATAAGAGGACAGACCATTCATCGATGCTCAGCCACCAGAACTAAGCAGCAGCACAAATCTCACCACCTCACCTCCTTGAAAACACACACCTGTGCAGCCTGTTTTGGTTTTAAAGCCTTTTGTAAAAAAGACACTGATGACCAACCCAGCAGGTGTTCTGCTTCTGATGTGCCTGGGTTTGACCTGCAGCAGGCAGCGGTCAGACAGGACCCCCATAATGGTTGTTTTGGTCTTGAAAAACAACTCTGAAAGTGCAGGGCATGTCTAGATACTTTCCACGCAGCAGAAGGAAAGCAGCCCATGCCATCATTTTTCTCCAGCTAAAGGGAAAAAAAGGTCATGGACAATTTAATATCCAGTTTCATGTCTGAATTGCCTTATCAACTGCGTATGACAGAACATTCTTCACCCTTTAATAAGTGTAGGTTGAAGTCAAGCCCAACTCAAAGCTGATGATGGATTGAGTATGGGAGTTTACTACAACATACAGCAGATCAGGATGGGAGGGAAGGGTATTATTAGTGCATATTGTCGCAGAAAGTATGCAGCCTCCACCTTACTTAACACTCTGGGGAGACCGTCTGTAACAGCCCGCCCTAATCCATCTCTTCCGGGCACCTCAGGCATGCAGCAGCAGAAGGGAAGAGTCACCTGCAGCTCAGCCAGGAGGGCAGGCTTTCTGTGCAGTGAAACCAGGGAGCCAGCCTGTCTCCAGAGCCTCTCCAGGTAATTCAGATGCTTGGATGAGAATTGCCCTCTGGAAAAAAAAAAAAAAAAAAAAAAAAAAAAAAAGGACCATTTTCCCTGCTGACCATGCTCTTAATCAAGGCACTAGATCAGGTGTGGATAACCATCAAACACTTCTGCATTCAACAGCTATTCCCTAGTTCATCCAAAATAAATTGGTGGCTTGGGAGTTTGGCGACAAAGAACTGGAGCACAACAGTTCCTGCACAATCTGTTCCCCTCATTCAAAACAAAGGCAATTTAAGGGGTTTGTTATTTGGTAACATTTTCCACAGGGTAGCCAGCACACTTTAAATTCACATCCTGCTTTACAAGGGAGTAGTTTCCTCACACAGGTAAGTGTGAGGAGGCTTGACGCGAGCCTTGAGTCAAAACTCTCCATCCAAGGGAAGCCATGAAGCATTTGTGTGTGTTTCGCACAGACAACATCCTACTCCCTTGGGTTAAAAGATCCCCTTGCTAGAGGCATCTTTTGCACCTCTCCTGGAAATACGTAACAGGTGGTGACAACCTGTGGAATGTGCTTGTACCCACATGCCTCCCAGTAAGCAAGGTGACTGCGCCTTCTCAGGAAGGGAAGGGAAGAGTATTGCCGTAAATACAAAGATTCTCCCTTTCATTTACAGAATTGTTCATGCCAAACCCTGTGAATCTTTCTGATCCCGTCACCTTCATCAAGTGCTGGCAGAAGCTTTAGGACCAGGAAGCTGCTACAAAATCCAGGCGTCCCACAGGTGTACAGGATGCACCTCTGTTGTATCATGTTGGATTTAAAACCAGAGGTGAAATTATCTTGCATGTTTTATTAAAAGACTATTCTGAAAGGGATTTAACCGCTAGAACAACCGTGCTTTGAAAAGTGAAATTGCCCAGCTAATGTGGGCAAGGTTACAACTCTGCTCTGGGACTCAAACACTAACATAAATGCAAGCAACACACAGAGCCTCTGCCCCGTAAAGTTCCCAGAAATGAAATGATGGGGACAGAGGGCCGTATTTACACCGCTGCTCACCGTCCAGCTTCTTGTGTCCGTTTGTCACCAAGCACACCCCCCCCACACACCCCGCTCCAAAGCAGATTAATATACTTATGCAGTTGTGAAGTGTACTGCCTATTATCCAATTAGCCAGCTAACGAGATCTGAGTAACAGCACGTAGGCACAGATAACAGCTGGCTGATACGTGGTACAGATTAGACATGTTCTTTATTTTTCCAGCCCCTGCAGAAAGAGGGTTGGGATTCGTTCAAAGGCTGCTTTGAAGACTGGATTCAGGTAATTGTTTTATTTTGTTTGGGACCCATAAACACATCACGATTGTTTCCTCTTGATCTCCTGGAGCTGTCATATGGTAACTGTCCTGTTATGAACGTCCTGATATATCTGGCATGGCTCACACCTTTAAACTTTTATGGGGAGTGGGACAGATCTCATCACCTTTAAGGCCTCCTTTAACTTCAAAAATCTATGGAACAATGAAGGACATACACATCAGCAGGAAGATCTGTCTGTGTGTACAGAAGAGATAAGGATATTCAGGTATGCAATCTTTATTAACTCAGACACTGTTCCACACAACATTCCCATAAGATCCAGCTAAGAAAATATGGTCTAGATGTAATCACCATAAGATGGCTGCTTGACAACAGAGCACTCAGAGCGTAATTATCAAGGGTTTGCCATCTCACTGGGAGGACACTGGAAAGCGGGTCCAGCCAGGCACAAGAGCTGTGCAATATTTTCATCACCGATTTGGATGATAGATTGGAATGCATGGACATAAAACCAAGAGATGATTCAGAGCTGGGAGGATGTGCAAGAACTTCGGGGTACAGGTTCAGATTTCCAAATGATCTTAACACGGTGGTCCAACATCAACAAGAAGAAATATTATGAAAGAGCACTCACAGGTACAAATGCAAAAATGGGGAGTGACTTCCTGCGTAGCAAGAATCCAGAAAAGGCTCTGGCATTTTAGAGGGTCACAACTGCACGGCTCAACAATGTTCCACAGCTGCATTAAAGCAAACTTTACCCTGCAGTGGTGATCCATGAAAATCAGTTAGCTATACCTTGTGTGTTTTTACCCTTAGCTGATCACTGCTGTGCAGCTAATGTACTTCTAGAAATTGGAGAGAATCTTGTGAAGAATAATAAAAAAAAATCATAAAAACTGAAAAACACCAGGTATGAGATGAAGATGGATCAATTTAAGCTAGACATGTTCCCAAGAACAGACTAGCCCAGGCGTGCAGGCAGGTCACAGCCTGAAGGAAACCTCCTCCTTCTTCTAACATGGAGAGGAAAATCCAGTTAAGCTCTTCCGAGTTTAACATTCTGGTTTTAATCACTATTTAAAAACAAGCCGAAGGACATCAAAGCGGGCAGAAGTAACAAGAGACCATGGGCTTAGCAACACAGAAGATGAGAAGATGAGAGAAGATGAGGAGATGAGACCAGAAAGTACTTCTGAAATTCCCATGTGCTTTCACTTCATGCCCCACTTCTTCCACCACTTTTCCCACATAGAAAAGCCCTACATGGGTTAATCCAAACACAACTTTTTCACTTTTTTAAAGTAACTCTCTCATTAGCGTATCTTGAAAAGAGTGACTGTCCTAGAGACACTTAACCTGTCCCCACAAATGGGAAAATACAGATGGCATGGGTGGAGTACCAGGTGGTGAAAATGTGGTTGGATAACTGAGCCCAAAAGGTAGCAGCCAACAGGTTGAGGTGTTAACTGGCAGCCCCTGATGAATGGTGTTCCTCAGCTACAGCCAGTACTCACACTGACACTGCCCCACACCTTGATTACTGGCCCAAATGATGGAGTGGGGAGCTCCCTCAGCAAGCTCAGGGACAACACCAAGCTGGAGGGAGTGATCAATGAACCACAGGGCAGGACTGCCCAGCAAGCAGGAGAACAGGCTGGAGGAAACCTCAAGAAGCTGAGAAATACCAGTGTGAAGTCCTGCACCTGAGACAAAGAAAACACACTGTCAGCACAAACTCAGCACAATTTAGTAGCAGTCCCTAAGAAGCTTTTGACAAACTCAGCAAGAGTCCAATGGAGCATCACTAAGACAGTCTGGTTACTGGAATACATGAGGTAAAAGATGAGCATGAGGGAAGTGGGTTTGTTTAATTTGAAAAACTAATAGGAACCAGAAGGGGATCTAATTTCTATCTTCAACTACCTGGGGGTTACAGAGAACACGGAGCGAGACTCTATGACACACAACAAAAGGACAAGAGACAAGTTGCATATTTTGCAGCAAGGGAAATCCTGATTAGATAAGAGGTAAATACTCCTTGCGATTAAGCACAGCACTGAGGGTCCTCACCTTTGAATGTGGCTCCTGACTGGAGAGCTCCACACATCCTATCCAACCTAAAATACTCTATAATTCTAAAAAAAAAACATTATGAAGAAACACTGAACACAGGATTTTGCACAACAGCCTCCAGCACTATATACACCTGCTCAGTGTTAACAAGTAGTTTAGACTCAAAAGCTGTCAATAAAATATCTTCCACATGACTGAAGTTCCCTTTATCTGTAATTAAGGGAGAAAAAGAGTAAGAAAGGAAACATAGAGCTGTCACTGCTATTTGAAACAGAACATGAGACACTGGAGACTCACATTATACAAGTCATCCTATAAAAGCTCTGCAAGAAAATCAAGGGGAGTTGAGAAAAACATATGCACTGACAGTTTAAACAAACAAAATCTAGCCAGCTCCTCCCTACCTGCTCTTGCTACCACGGTAAACATGAGTTGATGCCAGGAAGGATTTCAGACCTGTCCAAACCAGCCTTCATTGTGGTGTTAGAGTCTTCTGTTGTCTCAGGATGAAGGCCCACTGTATGCAGACAGACCTTTCTTACTGCTTCCCACTCTCTCCCACTGGAAGGTGTAAGAGGCGTTAATAGACCTAGAGGAAACGCCTGCAACAAAATACACAGGCAAGGCATTTTTTCCCTGTTAACAAAGTGAAGCACTTAGACACAGTTCAAATGAACTTGCTGCCTTCCCCTGAGTATCCTATAAAAGAAATCCTACAAAAGCTGACAAAATAAATAGTTATGGGGTAAAGCAAGCTGCAGTGTTCCGTGTAATGTGGACATCTGTCCACCTGTAAGCAGCAACACCCAAATTCACCCAGAAGGACCAAGCAGCCCTCAGATGTCTGGCTCTGTCACACAACAGCTGTTTGGAATCATTTTCCTAAAATTATAATTACCAATCAACAATCACTCTCAAAGAAATGTCTGACCCCTCCTTCAGTCTTGGCTGACACCTTACCCAGTCTGCCTTTATAAGTAATGTTTCTAATGCTCATCCACTGTATTTTCTCTCATGACTTAGCTTGAGTACTCTCAGAAGAATCTGCACAGCCACACTCCAACAGTTTTGCAAACACCAGGATAACCATATCCTTCACAGAAACACAGAGACAGCACCTACCAGATGCGTTTACAGAGCGTTACCACTGCAGAAGGTCGCTCATGAAGCACAGAGCTCAGAACAGGAGAGCACAATTGCCCAAACTGCAATCCGGGTCATCGTGGGGACAGGCTTGGTGACAGCAGCTGGCAAGGACCTTCACCCTCCAGTCCTGGCACAGCTGGTAAAGATTCTGGGGATCTTTTCCCAGGAGAAAGGGCAGCACACAAGCTAGAAAAGCTTGTGCCCTGTTTTTACAGCTGGTAGAGAGACATAAACCCATAATGAAACCCTTCATGACAAAACATGTTATCTGTGCAGCTGCCAGAAAGAAAATACACGCATCCAACATGCCCCAAAGTCTCCATATGAGAGTCACATCTGTCTGCTGGCTCCACACAGGTTGGTGCCAGATGCAAGCTGCAGCCCAAGGCAGACCTGGCCCAGCTGCAGCCGTGGCCCATGCACAGTCTGCAGAGAGGGAACGGAGCAACTCTTGCTGTACAATAACAAAAGGGCAAGAGGTCAGCAGTCTTCAACTGAAGCACAAGGAATCAGAGTCACAAACTAGGAAAATCTTGCTAATGGCAAGAACAACAAAGGGCTTTCAAGGATCACCCAGAGAGGATGGGGGAAGTCCATCACTGGAGGCTTTTAAGAACTGGACAAACATCTGCTGGGAAAGTTTAGATAGCTCTGACCCAGCGGTGGGGCAGAAGGTCAGATCGGAGAACTTGCTATGGCCCCTTCTGCCCTGATGATCTTTGGTTGTAACACAGATATGACAACAGCACACAGTGGCAGCCCCTAGCAACATGTCCTAGCAACATGTCAGAGACATGCTACGAGATCCTCTGTGCAGCAGCTGCCCGCTCTCGCTTGCCAGCTTCTCGTCCGTTCCCGGAGGAGCCATACAGAGACAACACAGGAGTTGCCCAGTAAGACCAGTCACAGCTGCCCATACCTCTCTCACATCTCTCAGCATGGGGACACTTGCCAGCAAGGGTCTATCTGCACTTTTTCCTCCCATTTTGGGTCCTTCACACTCCACCCTGCAGCCAGAGGAGTTCTCTTTTTCCCTTAGGCCATTCCTCTTCTCCTCCACGGAATACTTTCATGCGTTAAGATCTTCAGGACCGGATCCCTTTCATGTTTTGGGAAGCTTGGAGCAAAACGTCTGTGCTTCTAACAACAAAAAACCTTGCAGACAGATCATCTGCCTAGCGTTACAGACTCATCTCCCCTCCAGCACTGCCTGTCCCTGTGCTCAGCTGGGAGCCCGCCAATAGAAATCCCACCTGCATCGGCTCTTCGTGCACAAACACCGAGCTTCTTCTGCTCATCCCCAAGATCTACAACCCCCAGTGCTTCCTACCAGCAAACTACTGAGCGCAAGGCTGACTTTACTTCAGATCCCCTCCTCATGCCCTGCCGTGCTCCCAGACCAGGATCTCTTGTCCACCATCACGCCAGCAGATAAGCAAGAAGAGGACCAACCTCTTAACGACCATTAGTGCCTTAAACCTGTGAAGGTCAGCTGTGAGACTGTGCGCTGGTGGGGCTGGAGAACACTTATACAAGAGAGGAAGGAAGCAGACAGAGATAGGACAGCATGGTGAAAATACTTTGATGCAGTTTTACTGCTGAAGTCACTCTTGCAAAGCAAGGCTCCTTCCAGCAGCCCAAACCTTCCAAAAGGGTCTGTGGCTCTTTAGAGTTCAACCAAAGGGCTACCAGGCACGTTAACGATGCGCGTCTTCCTGGCAGGGTCCGTTGGGATCACAACTCTGACTGACTGCAAAAAAGAAAATCCTGCTAGAGAAAAAAAAAAAAAAAAAAGTAGATCAAAGCAAGAGGTTACACCTACATCCTGGAACGTGCGTGCTCACGGGACAGAAGGATTTTAAATTCAGTCTCAGAATAAACGTCCGCCTGTCCAACATTAGGTCAGCACACATTAGTTGAATTTTACACCTGTACAAGGTCTTCTGGAGAAAACCTCAGGGAGTCCAGTATCCCCCACCTGCTCTGCAAAATGAATTAAACTGAACAAAGGTGTCATAAGAGAAAAGAACACGCACATTTCCTATGCAACTGCTTGCTGAGGGATGGGCCAGCACTACCTGCCTGCCTCAGAGCAAGGTGTGTGCTGGATACCTTAGCTGAAGGTAGCTCGAGCAGACATTTCACAATAGGAATGACCCAAACCACAGCTTCTTTTTTTTCTTTTGTTTCCTTTCCTCAAAGTGTGCAAACATCATCATATCCTGTCCAATATTTGAATCATTCCAAGCATGCCAGCAACCTACGCTGTTAAATGCCATTCAGCTAAATCTGGAGAGCACACTTTAAAAAAATACATCCACCATTACACGGAATAATGAGCTATGAAGAACAGAGTAAATAACTATCCATTGTTCAGAACTGAGCCACCTCCATTTAGTTCTCTACTTCACCAGCCAGGAAAACAAATATTTTCTTATTGCTTAAAAGGTAGTTCCTGCCATTGAACTCAGGGGCTTAAAAAGAAAAAAAAAAAAAAGAAACAGATTTTAATGAAATTTTCAAGGCTTTGCAGCCATTTAAAGTCCTTTTGGATAAAAGAAGAGTGAGTGACCAAAACCAAAGACTCCCCACAAGCTGAAATCAGCCTTATTTACATCACTGCAGCTCTCTGGACTTCCCACAGCTCGCTCACTGCAACCTCTGCTTTGCCACTGATCTGCTCCGTGGCCTCCAGCTCTCTCCCTCTGACCTCCTATTCTCAAAACTGAGATAAAAATTGTCTCCGAGGACGGTGTGGAAACAGGCTCTGAAGAGGGAACGTGTGACAACGAAAGCTCTGTAAATCATGGCTCCAGGGCTGCAAAATCTACTTCCAGCAAGTTCCCAGACGCTGTAATTTTGAGTTATCCAAGGGCACTAACAATAGGCGTGTTGTTTCACCGGGACTTGCAGAAAGCCTTCAGGGATGGTGTAGCTGCAGAGAACTACTCTGAAATAGCTCAGGGACCAATCTCCAGTGTGAAGAGCACAGAGGGGCATTTTGATCCCCTCCTGCTTTAGGCTCCTGCTGATGTCTTATCCCAACACCTTCAGAGCAACCCAAGCCTTTCTCAGTGCCACAACACTCCCCCCTGCATCCATACCTACAAGCTGCACGTGAGGATGGTTGAATTCCATAATTATGGCGTGAATTCCATAAAAGCGCACATCCCACATCATCTCAGTGATGGTATCCTACTTCAGAAAAGACAACTGCATGTGTTAAGAGGCTTTATTACAGGGCGCAGAGGACTCCCAAAAGGTACAAGGAGGAGCTGAACCACCCAAAGGTGGTGAACCACCCAAGGAGGAGCAGATCCCCCAAAACACGTTCCCAGCTCAGACACAGAGGGGCTCAAGCGCAGGCTCTTACAAAGCCACTCCTCAGAGCACAGCTAGCTGCTCATCCCATGCAACAGCCGCACGGCATCGGCACACGCTCCAGACACCGCACCGCACGTGGTGTGCTAGTGTGCCACGGAGTCACCGGGAAGTTTTGTTTTCTAAGGAGCTCATATTCCCACCCACAGCATTTCTGGAATTTATTCTTAAAATAAAAGAAACCACAGACACTTCAGATTTCAAAAAGCAAAGATTTGCAACCAATTTCCATAGAGACTAATATAAACTGAAACACTATCACTGTGCACAGCCCAGCGCGCAGAGCAGGGAGCACCTGGACACATCCAAGCCAGTACCTCCACAGGAGATGATGATAACCGGACACATCACGGCAACTGAAAACTGTCGTGTTCCCTTAACAGGAACGTGACGACAACACGTTCTGGAAACAGCACGCTGTTTTGTCATGCCCCTTGTTAAATACTTGATTTCTCAGGAGCCCACAACGCAAAGAATCACTTGCATTTGTTGGTCTGCAGTTATGCTTCCACCCCCCCACTACAGACCAGCTAGCACACTCACCGTGCAAGCGGAGCTGAAGCCCCGCTCCACCAGCCTGGACGAAGCAGCTTGCTCACCAGCTGGCAGAGGACTACGTGATGGGTGACTGTCACTCTCCTACACCACTGCTGTGCTACAGTCATTTTTGCACCAAAGCAGGGTGGGATCCTTAAGCCAGACAGTTCAGACACTGTTAAAAAGGATGAGCACAAATTCACTCCCCATGCACTTCATTTCCAAGAGGTAATCTTTGTACTTCCTCATGATTAACCATTGTGACACAGCTTTCCAGCTCATCAACAGAACCAAAACAAACTCAGTTATTTAATTTCCATAGACTTGATTTCATTAACTTCTAGAAAGGACTGATGCTTGTAGCCTGTGGGAAAGGGCATTTCTACATTTTTCCATTTTCTGTCTGTTAATTATGGTTACTGAGAGAAGGAGACAGCAGTTAGAGTTGTGAAATACAACAGGCTGTATTTGAATATTTGTCAAAGTAACAGAGAAAATAATTTCTAGCTCTTTTTGGTATAACCTAATCACACAGGCTAAGTAAAGCTACATACTTCAGAAGTCAGCATCGCCATTCTCCTCAGACCTTCATTTGGCCCAGCGGGAAATTAAATGGGGAGCCTTAGATTTCATTAGAAGGGATTATTTTTCCGTGGGAAGAAAGTCACAAAAAACATGAAGTGAGACAAACCAGCTCCCGGGGTCTAGAGGACAGGCACTTTCACAGTAAGCAGCAGAAAAACACTACATGGAGGAATCCCCATCCAAACCTGGGAGGCAGAGGTGGGCAGCAGGCCACTACCTTTTGCAGATGGAGGATTGCAAGAAACCCAGATCACACTGCTTACCAGTGTAAGAGCAGGACGCACACCTTTCAGACCAAAGGATCCAGGAGGGAGTCCATAAATAATGTCCTTCTGCTTATGAGGACTCAGCTTTCAAACTCTACCTCAGCTTCTCCATGCCCATCAAGCTGACTGAGTTTCCCCCACTACAGAAGAACATGCATTTCACACACCACAGTTAGCTGACACATTTTGGTGGGACAAACACAACAGACTTTTTTTGGAAAGAGTAGAGCCCTTCAAATGAAAACAACTGAGGGCTACGCAGGACTGCAGACAGGCAAGGACAGCAGCTCCTTGGACACACACACAGCATGTTCGTGGTGCCCCGGCATCACACCCCACGGCTTCAGCAAAGCGTGGCACAAAACAGAGCAGCTGCTCTGCTATAAAGGACTATAAACAACAACAGCACCCAAGATCAGGACTTAAAGACCCAGCTCCCCAGGCTATTTCCACATACAGTTTGGCCAAAACACCAGCTAGCTGCTCCTCTAAACCCAAAGATGCCCACGTAAACATCTGAGTAGCTACACAATGATTTGGATCCAGGAACTGAGTCAGACCTAAGAATCATTTTATTTTGCCAACCCAGTATCCGTCTGAATGTTTCCCAGCCTGGTTCCCCACTCCACAAAAGGGAAGAAAAGGGGGACATGGGAAAATCAGTTCTGTCTTTTTAGAGGCTACACCACCTGAAGCAAAGGACCTTGCTACTCACTGAAAAACACCGTACATCTGTTCCGCAGGAATGCCACAAACGATTAGCTTGTGTTCAGCTAACACTCTGAAAAGGGAAAAGAACCTAGGAGAGCAAAATGTTATCAGTAAGTCAATAAAGCAACATTTGTAAAAGGCTAAGAACATACAGCATTTCTACACAAGACAGAGCAATACTCGCAGGCTGACTTTGCGTCCTCCGCTAAACCTGTCTGGTAACTCCAGGAACAAGGACTGCGTCGTACAGGCTGAGGGAAAAGTGGATCAGCAGGGTGAGCTGAGGACACAGCCCTGGACGCAGCTCTGTTTGTGCAGGATCGCAAAGTGGACGTGTAACAGCTGATACATATGGTTTCACTTTTACATAAAGCCTGTGTTTGCATCTAATATACTAAGGCAATTACAGCTGGCCTCAGCACTGTCTTTATGTTGGACTTAGAGCTGGATTTGAGACAGCGTGCCTATCAACTAAGGAAAGGATTTTTATGGGTGCTCAGACAGCGCTGATCAAGTGGAGCAGCTGCACTTCTGGGATTAAGGATGAAAACTGCTAAAACGCTTTGTTTTGAAGTCAGGTTTGCTAGCTGGCAGTTGGCTTTGTGCATTCCGCTACCGTGTGTCCGGGACCAATTCCTGATCCACCGCAGCGATGGAAAAGACGGAGCGATTCTGAGACGCCGATGGATGTGCCTGCAGACATGAGATCCCCGGGATTGTAGCAGCTCTGTGTAAACAAGGCACAGCGACCTGCACGTCCTGACAGCTCACAATTTATGAGTACATCAGACGTGTGATGCTTTTCCTGCTTAACCTTTATTCTCACGTCATCGCCCGGAACGCCGAGACAGGGACAGCCGAGGCGCACACCGACAGACACCGCGTGCGGGCTACTTGCCGACATAAACACACAACAACAACAACGACAAACAGAAAGAAAGCCAACACATCTCTGAGGGGACGCTGTGCCGCGCGCCCGAGCACACCCAGCAGCACCCCAAAACAGCAATCGGGACACAAGCACCACCCGCCTCCTCCTCCTCCTCCTCTCTCAGCGCAGCCTTCAGGTGGCAGATGCCCCCGCTAGCACATTTCAGAGGCAATTCTGTGGAGTTCGGCCGTCGGCCGGAGCACGCACCGGGCGCGAGCAGGCCGCCGGCCCCTCACAGCCACCTCGGCGGCAGGAAAGCGGGCTCCCAGGCGGGCAGCGGCTCTCCCCAGCCCGCCCCTCGACGC
>VXAV01007032.1:3564-26331 GCA_013399715.1 Alectura lathami | reverse complement strand
GAGAACCAGCGCCGGCCTGTTTTCCAGCCGCCTCCCCTTCGGCCCGCCCCGGCTCCGCCTCAAGGGTCCCCCCCCTTCTCCTCCTCCACGCCTCCTCCTCTCCGCCTCCTCCGATGCTGCCCGCTTCCCTCTCCTCGCGCTGCCTCAGGGGCGGTGCGGTCGTGGCTTCTGGGCAGACACCGGCCCCTCGGCTTATTTTGGGATTTAATCGCCCTCCGCGTGCACACATCCACCACCTTAATGCCGCTCAATCCCTGCGGGAGCCCCCAGTGGAGCACCGTGGCCTCTGGCCCTGGCGTGAGGTGAGGCGGCCTTGCCTGTCGTCACCTCAGTCCTCAGGCGTTGCCCCTGAAATGCCCCTCTTGTGCCATGCAAGCTGCAAATATTGGAAAGCCGCCCCCAAACCCCTAAAACTGGCCCCAGTGGGTATCACCCCAGCACAGCCAAACCCTCACACAAAACACAAGTGCCCTTCCCAAGTCACCGTGCTGCCCCTCCTCGCCCTAAAGCCTCACCGTGAGCACCTCCTGCAGCCAAACCCCAGCCAAGCGCTGGTGTACGGCTCCTGACATCATGTCCGGTCCCTCCCGCCAACCTGGAAGCATGGCTTTCCCCAGATTTCCCCAATTATCCCCAATTATCGCCCTCCAAAGGGCCGCACTTCCACGTGGGTAACCCTCCCTATCTCTCGACCTGAAACACTTCTGACATTTTCCTATCCATGGTACTAATTCTTACCACTACACTCCATAAAAAAAAAGAGCTCCACCAGCTCAGAGAAAATCCTGTTTCTGCAGCTTTCTGACACTCAAAACACAAACAGAACTGAGCCTGGAAACAACCACACAACACCCTAAAGCATTGTCCCTACCTGCAAAAACGTGATGTACGTGATTTCCCATGGAAGCATCCAGCAACTTGCACAGGCCAAGAAAATTCACATCAGTCTCAAACTCATTGCAACCTCTGTGCTACAAATTACTTTGAAAAGTCAAAGCTCTGGGTTTGTGTATTTCTTTAGGACAGGCCTGGTACTTGGGTAAAGGACTGCTCTGGGAAACACAACATTAATTCACAGTGCCTCTCAGAGACACCATCCAGGCTGCTATAGAATATATATTCTAAAAACTACCCTCAGGGCACAAACCTTCATGATACAGACATCTCCCCCAAGGTAGGGGAAAGCAAAAACCTCATTAGGGTTTAACGAGCCAGGAGACAGCATTCAGAGCCCTGTAACAGAGCCCACTGTGGTGACAGGGCTCTTCTCCCTCACAGTTTGATGTCTGTCATGCAGCTGCAGCTACGTGGTAAAAGTCTGTCTCCAAGCAGCAGCCCTGTAAACAGCACGATTTATTAAATTATAGTCCCTCTCCAAAAAAAAGTTTATAACCAGGAATGAGCAATAAGTAACACACAGAATGAGGATCTGCAGTAGGGTTGAAATACTCAAGCGTCTCCCAGTGTTCCCATCAAATGCCGGCTGTGTGGCAGAGGAGGTCTCGAGAAAAGACTGCATCTTGGTTGGAAATAGTCATATCTGCAAATTGCCTCTGAGCTTTTTAAGGTTTTATACTCCATTCAGCTGCCTGCCTGAGGTTCACACCTGCAAGACTGGGGTGAGGTTGCTCAGCCAACCAAAACACCTGGAGAAAACAGCAGGAGTAACACGGGGTTTGGGTTTCCCAGCTTCAACCAGATATTAAATAATAACTGAGCAAACTTATCAATTTCTTCTATAGAGTGGTTGCAGACCTTTTCCTTCCAGACCTTGTGTTCTTATGAGTGCCCTTATTGCTGCTCTCTTGGCTGGAACTGATAGCTGCAAAGCACCTTAAAGCAACCAGCTGCAGAAACCTCAGGCAGAATTTGACAGACAGCATAGGACAACAGGCAACCCGTGGCCAGGCGCTGCTAACCTATGTTTGAAATGAGGTTTCTGAGCCTGCAAGCCATAAGGACAGCTGTCCCCAGCCTGCACACCCATGGCTGGGTGCTGACGGGTAAGGGGCAGCTTAGCCTTCGTGCGTGCCCCACAGCATAGGGTTTCCACCGAGCCTTTTCCACCGAGCCTACAGATGGAAGCAGAGCTTTGCAAATTAAAGGACTTCAGGGAAATGAGCCATACGCCTGTTTTAACTGGCTCTGTCTGGAAAGAGAAGAGTTGGCACGAGGTGGATTATATTGGCTGGAAAGAGCAGCCTCTCGCACAGGACCGGACAGAGTCCGGGATGATGAGGAAATAGGGTCAGTTTGATGGTCCAGCTTGGAGTGCCGATCCAGATGGGATGGAGGGGAAGTTGGGATTTCCTCAGCATCTCTCAGAGCAATACCTGCCCCCAGGGGGCTGTCTCTAATCAAGCCCATGTCTCTTCGTAGCCAAAGAGAAGCCACAGTGCAGAACAGGCTGGTGCTCCCTGTTCCCACAGAGAAGCTGACCCATGAGAGATGCAAGTCATCCAGCAGCTGGGAAAACTGGTGAGCCAATTCCTACTGAATGGCACTTCTATTTCCTCCATAGCAAATAAACAACCGTGCTCCAGCACTGCACTAGCTTTCAGCTCACTTGGCTGCAATTTGGAGGATTTGAACTAAATCTAGAAAGCTCTGAGTAGCTGGGCTCCCCTGGGCTCTACCCTCTTTCTCTCGTTTAAATTTGGCAGCAGAGCCCAGCCAGCTCAAAAGCACTAGACATGTTTGCAAGACATTTTGAGGGTACACAGAAATGCCATTACCTGCAGGAAAATAAAGCTAAAATGCATTGCAAGCATATGTTTAATACAGCGTGTGGGGCGTTAAGAAGGAGGACTTGACAGCTACAGCTGATAGTGGTAACATACTCAAACAGCAGTTCCAATGAAATTTGATGAAATCCTAAAATAAGCACTTTTTGTGCCTCTGAAATTTATTTTCTTAGCTTGTGGTCTGTGAACAGCTGGATTTCAAAGTAAATAGGGCATCTTTGCAGTGAAGAACCCATTAACCACAGGTTCCTGAATGAAAAGCAAAGTGAATGAATAAAGTCCATAGCATGTAATCAAGAAGCTAGGGAGAAATATCTCCCTGCGTAACACACCTGAGAGGACTGCAAGTGCTGCAAGCCAGAGACCTAATCCACATCAAGAAGGAAAAGGATATTGCCTGGTGCCTGGAAGGTCTCTTTCTGGAAGGTGTTTTTTTTTGTTTGTTTGTTTGTTTTTTTTTTTTTTGTTTTTGTTTTTTTTTTTTTGCACTAGAGCAAGGCCTCCAAAGCAATGGACAGAAATAGCTCAGGTCTGTCCTTCTGTACACAAACTTTCAAATGGGAAAGGAGTATAGCAAATCAGTGAGAGCAGATCATGATGGGCACGAGGGGCATGGAGGGGTACATGCGCACTGTTAACCTGTACTTCTGGGCTTGGGTGTGTTTGAAGTCTTGTCAAGGGGATCTGTTGGATGGATTTATCCTTTTTGTTCTGTCAAGCAAAGTAATGATTCACAGCCACCAAGTAATTGTCCTCTAACTTGCTCTTGAGGAACATAATGCCACATTCCGAGAACTGTCAGGCAAGAAGAGGATCAAGAATGGCATAAAGCTTTTCTAGGAAAAGTAAAGATCCAGCTGCCTGTAAAAGACAGCAAGAGGGGAGATGAAAAGCAGGCAGCATTCAGCACCCCTCGATGCTCCAAAACACTGCATTCTGGCATTCAGCATAAAAAAGCTTTGCCCCTTACCATCCGCACAAAATGTTTTTCACCCACAGGTTTAAAAAAGTTGGCAAAAGTGCCATTATCCACTAGAAGTCAGCAATCTTTCTGAGGCAGAGCAATCTGATGCAAACCACAGGGTGTGCTACGCTTTACGGACTGCCCGCACATGCTGAGGTTCAGGCCTTAAGAGGATGACTCCTGTCCAAAGGCCCCATTATGAGTCAAAAGTTTGGCACCTGCCAAACTTTTGTCTTTGGGGGATCCACCCGTGCTTTGACACCTAAAGGACTCTCTCAAGTTAAAATACAACTTGACAGCAGACATATGTAATATAGAACAGGGTTCTTCCGCTTTCCTAATCAAGGAATCATTATCGTAAGGGCAGCTGGGTGCTGCTCTTGGCTCCCGAGGCTCCTTGCTCCAGGTTGGGCAACACACGACGCAACGAGCACCTTGTGTTCCCCCAGCAGTACATTAAGTACTGTGTTAAAGAATTACTTTACAACCCCAAACAGCCCATCTGACTTTTTCACCCTCTGCACAGTTTGTTTACTAGAGAGACACGAACCCATTCTATCTGCTCCAGACAAAGTAGGCAAAGCAAGCCTACCGATAGGGCTCAGATACGCTGCTGTATTATCTTTCCATGCATACGTAATATGGAATTTCCATGATTCATTCGCTCATTTTGGGGCCCCTGGAATAGCTGGACAAAAACATACATTCCCAAGAGAAAAAGCAAAACCACATCCTGTACAGGAGAGAGAAACATTCTAATGTAAACACAAAAACCCGCTAGAACTTTTATCTGAAGACAGACTACTGATCACAAACACAACGGGGAAGAGCAAAGATCAAACAGCATCACTTCTTGTGAATGTTTTTCCCCTTTCCCTCACAAGCCCTTGATAATAAGTCAATAAAAGGTTTTATCAAGACTACAAAGGGGATCTGAAAGCCCTGCAGCTTCCCTTTGAGAGTATATTCAGACTGCAGTCAGTTTCAGAAGCTGCTTCAGAGAGCCTGCCCTTTGCTAAAAGGCCTTGTGACTTTCCAGTCGTTCCACCACAGCTGCAGTAGTTCATAGGAGTGAGAGCATTTATGATATCTGCTATTCAGCCACCATTCCAAAGCTGTCTGGGTGACAGTGAGATCCGCGACAAATGTGTCCGTGCTATGATAAACAACCCAGACAGAGAGCAACCATCCAGCTCACCTTTACAGTGAGGAACAAAACAAGCCTGGGTGAGAGGGCAGCTCCTGGAATTCCCTGGTGGGCTTTTTTCTTCTTTATTTCCTTAGAGGAAGGTGATTTCCAGAATGGTAGAGCTCAAGAAATAACTTCTAATAACCTGAAAGCTTTAACACTCGTCTGCATGGATGAACATATCTGCCAAGAACAACATTTGATCTCAACAACAGCAAAAGTAATCTCTGTGGAAGATCCATTGCAATCCTCAATAAACTGTTGTAATGAGTATGCACCCTGAATGCTGGCAATGTGTCATTATTTCTGGCTTGCATCAATCAAGCTTCTAGTCCCAAATATTTGTTCTTACCACAACATCTTTCTGCTACGTTTTAAAATCCTATATGATTCCGTTTATGCAAATTCTCCTAGCTAAAGTAACCCTTTTGTTTCATTGCTTTTAGGGAAATTGGAAATCCTTCTGCAGCAGCACAGCCAGAAAGCGGGTTACAAGGTGGCACAGCCTCCGACACAGGCACACGGCCACTCAAAGACACCCATCTGCGCACTGGGCAGGGGCTGTGCTGTCCCGCAGCTGGGATTTCCCCGTGCCTCCTTGTACACATCTGGCACATCCTGAAGGGAGCTCGAACATCTGCTCTGCCTTGTGTGGGCTGCACAAATCCTGTGGGACACTCAGACAGCCAACAGGTCCATACCAAAGGGAGAAAGTGCACATGAGACACGTCCTTTGTGTGCCTTAATTCCCTCCACCGTGAGGTAAGCAAGGCTATCTGTGCACAGATCCACGCTTCTGCACTTCAGGCTTTCATTGTGCACTCCTTACCCTTGCATCCTGCACTCTCTCTCAAAAATCCTGGAGAAAGTCATCTTTGGGAGACATCAGGAAGGACAGCAGTGTCCCAGCCATACCACAAAGCATCTGCTTTTGAAAAAACAAATAAATAAAACTGAGGCAGAAAGGTGGGGCTGGCAGAGAATGACATAACAACTGTCCTCGGTGACCACAAAGGTCCAGGTCACTGTGCTGCTTCCATACAGAAGAGCAAGACTCACCCCTCTCTAATCCTAGTTATTTTCTGCTCAGGGACCTCATAACATTGAGATCTTTTCTATATATTTAGAAAACTTCTGTGGATTTTGCCTTCATGATTTCACCATTTACCAACCCAACGCCCTGCAGCAAGGAGTTCCACCAAGGAGCCATATCAGCGCCACCTTCGGTTTGCTTGGAGCTTGCTGGCTTCATTCAATGACCCCAAGACAGCGGAGAGCTGACTTCTCTCCAGGCCTTTCATGGTTCTGTACTCCTCTCGCACACCCTTCTTACGCTGCCCTCAGGAGAGTCCTAGCACTGTGCCTTCTTGTGAAAGCAGTTGCAGACCTCTGCTCCACTTTGTCACCAGTACAGCATAGCTTGCATGAAATTGCAATCACTCGGGCTATTCTGAACGCAGAGTCCAGGAAATGAAAACCTGGCAGGTCCAAAGGAAGAGGATTGAATGTGGAAATCGGGGAGGAGGCCTTGCTGCTGGTAACAACGCAGCACCTACTTGAGAGCATCCCACAGCAGATAACAGAGGGAAGCGCAAGCAATAGCAACTGCAGTGAGAAGAGCGGAAAAAATACAAACTAGGCCTACAAGTCTCACTTTTGATCTTTAGCTTTGACCAGGTGACAGCAGGACTGCCAGGGCTGGCCAACATATCTCCATTTCGGATGTTCCCCCTTAAAGGCAGATACCTGCAAACGCCAGCAAACAGCCCACAGGGTCCCGCTGCCCTCACCACCGTCTCCATCCCGGTCTCAGCCCCTGCCTCTCCTCCCGAGCTCCGTTCCAGGCCCCGCGGTGCCTGCAGATGCCAGCCCGCTCTCGCCGAGCAGAACGGTCCTGTTGTTCCGCCGTGCCGTGCTGTCTGCCTGTGCCTGCCTCGGCTCCTGGCCGCGCCGAGGTCGCGAGCCGCTGGGACAGAGATGGCTTTGTCTGCTGCACATGTCGCTGCCAAGTGCAACGGGCCATCCTGGCAGTGCGCTTCCTAAAAATAGCGTGCCCCGCAGATAACCCGCAGTCTTTAAAAGTCGGAGGTCTGGATGATAAGCCTGCACAGAACCTGTGCGAAATCAGGAGCGAGAGCTCTGCTGGGAAATGCTCTGAAGAAATAGGCTAGGGAGTAGAACAGAGAAGAAACACAGCCTGTGTACACCCACAGGCAGCAGAAGAAACTAGTGCTGAGGGGCCTGGGGAACAAGTGTTATATAGAACAGATACAATACAACTGCTGAGCCACGGGGTGTTTTACAGACAGCCTCCAAGCTCTTTGCGTGGAGGTACAGCGCTGCCAGCCCCAGGAGTAATCTGAAAGAGTAATGACGCATCCAAATCATCTGAAGAAGTGCTCCAGTTTACCTCCTCCTTCACATAAGGGGATGTATTTGGGGTACAAAATGTATCCAGATCGCATTTTACCCTTCCACAACTTGCAACATACCCATTTACTCTTTCACATTTTATTTTAATAACAGGGGAGTCAAGCAAGCTTGACTGAAGGGCTGGTTCCCAGGGAAACATGAGCAACTTATTTCTCTTAAATAGCAGGTACAAATGTTTCCTGTGTTAAACCGGGCAGCCTGCTGTGACATTCAGGTCTCTGGGATATAACTCCAAAAGGACAGAATGCATTTGCGTGGCTGTGAGATGGGGAAGGAGAACAGCAGCAGCACGCTGCAGAAAGGTGGGCAGGGCACTGGCAGGAATCTGGCCCCTAAATCAGTTTTTTGGAAACAGGCTCCTGGTTCTAGTCCCCAGCTGGGGATCTGCTCATTAAACCCCAGCAGATCTCTCTTCCCATTCACCTCTTGAACCTGCCGGTATCCAGCAAGGCGTTTAGAGTTCAGTTACCCTCTGCACAAGGACTCGTCTCCTTTGGTTCTCTGTATCCCACAAATGCCATGTGCAGGCACCCAGCTTGTATGGGCTGAGGCGCTCACCTCGTCCCTGGCACTCAGGATTTTCCACACCTCCCTCATGTGCTCCTTCAGTACTTAAACCACATTCTGCTTTCACTCATCTCCCCTGAGCCCACATTCAAGTGGTTTATAAGCAAGCAGGTGATCACTTGGCCTCCTGGCAATATTTTTTCCCCCTGGGACAATTTGCTTTTTGCTAAAAAAAAAAAAATAACAAATAAAAAAATAAAAAGATTAAAGGTTTGTGGGTTGTCGTTTTGTTTTGGTTTGTTTTGTTTTTCCTCAGTTTCTTTAGGATTCCAAGAAAAAAAAAAAAAAAGGTAGTTAAATAGAAGTTTAGCATGCCAAAGTCTCCAGGTGCCCAATGTCCTGTTACCGGGACACTGAACAAACAGCCGGCAAACACGATCCCAGGCTTTGTTCTGCCAGCTGAAAACCCCAGGTCATGCTGCACCCGCACACTGCCGTGACAAAATCCTTGGGATAACACGATATACAGCTGAGCCAAACACTACAGGGCAGTGCTTTCATCTCAAAAAGGACACCAAGAAGAGCCCTTTTTTTTTTTTTTTTAAATGGAATTGCTGATTTTTTTTTTTTTTTCACTGAGGAACATTTTCAGTGAAAAGGTCTCTGTCCATGCAAGTGACTCAGCCCAACTCAGCATCCATGATTCATTGCCCCTGAGTGTGCCAGCGGTGGCTGGTGGTCTGTGTGGTGCAGAGTCTTTTCCTCCCCCAAAACAGCCTTAATAAATGACATAAGCAGCTTTTTCCCTCCCATTTCATCCAACTGCCAGCTGCCCACGAGGGCCAGCACCCAGTGCATGTCTAGGTGGTGCCCAGCTCAATGCAGGGTCTCAGCTGGGCTGAATTCACCAGCCAGCCCAGCGGTGAATTCACTCAAACGCAGTCACTACAGGATTCAAAACATTTCCCTGAGCTGTCCGTGAATATGAGGGAAAAAAAAAAAAAAAGGTTACCAAAAGGAAATGAGATGGGCCAGACATCCAAGGTGAATGATGATCCTTCATGGAACTTCTTGCTCACAGACACGTCCCAGGTCCCAGACCAGCTCCAATGGGAAACTTATCAGGTCATTTAAAGAATTGAAAGGAGCGATGAGGCAGATTTCTAATGTAGAAATGGTAAAAGTGCATTCAAAAAGTCATTTCTCTTTTCTGCACCCAGGCCAAACACCCACATGTCCCACAGCTCTCAGTGGCCTGAAGCTCCACATCTGGCTGGACCTTGCAGATGCTTTCCACACACAAGGAGAAAAGTTGTCTGAAATAAAATAACCACGATCCCCTGCAACTTAAACATTAATCTTTGAAAATAGGAGTAACTGCTTGATGTTGTAAGTACCCGAGGCCTAAAAGAAAAGGGCCCTTTTCACCTTTTACAACTATCACTGTGTTTAAAGGCCACTGTGAGACTCCAGCTGCTGAGGTGTTGAGTGAACCACAGACCCCACACAGAAAGGCTCCTAGCTCATGCACAATTTTTCCTGTTCCTGCCCAGATAGCGCAATTAATCTTATTAGAGTCCGTCTCTTAATGAAAGCCCAGCCTGTGGACCAGAAGACCACATCCCACCACACCCTGCACAACCACCACCAGATTTTCTGATTTCCCAACATCTGCTTTCCCCTTGTGCCATTCAGCACTATTAATCTTCACTCAGTTTCACAAAGCAATGCGATATGCAGAAGCAGCACACTATGTAAAAGCAAAAACGTTCATAGCTTCAACCTTTTTTTTTTTTTTCAGGGGTTTGCAGACCCTCAAAGCTTTCTAGAGGGGGATCAGCCCCTCTGTGCATAGCTCCTGCAGACCACAGCCCTTCGTGCCCGAGTTCCCTCCTGCAGAAACTTGCAGCTCGTGGATGGGAGCAGGGCCCTTTAAGGCCTTTGTTGTGCTTGCACAAGTGGAAAACAGCTCCTATAAAAAAAAACCCTCTGTTTGCCAAGCCGTGTGTAGCGATTATGAATCATTAAATGGCAGCCACGTGTCAGCAAAAGTAGCAGGAAGTGTCTTGCGTTTGACCTTTATTTGTAATAGCAAGAGCACTTCGCAGCATATAGTTACGATGATCTAATTATCCCTGCTCACCAAGAAACATCAGATCCATTGCCTACAAAATATGGTTTTTCCATTAAAATAAAAATAATAATATCTGGCTAATAGTTATGGGGCTGGAGGGACTCTGAGAAAGCCCTTTGGGTTCTGTGTGCTTGGAAGCTGGAGGGCTTCTTTGGAGGTTTTCCCCTGGGATCCTCATGGAATGGGGCAGCTGAAATGCAACCTGCTTGGCAGCTTGGTCACTGGTTTCTGGCAAACCTCTGTTGTTCAGGACACACCAGGACCGAGCTGCAAGTGCAGGAGCCACCGAGCACCAAACCCTCTCCTTGCTGTACGCAGGTAATTTGAAACACATGCTAATTTTTCTTTTGTAAATCCCACACATCAGAGAACATCACTGAACTACAACAGAGTAGGCCCAGGCTCCAGTGGGGAGGTCGGAGATGTGTCTGAGCCATGCCGGGCTGTACGTGGCACGCCTGGCACATCCTTGCTGTGCATGAGTGAGATTTTTGGTACCTGCTCAGGTTAAGGGCTCAGTTCCAGCAGCTGCGGTGAGTTGAATTAAGCTGAATTTTGGATTAATTGTTCCCTGCCATTGGACGGGGTCCTCTATTTCCTGCTGTCCCCTTTGCCCCTTGCCAGACTGAAGAGTTAAATCTGCTCGCGAATGGGTCCTCCATCGTGTGGCCATGGTTAAGGGTGAAACAAGGCTGAGATGATCCACGTTAGGACAACTCACTTGTACCCAGGCAGCCCCAGCACCATCCAGACCTCACCCATCTTGCCCGAGGGCTCGGCTCTGACTCCGTGTCAGCTCAGCGCCACAGATGCATTCTTGGAAGGACGCGCAGCACCCTGACGTGTGCCTGTAGCAGCACCCACGCTGGACATCATCACCTCTCCCCACGTCCACCACCGTCACGCAGGAGGTTGTGAAACCTCTCTGGCACCAACAGGAAGCAAAGATTTTGGTGGTTTGGGAGGGGACTGCTATTCAAACCCAGGACTGTGAGGAGCAGATGTGTCATGTCTGCAAAAAGCCAGGTCAGAGGGCAGCATGCTGCCTAGCACAGCAATGAGGGTAGAGATGCAGAGCAAAACAAGCAAAGGAGAGCCCTCAGACTGCCTCCAGCAGTGAGAGGGAGCAGGTGCAGGGCTGGCTTGGCAGCACAAGGATATTCTCCAAAGGTATCCGTGCCTGTCTGCATAGGGCTGAAAAGCCCTTTTTCCTGCACGACTCCAGCAGAGTTCAGTCTACGTACCCCAGTGAAGCAGGGCAACCTTATGTACCCCATCCCAAAATAATGGCATTCCTGTGGGAGGTGAGTCCTGGAGCTTGTTCCAGGCCTCCTGGGCAACTGCAGACAACACAGGACCCTACTTGTGGTAGAAACCATGGGCATTCTATAATCAGGACAGAATCTGGATGACAGAATTCGAAAGTTTTTTATCAGATGCCAGAACACGTCATTTCTGTGCTGATGCCTATTATCCATCTGATAGGTTGTTAGGACAGGGGACATTGCCAGCTCACACCTTGTCCTGATCCTGAGTCCTTCCTGAAGCTCAGCCTTGCACTTGCACAATTAGAGGAGAAACCCAGGTTTCACAAGGTCACACGTGCACGAGTCTCCTTTGAATTTTGCAGTCCTCCAGTTTGGTGCTCTGTGCTCAGGAGGCAGATGAACCTAAAACTTCAGTCACATGACAGGTTTGTGGGGAAGCGAATAGGGAAGGACTGATTTATGACTTTCAGATGTGTGCACTGGGTGCTCCTGGCACCTCCCTGCAATCCCTCGAGGAGCACAGGCAGCGGGAATTTTCAAGTAGGAATGTTTGTTGTTTGCCCAGCGGAGGGTTCTGGCTAGCTAAGCCAGGAATGCATCATTAACATGACATATTTACAACTACTTTTGTAGTGCTGCAGAACCACAAGAGGGTTTGGGAGCATGATCTGGAGGGCAGCTTCCTGGGCTGTTGTCACCAGGTCTCTGCTCCATTGAGTAGCATCCACAGGAGAAAGAGAAGGGACCCAGCCTGACTCACAGCTGCACAGGGTGCAGAAGAAAGGCAACCCTGCAGCATTCTCCTTCCAGCCCTGGACAGAAAATATGAGCCCTCCCTACCCACCTCAGACTCACTTTGCAGAGACAGAAAGAAGGGCAGCAAGAACAAATAGTTCAGTCTGCAGTGGAGTTAATAAGACTCAGTGACTTCATGTGGATTTGAGCCTCGTGGTCAGACTCTGGTACCAGTTGGCTGCCAGGTTGGAAAAATTTTATCCCTATCACTCTTCTACTATGAAGTCTGGTGGATGTTGGTCAAATGCTTCAAGAGATGTTGAACAGAGGACACAAATGAAGCCAGTTGTGTCTTCCAGTTGAAGTGTGTGCACAGGAGTTACTATTTCCTTATGAGAGAGAGAAATCTGTCCCAATGCTGGACAGCCTTGGGAACAAGCTCAGTACAGACTGAGGATGCAGGAGCAGCGGCAGAAAGCCAGAGCCTTTAGCCAAGAGCGACAGGTTAGGCAGGTCTGGGGTAAGGTTACACCCAGGAGATGGGACGGACGGTGTGATGTGGTCGTGTTTCTCAACATTACCCCTCTCCCCAGCCTGCTTCACACCACGCAAACCCAGTCAGGCTGCTTGGGAATTTTCCAGAGAAACATTTTTTCCCATCAGAACATGGAACACTGAACATTTCACAGAAAACACATTGCATGCGGTGAACCTCTGGTGGAGCACAGGCAGGAAGACGTTTCCACCAGACAGGACAAATTTCCACCAAGAACCTGACCACCAGTCCATGTGATGGTGTGAGGAGCTCCTTACAAACCCACTAACCTGTATTTCCAGGGATCCAGACGTGGATTTGCTAACAGGACCCCAGATTACCCAGCTCATCCACCCAGAGGAGCTCAAGGCTTCTACAGACTGATTGCTCCTGGTCCAACAGTGGGATAATCTTGGCAGGTCATCGCTCTGGAGCCGCTCATGCCAGGGGCAATCCCACCTCACCTTATCTCCGGGCTGTTGGGCTGACTTTTGGGGAATTTCACTGGCCCATGGATCCATCAAGATGAACGACCTAGGAAGCCCTAAATCGGTTGGATTGCTGAGGTCATTGCTCCTTCTTTTGCCTTAGAAATCCCTGCAGCCATCATCTGAAAGCAGCACAGTTCTCATCAGCTTTGGCAGGAATCACACTAGCTTCAGTCAGCCCTGCTGGGTCCTGGGGTCCACACTGAGTCTGGAAGCAGTGGGGTTTGGCATGGCCTCTGATGAAAATATTACGAGATTTCTATTTGGAAGGGAAAATACATATGTCTGTAGCCAGCGAAGACACAAATGAAATGTAGCATTTCCCAGGAATTTCTAGTGCTGACTTCATTCACTCTGTGCGCCCAGAACCCTTCAAACTCATCTGCTAACCATGGTCCCATCGAGCTACATTTCTGATGTGGTAGGAGAAGACCACCTTTTCCTGACCTCAGGTCCAAGGATTGCCAAGTCTGGCCAACAATGTCATGGGTACAGATGAAACTCAGGTGAGGGGATGCTGGCCCACCGCCTTTGGCTGTGTGAAGCCTGGGAAGTAACGCACTTAAGATGGTCCATGCATGCTTTCGTTCTCTCCTGCAGAACTCTTGCACCTTGCAGTGGCCTTGATAGCCCTGCTGTGCAGAATGAAAAAAAATTCTCTCAGTAGATCCTCACCCCATTGGTTGCAGGTGTTGGCAGACAGAGTGATCGAGGCAGAAAAAGAAAGGTTGTCCTCGCAGTGAGAAGTCCTTAGTGACATTATAGGTAACATAATAATAGTGAAATTCCTGAGAAGCCTGCAGTCTCAGCTTGACATTTTCTTATGTTCATCCCTTCCTTTACATAAGGGAACATCATCAACAGCAGTGCCCTGCAGCATTTTGGCTGCAGACTCCACCAAGAAGCTGAGCCGTGCATGTTGACAAAATTAGGAGAATGATTAGGAGCAGTCCCTAGGCACGTCTGATGACCCCAAGAGCCATCCCACAGATGCAGCCAGGCCCTGGCTGGCTGCTGTTTTTCCCTCTCCAAAAGCCAGCAATTTCCAAGGGAGGAAAGAGCCTGCCTCCCTGCACAAAGGAATCAGCAATCTCTACCCTGATGTGCGGAGCAGTAGAGGATTTTTGTGGGCGTGGAAGTGCATTCAATGCCAATGGGAGGATGTGGAGCCAAAATGGAGTGACTGCAGTCACCTCCCTCTCCCCCTCCCCCTCCAAATCCCTGAGCCCCAGTGCCAGATAGGAACTCGTGCTTGAAGAGGCTGGTGACCCAGTTAAAGGGGCCCAGGAGGGATGCGACAACATTTCACATTTTAGGTTAGTCAAAACATGAGAATAATACATAATTGCAAGGGAGCATTAAGGGAGCAGTGAGACAAGGAGAGAAATTCACTCCTGTCCTTGGGATGCTGTGCCGGGAGCCAGAACTGCAGTGAGTTACCCACCCCCTCACACCCTGCAGATCAGGGAACGCTGCACGGTGGTGTCATGGATAACTCCAGAGGCATCTCAGATCACACCCCAATCAGCCCCGAGGTGTCTATCTGCATGCACCATCTGTGTACAGATATACTCACGTCTTAGAATCATTCAGCTCTCCAGGCCGGAAGGTTCCTCTCGTGGTCTCTGGTCCAACCCCTTGCCCAGGGCAGGGTTACATAACTCAGGTTGCTCAGAGCCTTCCCCAGCTGAGTTTTGGGTGTCTCCAATGACGGAGATCCCACTTCTCTAGCCCTTCAGTCCCTTGTTTGTCCGCCCTCATGGGAAAGAATTTTCTCCAGATATCTAACTGGAATTTTCAATGTTGCAGCTTGTGTCAGTTGCATGCTGCCCTTCTGCTGTCCACCCCCAAGACAAATCTCCTGTATCTCCTCTACACCCTTCCATTACATAGCTGTTGGCTGCAAGATGATTCCATCTGCCCTACTCCTCTCCAGGATGTACAGACCCCATCCTCTCAGCCTCTCCTCGTACCTCATGTACCTCAGCTCCTAACCTCTACGGCCTTCACTGGGCTTGCCACAGTATGCCAATGCCTGCTTTTTGGGAGACCAAGATGGGACACAGCTGCTCCCAGGAGAGGGAGGCAGGGACCCTTCCCATTCTCCTGCTGGGAAATGCCTGTCACTGCTCCCTCTGCAAGACAACACACAAGAAACCCCTTAACAAAACCAAGCCCAGGCAGCCAATTACCCTATTTCAGCCTCTCTCTGCAAACAAGGTCAATGATCCATATGGCCAGTCCCATTTGTTGAGCTAAAGTACTTTCTTAAGGGCTTAGACCTTTGGT
The DNA here is from genome assembly GCA_013399715.1 of Alectura lathami. Classification (NCBI taxonomy): domain Eukaryota; kingdom Metazoa; phylum Chordata; class Aves; order Galliformes; family Megapodiidae; genus Alectura; species Alectura lathami. The sequence goes on along the minus strand of VXAV01007032.1, from coordinate 11,045 downwards.
TTTATCCTGTAAATCAAAGCTTCAGACTTTCCATCACAAAAGCTCAAATATATCGTTCACGCCCTTTGAGCAAGCTACAGATGATCTAATTAACTTGAACTATCTCCCTGCTGCCAAAGTCACCCTCTTCAGCAAGCATCTTGTGGTCTCCAGGCTAGACCTAAGTCTACACCACTTGGAAATATTATTCACCTGGAACAGACTAACTGCGCCCACACTGAACAGTGCTTGCTGCGAGGATCCTGGGGGTCCCCTGGTGCCTTTGTGCACAAAATGGTAATATTCTTTTTCTTTTTTCATTCAAATACCTTCTAAGGACTGTGTCACTGCTCACTAGTGCGGTGTCCTGGGTGTGTGTTGAGTGCCCTTCGACAAAATTGTGGGCATGTGGGCATGGCAGATGGTGCAAGACATGCTGGGATGGTGCTGGAGGAGACCTCATGGGCTGGCTCTAGCCACAGCTTCTAGCACACAACTTGGATGGTTTTAGCCACAATGCCCTGCTGCTGGGACATCAGCACCCAGGTCCCAGAGGTCCTGGCCATGCACACATGGGACACTTAGGTGCTCTGCAGGGCACCTTGTTTGTCCTAACACCACGTGGAGCGGAGATACAGCTGGTCCGCGGGATCTGTCCCTCACCTCTTCTGAAGGACAACTCCCTCCCGCAGTTACCTTCCTAGTCCCAAACGTGGCCTTTACCTTTCGCTTAATGCTGGAGAGCCTGTGTTACTTGAAGTCAGGCAATTCAGCCACCATCTGCAGTGCTTGTCTTGCTTTTCTTGTCAAGAAGACAGTCTCAGCATGGACAGCACTTCCCCTTTTGAGGCATTTGAGGGCTGAGGCTGTGACCTCTGGCTGCTGTTTCGGTTCACCAGCTGGAGATGGAACTGGAGGCACAGCCAGCAATCCCAGGGGTGAGAAAGAGAAAAGCCCTTTCTCTCCCCCTAAATCTCTTTATGGATAAACTCAGACCAAAGCAAGCAGCCAGCTATGGCTGAAACACACACAGAAAGGACATCCTTCTCCATGCAGCACAGAAGTAAAGCCTCAGCTCATCCCCTAGGCTCCTTCAGTATCTGATGGCAAAAAATTTGTCCATATGGGGTGTGATCCATTCCATCCTCCTCCATCTGGTAGGGGAACTGACCTCTGAAGGAGCCTGGGTGATGTTTAGATTCGACCCCTGACTTTCATATAGATGGAAGTAAGGGAAATTAATCCCTATGGAAAATCTTTGCACCAAAGTATAAAGTTGTACCTGCCACAATGTAGCATTTCTACCAAAATTTATGTTCACATTTACCCTTTGCTGAAGCCTTTCTGCTACCTTCTGCGGTAGGAGTGGTCAAGCTTTGTATCAAAACAGCACAAGCACAAAGGTTCAAGGAAAAGCTGGAAAGGTCAGGAGGGAAAGCGCCATGTTTGGACTGATTTTGGCTCGCTGGACCAGCAGCTGAGGAGGCTGAACGCTCCCAGAGATGGTCAGCACAAGGAGCAGAACACACAGCTTGACAGACGCATCCATCCCTGCAGAAAAGCCTGCTGTGGACAAGAAAGCAGTCACGTAGCGCAGAACTGCCTCCAGAAGGCTCTTCCTGGCAGGCACCTTAATATCGGGCTAGGTTATGTCCTTTTGCCCGAAAATTTTTGTCAAGCTTCTGATGAAAGTGACAACAGAAGGCCAGATAGCACCATCTGCCTTGGCAGAGCCTAGCGGGGCTGGGGTACGGTCTGGCTTCTGGCTGAGACATGGAAGCAAACCCTTCTCAGTCTTTGGACAGAAAACAAGAGGCAATGACCACCTGTGAGGCATGGCTGTCCTTCAGCTTCATCTCAGTTCGGCTGAAACTGTGGGGAGTCTGCATTTCTGCAACCTGACTCATGCTGATGTCCAGCACCATCCAAAGAGCTCAGATCTGCCTTAGGCACCAAAGCAGAGCACGGATTTTCAGCAGAGCGTGTAGCACAGGTGAGAACTGCAAACCATGACAGCCTTTGGACCATATTTTCATGACATGTGAGAGCCCTTCCCACCCTACACAGACTGCTGTTGTCAATCTGTCTTCTTATTTTGATACCTGATGAGAAAATGTGGCCCCACCAAAGAAGTGGGATTTCTCAGACATTCAGCCCAAAACGTCCTGCCTGGGCATTGACAAAGTAGCACATCTTGAAGAGTGAACACTGGGAGGGTTTAACTAATTCTAAGAGAATGCATTAATTGACCCTCAGGTACCTCACTAGTGCACGTGGCAGGACGCAATCTGTGCTAAAGAGAGGAGAAGCCAAGCTATGAGCAGCGCTGGAACCTGGACTCCCAGCTGTCTGCTCACAGTGTGCTCCACCCTAAGAGTGTTTTATGCTTCTTAGTGAAACCTGCACTTGGGCACATAAAAACCCCCTTCCTTCCAAAGGCTCAGCTTTAACGTACATTGCATGCAGCACTCTAGCTATTCCAAACTTCCGTCCCTTATTGGATTAGCTTAATGTGTGGCCCATAAACTTCACAGGTCTGAATCCCAACGATGTCATTTGCCTTGGAACAGGCTAATTGATGCCTCGCTTGCAGCAAGCAGCTCCCACACAACACTGCATCAGAGGTTAATGAGCTGGGAGCTTGCAGATGTTTCTGACCTGAGCCGTGGAAGAGAGATGTCAGACTTTAGGGGAGAAATGTTCAAATTTAGCTGTTGGGAAAGTAAATGTGGGGATAACAGCTGAATTTAAGCATTTTGTTGTGAGCCCATGGGGCAGGAGATCTCTGGTGATCTGAAGCTGGTGGGTCGCAGTGGGGTGCTTGGGACTGGGCTCTTGGAACAACCTTCAGCCCTGCCCAGTGATGATGCTTAGACACCACAGAGGCTCACTGCCCTGGTGGGATGATGTCACCTGGGCGTGGACACTGAAGACTGAGAAAAGTTCTTCCTCTCTAAATTTCAGCCTATCTCTTGTACCCTCACCTCCAGCCTTCAGACCCACCAGCTGCAAAGCAGCAAGACCTGTCACAAGGACAACGAGCCAGCCTTGTGCCTTACCTCGCTGACAGTCACCTCTCACTTTTGGCTCTGTACAGGCCAGTTGTCAGACAGCTGTGGGTCTCGGCTTCTCCTGGGCTGCTTCTGGCATGAAATGTCCACCTCAGCCCTGCGGGGGGAAGCCAGATGGGGATGCTGATGTTGATTTTCAGTTGCAGAGGGGCAGAGACTCTTAGCCATCAAAACAAGTGCTGGCATTGTGACTATCCTCTTCCCTTGTGATCTGTGGGAAAGGAGAAAAGCCAGGCTCCACATGCGAAGGCTTAATAGCCTGGAGGTTCTGAGGCACAAGAACCTCTTTCTTTGCCCTGTTAAGTCACCCACTGGTACCAAGGGGAGCTTAAACATCTCCAAGCTGAACTGAGCTAATGTCGATCGCATACAGCCACGACACAGACCACAGCCCAACTTGCTTTGGCCACGTCCTTCAGTAAGGGTGGCACTCTCTGTCCCCACTGATTCCCTCATAGCTTTCAGCCTCTGGAGGGGTCACCCTGTAAAGATGCAAGAAAACAGACAGTCAAGTGGGCCGGTAGGATGATGGAGCCCTCTGCATGTTCACCAAGGCTTTGCTTTGGATGGGGATGGGCAGGGCAAGGAATCATTTCAGAGAAGAGGATTGCCTCTACCTGGCTCTGGAGGACAGGCAGTTTCTTAGACTCGAGTGGAAGTTCCCTTCCAACTCAAGCCATTCAATGAAAGAACTGCTTGTTTATGAGGAAATGAAAACCTATCTCAAGCCCCCAGTCTTCCTGACCAAAGCACACGTCCTATTTAAAGACGCTTGAAGCTGGAGATCACAACAACCTGCCTTAAAACCCAACAAACCTCCTAATGGCACTGTGCAAACACCAGTGTGCACGGAGTCTGTGGCTTCACAGCACCGAGCCTGCAGAAAAACCTGCTGAGATATTGCTGCCTGCTTCATCCTTCTCCACCCAGCTCTGCATACTGCTTTGTCCTCTCACTTGCAACCAGCTTTCTAAAAAAAACAACCCCTTTTGTTTGTTTTTTTTTTTTTTTTTTTGTATCTACCTATTTCTCAGCTGGAACAGCTCCCATATGCTTCTTTGCGTTACCATGCAGACAACAGACAGAGCAGATGGCGTGGATGAAACTAGGTGCAGACACGGGGAAGGGGGTGCATATTTAGGTGCCTTCAGGTCCCAAAGGTGCTGCGTGGTCTGCCCAGCACTTCTGGTCTGGGGAAAGTGGCAGCAAGAGCTTCTCTTGCATGCCTCATCAACAAGTACTTGCTCAAAACTGTGAGCAAAGAAATAACAAAGTTTTGTCTAAGCCTTGCTTAGATTACTGCTGTGGGTTAGGACCAGGAAAGCAAAGAGATGTTCATCACAGCCAGTGTCTAGGCTCTAACACAGGCACAGTTGGACCTGTCTTCACCGTGCCAGTTCCCACGGAATCCAGACAGCCCCACTGTGAAGGAGCCACAGCAGAACCGCAGATCAGTTTCATGGGCACTTCAGCTTGGTGTTAGGTGGTTTGGAGAGCCCTATGAGCTGTAAAAGGGGGGACAGTAAGCACACAGGGATGGCAACAATGGTTTCTAAGTCATTTGATGTGTGTTCTCTACATAAACGACTCATGTCCTACCCGCACCAGGCCTCTGGTTAACAGTCGTAGCATCATATCCACCAGAAGACAAGAGAAACTCCCACGGCATAGCACCAAAACTCCCACAGCATCCTCTCAAATCCTGAGACCTAAAAAGTGTTGGTGGACTGATCCTCCATCTCGTATTCAGGTAGAAAAATGTGGGACTGTAAGAGTGGCCATCAAGCTCCTTTTATCCTGATGACTTGTCTTTGGCCACAGCCAAGAGCGGATGGCTAGAGACGACTGTCAGAATACAGCAAATAGTTCACTACCCCAAAATATCCAGTCAGCTTCCAACAATTTGTGGCTTCCAGACGTCCTGTGCCATTGAGAGCGCTTTCATATTTAATTACCTATCGTGAATTTTTCTTCCGTGAATTTATCTAGCTGCTTTATGATCCCCCATGGATTTTCAGCATCCACAACATCCTGTTACAAGGAGTTCTGCAGCTTAATTATACACTGGGAGAACCACCTCTTGTTCGTTTTGGGTTTGCAATTTACTGTGTTCTTCCATGTCCTGTAATTCTTGTACAGGTAGAGTTGGTGAACGTATTCTCCCTGCCCACCCTTCCTGTACCACTCCATGATTATTCTCCTTGGCTGTAGCCCTTCTCAGATATCTCCTCATCAATCTTGTGAGTCCTCATCTACTTTATAATATGGTAGCCACTGCAAAATTTGGAGCATCCTGCTCTCCCCATCTGAGTTTTTTTTCCAACTCCACTTGCCTTTTGAGGAAAATAAACCATCTTTCCGATGCTCCCTAAAAGAGACCATGAGAAACATGTTCCTCCTTGCCTCACAGAGATATGAATGTTTGCAAATGGTCTTGGAGGGCTGCATTTTTGGGAAGGGGATAAAAATGCCATTATTTTTATATTAGTCTCCAGAGATGCTGGAGAGAGGGAAAATAGCACAGGAGATTTGAGTTTCACAGGGGTGCTTCCCTAAGTGAAAGCCTGGACACAGTGCAGAGGCCTCTGGCCAGATGTTTGCAAAGCAAGCAGGAACCAGCCCTTGAGGTATATTTTCTGCCTCTGATCACGGAAATCACAAGCTGCCTTAGCTGGTGTGAGACTTCCATGCCTGTCCCTTCCTCTTTGTTACTGTCAGAGCACCCAAAGGGCTGGTCAGAGCCCAGGGCTGCAACAAGCCTGAGGTGCCGAAACGTGGGCAACATTTCCCATGAGCACTGCTAAGCCTTTAAGATGCTCAGAGGGAGCCACAACACCACCAGCAGATCCTGGCAGATGCCAGCTGCTGTTGGCTGCCCACAACGACCCGTCTGTCTGCCCAGCACCTGCCTGCCCTTGCCCAGGGAACCAGGCTCGTATCTACTGATATTGCAACAAAAATATTCCAGGCTCACTCAAATCCCAACCCAGGGAATGACAAACCTCTCCCCATAAGCCTAGGACTCAGGTTTGTATGGTCAAAGACCATCAGGTCTGTGTGGTCCATCAGTAGACAGCAACATGAACGACACAGAAAGAAGAGAGACAACGCTGGGCCCTCCCCATCCTTTTGCAGCTGTCACAGCACTGTGGTGTGTTAAGGAGATGCTAAAAGAAGAAGAAGGATGGTTAAAAGAAATTCTCCCCACCTGTGTTTGAAGTGGTGGAGCACAGAGGCACGTGGCTGAAAAGAGAGCGAGAAGGCTGTAGACACCAGGGGCTGAACAGAAGCAGAGGACAGACTTTGGATACAGAAAGAAAAGACACCAAGACAGCACACGAGGAACCAATTAGCTCTGCTGGGCACAGCCCAAAATCCATGAGGTCTTGTCAGACCCAGGCCAAGGTTTTAGCAAAGACGTGAGCTGGGTCTTGGCACCGTGCATGCACAGAAGTGGCAATGAGGTCGAGCTGGAGAGGAAATCAGAGCTGGAGGGGAGTTGTTTCAGATGGGAAAGATTAAAATGTGTTTGGGCTGTGAGGAGGAGAACCAGAAGCCAGGGGAAGGCTGAGCAAAGAGAGAGCCAAAGCAGAAGGGAGCAGAGGGTGACAGAACAAGGGGACGGCAAGGAGTCATTATTTCCCCTGACAACATTGTGGCTTTCGAGCAATAAAACAGCAGTGTTGGTGTTGGCTTGAATGGGAGGTCATGTTATGACAGCAAGAAGATAAAAGCTGGGTCTTAGGAAATTGGCACTGCAGTTCTGAAATGGTGGGAATGTTGCATAGGTACCGCCAGTTTGAGAGGAGCGGGAGGCTCGGGCATGGCGAGCAGCTGTGACGTTACTCACAGCCCTGCCTAGACAAACACCTGCCATTCGGGACTCACATTTCTCCTTTTCTCCCGTCCCAGATATCCAAACATCTCCGCTCTTTCTCTGACACGACGTGAAAACGTGTCATCATCACACAACCTTGCTCGGATCAGAAATGTGGTACCCGGGCAGGTCCCATCTCCCGAGCCAGAAGTTGTTTTACCCTGATGAGGCTCGCAGCAGAGCTGCCCTAGGCATCCCCAAGGCCACCACCGGCTGTGACATCACCACCCTCTAGTGGCCACCGCTCATCTCACGGAGTCTCCCCGTTTCCCATGTGGACTCCCCTTGCTTGCTCCTCTTCGGCAGGAGATTGACTCAGGCACACAAAGAAACCATTGTGGACAATCTCCTTCTGCCAAAGATTTGCAGCAGCACTGCGTTGGCTCACAGTGCAAAAGTTCACTTGCTATGCATTAAAAATGTAGAAGAAACCATAGAAATTAAGGCTGCCTTCTGCCAGCACAGCAGTTCCTCCTGATTTGTGGTCTAGTAGAACACGTCCAAGTCAGCCCATGCAGCACCAGCATCAAAAAGAGACCAGACAGAGCTTAAGT
>VXAV01007031.1:70534-86470 GCA_013399715.1 Alectura lathami | reverse complement strand
TGCGTCGGGGCCGAGCGGCAGCGGGGAGCCCCTGGCTGTGCGGGTGCGGGGGCCCCGAGCCTGGCGTGCGGAGGCCGGGAAGCCTCGCCTCGCCTCGCCTCCAAACCTGCTATTTACGATCTTTCGTAAGTTTCAGGTCTGCACTGCGTGTAAGCGATTCACGTTACTGAAAAACCCCCTGGAACGAACCGCTGAGTTGCTTTGTATACGCCTCTGTGCGTTGTCGGTGTTGTGTTGCCAGCGGCCGCCTTGGGCTGCGGGGCTGCTGGGGGTGGGCGAGCAGGTCTGATGCTTGCGCGGGTCGGCTGCGGCAGCAGTAACCGGGGCCGTCCCCTCTTTCAGGGGAGCTGATGGATCTGATCCGGGCGGAGGGCCGGCGGATGACGGCAGCGCAGCCGTCCGAGACCACCGTGGGCAACATGGTGCGGCGAGTGCTGAAGGTCATCCGGGAGGAGTACGGCCGGTGAGGCTCCCCGCGTGCGCCTAGGGCCGGCCTCCCACGCAGCGCAGCGCGTTCTGCTTTTGTGAGACCGCTGTGGTTTCTGTCACCCTCTTTTCCAGCATCTCCTGCAGAGGGATTTGTCGGAGGGAAGGGCAGCAGTACCAATGCACCTGTACTTTTCAGAGTAGCTCAGGATGTTTGCTCTAGTGAAACTGCGTGCGGCGTATGTGTTGTGGGTGCTCCCCTCTCCCCAGAGCAGTGTGGGCTCAGCCCCTGGCCACTTCTCTTTGCGTCCCCGGGAGGGTCAGTTCCATGGCAGCAGCAGCCGTGAGCGCTGCTCTCCATGCACCTGCTGCAGCGCTTGGCTGTGATGTGGGGAAGCGCTCAGGCAGAGCTTCACATGTCCTTCAGACATAGCCAGACAGCTAGGGAAGCTCTGCGGTGTGACGTGACCCCCGCCTGCAGTTTTCCTTCCTCTCTGCTCGCATCCCCGTGCTGTGCTGTGGGGATGCTTGCTCAGGCCCTGCCCTGTGTGCTCTCCCGAGGCTGAAGGGCTCTTTATCTCCACAGGCTTCACGGGCGCAGTGAGGAAAGCGACCAGCAAGAATCTCTGCACAAACTTCTGACTTCTGGAGGACTGAGCGAGGACTTCAGCACACCCTACCCTACCCTCAGAGCAAATGTCATTGAAGCTATCAACGAGCTGCTGATAGAGCTAGGTACGGAACTGCCCCATGAGCGCAGCTCCTTACGGGATGGGGCTGATGCTTCCCGCTGCCCTTAGGCAGAGGGGTGACAGTGACGAGCTGGGAGGCTTTGTCTGAAGGAACGTGTGTTATGGGAGCAGCCTGTGCTTTTTGGTTTAGAGAGGTGTTGGAAGCTGGGGGGTGTCTGCCTGTGCTGTTAGTTCTCTGGGGAGTCTTGAGTCCTGTGGAGTATCAACAATCTGCCAAGGCTGGACTCAATCCCTACAAGCATAATTTGCCTCCCCCTGGTAGAGCAGGAGTGGCATCTGCTGGTGGCATCACTTGAGTTAAAAGTGTCTCTGGAGGCCAGCTGCACAGGTGTTGCTTTTCCCAGCTTCTTTTCCACCCACGGCTTCATTCTGTTCCAGAGGGCACCACTGATAACATCGCCATGCAGGCGCTGGAGCACATCCACTCCAACGAGGTGATCATGACCATCGGCTACTCGCGCACCGTTGAGGCCTTCCTGAAGGAGGCTGCCCGCAAGCGGAAGTTCCAGGTCATCGTGGCGGAGTGCGCACCTTTCTGCCAGGTGGGGCCCCGCCTTGTCCCTCGCCTTCTCGCTGGGCTCTTGTATGTGAGGCGAGCTGTCAGCAGAGGAGCGTTACAGGAGTGCTTCTGCAGCTGAGAGGCTGAAGACAGCTCGTTGCCCTGCCCTGCCTCCTTCAGTGGGAGGGCTGTATTTGTGCTCTCTTGCTTGATATGTTTGCAGTTTGGATATTGAGTGCTAATATCTTTACAACTGCAGTGCGGGAGCTGGTTTCAGGGACACAGTTGCATTCTCACTCTTTTCAGGGTCACGAAATGGCTGTCCGACTATCTAAAGAGAACATCGAAACCACCGTCATGAGCGATGCTGCTATTTTTGCTGTCATGTCTCGAGTCAACAAGGTAAGGAGGGCTCTGCTGCAGGAGGGAGCTCGTGGCAGGTTTGGTGCTGAGGCCTCCCAGCTGTGCTGCAGGTCCCATCTGTGACGGATGTGTTTGTTCAGCGAAGACTCAGAATTGTAATAACGCTATTTACAGACGGGGAGGAGATTGAGCGTGCAGCCCCGGATCAGTGGGACGGCTAACTGCACAGTGATGGGACGTTCTGCCTTGGTGGCTAATGGGCAGAACAGCTGCAAGAACCAAGCTAGGAGAGTCTCAGAGGATTCACAGTTATTTAAAAAAAAAATGGAACAAAAAGCAGCATTTCCAAAGAGGAGAAATTCCCTTTGCCTGGAACACAGGATGGGTGGTGAAGGGAATTGTTGAGGTACATCTTTTTGAACAGAACTGTACTGTTATGGAAATGAAAACTTTGCCCCCCAAACAAACCAAGACTACTTTTAATATAATAAAACCCACTCCCACCACTTCTCAGCTACATATTTGAAGCTGCTTTACATGATTCCCACTTCACAGCAAGGGAATTGTTGCAGGCAGCAATCAAGGTGCATGCACAAGCCTACTCTGCAGGCCTGTAGCAAAACAGGGAACCCAGCCCCGCTTCCGCATGGTAGTCCCTGCAGCAGAACACGGTTGTGCTCTGAGGTTCTCCATGCTGGCATCACTGTGCTGGAGTCGTGCTCTCGCTGGAAGAGGAACAGCTTGGTGCAGAGCCAGTGCCAGGTGAAACAGATCTGGCATCCAGATGCCCTGCTCCTCCAGCTGCTCTGACAAACTCCATCTCCTCCAGGAGGGTCCGAGCTAGGAAGCTCGGCTTCCTCGGCCTGCTGTGGAGCACAGTCTCTCATGCTCGTTTGCCTTTTAAGGTCATCATTGGCACAAAGACAATCCTGGCCAACGGGGCGCTGATCGCTGTGAGCGGGACTCACACTCTGGCGCTGGCAGCCAAGCACCACTCCACTCCGCTCATTGTGTGTGCCCCGATGTTCAAGCTCTCACCCCAGGTAAGCCCAGCACCTCTTCGGTACTGCACCTGCTTTAAACAGAGATAAGGGGGTTATTTTTTACTTGTGGAAGCTTTCAGTGGAGAGCACCACGTGTTCCAAGGGAGGGTTAGTAGATGAGCCAGCTTCCCCATTTAGTGCTGTTATTTCAGATAGGAGATCCTCACAGAGCTGGCACAGGTCAAGATCTCCTCAAGGCGCTCCCTGCTGTGCTAAGTTCTCTCCTTGCCAAATCTGCTGAGTAATTGGTGCACAGAGTGTAAGGTTGCTACTAGATGAGTGAGCCGATGCTACTGGAGAGTGACATCAGCATTCCTCTTGTTCTCCAGCGGGTATCTCTAGAGGTGAAAGACCCTCTGTGCCTACAGAAGAGGTCGATGGAGATGCTCTCTGCTATTTCCTACGCTCGGTATTTTCAGCGTTGTCAGATCAAGTTGCAGACTGAGAAGCCATGTCTCTGCTCCAGTTCCCTAGGTTTTGCAAAAGGGCAGACAGGCCACAGGAGGCTCTAAAGGCTCTGAGGAAAAACCCTTCCCTTATAGATGCTGCTGGAGTTCTGGGCACGGCTGTGATGTAACCGTTGTAAACAGCTGCAGCGTCTCCTGGCAGGTCGTTTTCCGCTGCTTTAGTTCCTTCTAGCACCCAGCACGTTTTCACTAGGATAATAAGGTGCTCCTTCCTTCCTTGACCTTCCTGTACTCTGTCTTGTTCAGTTCCCTAATGAAGAAGATTCATTCCACAAGTTTGTGTCACCGCAGGAGGTGCTGCCATTCACAGAAGGTACTGGTTCTTTATAAAAGCAGGTCAAGCTGGTCTAAGCCATGGTGGTTTGTTTCTGTTTAGTTTTTTTGTTGACGTTAATAGTTGACACAAAAATTAAATGTAGGACTGTCCTGTGACCCCAAATCCTTTCCTGTTTTCTTTAGCAGAAAAAAGTGCTGGGAACCATCCTGTTTTATATGCAACTTTCTACAATAGAGAGTACAGAAAAATGATTGTTTGGAACACTATCCATCTTTGTAGTTCTGCTTCTGCTCTGAACCGCTCAGCACTTTATTGTAGGGCGGTGATAATGGTGCCAGACAGGAGGCGGTTTCCTGTGGGACACAGCAGATGCCCAACAGTGGGGGCAGCTGACTTTCCTTCCTGCAGCTCATGTAACTTCGTGACACTTGGTTACATGATGCACTTGCTGAAACCCAGTATCTCTGCCGTGGGCTTCCCGCACCAGCTTTAGAAAGGTGGCAGCTCACAGGCTCCCTTTCAGATAGCAGTGTCTGTTTCAACGCCCCATTTCTATGTGACAGAGACTTTTGAAACTGATTTATCAAAAGTTTGGCACGGGTTTTTGTTTTGGCCTTCAGAGTTTTTGTTTAGTTAGTAACTTTGGCAGCATCAGGATTCTTGCATTCTAATTCCATGCTGGTAGGCTTTCCGTGAATCAGTAAATCTGCATCAGAGGGGATTTGAGGGTACTGAGGGTAAAAACTGCCCAAAGAGCACAGATTGCTGCTGCTCAACCAAGATTGCGGTATACTTGTTATTCAAGGGCAGCAGTGAGAAGCTGAAAAGGATCCAGGATCTCCCAGCAATGACTTCAGGGTGGCACGTGCATAGCCAATTTCTCCAGGGACTCGGGAAGATGTGCCGAATGTAAATGTACTTTCTCTAGGTTGCTTGCATCTAATAGTGCTGCTCTTCACTTTTCAGGGGAGATCCTGGCAAAGAGCAATGTTCACTGCCCCGTGTTTGACTACGTCCCTCCAGAGCTCATTACACTCTTCATTTCTAACATTGGGGGCAACGCACCTTCCTACATCTACCGCCTCATGAGTGAGCTCTACCACCCAGATGACTATGAACTCTAACACCAAGGAGCATACCACTGTCCAGACTTCTCCTGGCTTTAGAAGGAAACAGCAGCTGATATACTGAAAAGATGGGTTGCTGTTGGGAATTGGTGGGGGATCTGTCCAGCGCAGCATCTTTCCTACCAAAAAGCAACAGAAGACAGAGCTCTGGTACATGTTCTGCACCCTCTGCTTTGTTCCAAGCCACGTGGAGCTGCTAACCAACTTCAGTTTTGAAACAGAGAAACATCCACGCCATTTTCCGGGCAGCTAAGCTGTTACATCAAAGTGTGCTGTAATAAAGGCTGTTTACAGTACTCTCACTATTTTCCATGTCAGATTAGTGTCCTTAACTATTCTACGAGTGCAGTGAGGTTGCTGCACCTGTGCTGCAGCAGCAAGCTTAAGGTGTGCTTTCACCTATGAGGCTGATAGAAATCCATTGGCAGTGTGCTTCAAAACTGAACTTTTTGGTAGAACTTCCTGGCAATTTTTGTTAAGCTACTGAACTACAACCCAGCTTTTTGTAAAATGCTGGAACAGAAATTCCATTCTTGATGAAAGGTAGAGCTTCAGAAGTCCTGTCAGCATTGACAGGCTTCAGTTATTGCAGTCTGAGGGTCTTCCTTCTCCTTTACTAGTGGGTGACTGATTATTCTTTTTGGGTGGATATCTTTTCTCATTCCAGAAGTTCTTGCTTTTTGTGAGGGGCAGCATAGAAGGTCTTTGAAATCTCAGGCTCTTGCAGGGTGGTCAGATCACTTTTTGTTAGTCCCTTTTACCAAGGTATGCTCAGGTACTACACCACAGTTGGGGCACCAAAGGAAAGAAGCTTCCACTCATGTTTTGTTTTTGATATAGCAGATCTGATTTGTGTTTTAACACAGAACAAGGATGCCAGTGATAAGACATCTTCTACAGATGTCTTTTAGACATCTGTAAACAGATCTGTAAACAGATAAGACATCTGTTTCAAAATAATCTCCTCTCTAGCTTAGAGGGAGATACAAAATAGAACTGGGACTTGGCGGGGCGAGGGGGGAGAAGTCTGCCTACTGTAAGAAACACGAGTGATTTAATTATTTCTGTGGGGGTACGTTTCTGTGGGGCTATGCAAGGATTTAGAAATCTCACTCAAGCACACAAACTGCAGGGAGATGGAGAAAACAGCTGGGTGCATCATTGACTGCCTAGTTTAAATGACATGGTTTGGATCCTAAGTCAGCCTACATCTACCTGGAAGCTGGTCAGTCCTCATTCCAATCACTGTCAGGAGCCCAAGCAAAGTTTAGCATTAATTTTATTAATAAATACCTCTTTCATTTCAAAGCGCTCTAAAACACAGTAATTAAAAGTCTCTCTATTACGCAGAATCCTGCTGTGCTTGCAGTAACCATGAGCGGCTGCCGCTTCTTCCCGTCAGTAGTCAAGCACCGACCTACGACTCGGCTTTACAGCGCAGTCCCTTAATATTGAAGACGCTTCTCCAGGGTACAGGGATGGGCTTCTGCTGTGTTCTTCTGGCTGCTCTCTTCTGAGGTCAGTACTCAGGGCAGAACTTTGGTTACTGTGCTGGCTCAGGAACTTGGCTCCACACAAGTTATTGTTGTCTAACAACAAGGGAGCCTGGATCATGCCAACACTTAGGGTGTCTGCAGTTCACAGTGTTAATTTTTTTGGTTAGGGCCTTTTTTTCCAAAGAGGTGCCACGCTCGCACCATCCTGCGCAGTCTAGCCAAGTTCGGTTTAGGCTGAAGGGAGAAAACAAGCACTAAATTGTAAGTAAACCAACTTCAGTGCCTCCATATTCTTTGCCCTAACACAGACATTCACATTTTTTTTTCGTATCTAATTCAAAGTCCCATGTGACTTCTGTTGGAAGCTAATTTCATAACATAACTTCTTCCCTTTTGTGAACACTTAACTATATTAAGATTTTTTTTTTAATTTTAATGTTGCTGTTTCTTTGCTTCCCCCCCCTGTTTTATGGCATCTTAAACTTTTGGGGAAGTAGGATTTACATGTTTTCCAAGTTTTACACTTTACTGAAAAGAGCTGTGTAAGTTCAAGATGCAGCCAGTGGTGGTCCATTCTAGTTCCAGCTCTAGAGTGTGTTGCCTTCTTTCAGTACCCCACACAGTACCTGCATTTCCTGCTGGAGATGGTCTATGTCTGCAAGGGGCATCATGGAAGGTCTTCCATGAGCACACTGGAAGGGCAGCTGGCAGGATGACAAAGCTTCAATGAGCTGACAGCTCTCCTCCGAAGTCAAACTGTCATTAAACTTGATGGCTCCTGGAACAAGACAAAATTCTCGCACGTGCTGACAGAGAGAATCCAAACCACCCCACAGACTTCCCTCCACAGCAGCTATTTTCACAGTGAACAGAGCAGCTCCCAGAGACTGCAGGCTAACAGCAAAAGCTGGCTTAGGGCTCAGTTAACCATGCCACCGCTAACGATCAGCTATCCAAAGCACAAACTGTTTCACCTAATCCAAGTCTGATGAATTGCAGGATTATTAGGTTTTGGCTTTTCAGATGTTGCAAGAAGCAAGTGGGCTTTCTTTAGGGCTGAAGGTGCAATCAGCTCACCGGTCAAAAGGCTGTAAAACCACAAGATAGCCGTTATCGGTTCTATATGCCTGACACTGCCAGGCATCAGCTCCAAAACCAAACACCAGCCCCCTGCCACTAAATCCCAAGTGGGCACTTCATGGCATCCAGTGGAAACTAAAGCAGAGCATTAAAGAGTCGTATCAGAAGTGTCTGCCATCTTTGGCCTCCACAGATTTCACAAGACTGTGCAATCTGCATCCTGCCTTTCAGCCATGGGACATTTTAGATAGTTTTAGCACACTCTGCAGTTTGCAGAATGCAGTGACACGCCATGAAATAGATGCTTTTGGTTCACGCTCACCCTTCTAGCATAGTCCTCTTAATACTGTATGTGGCACAGGAACTGCCATGAGGCTAGATCTACTGCAGCCTACTTAAAGTCTGCTTATTTCCAGATTTTAGGAAGCCACAGTCCCCTGGAAGATGTAATTTCTTACAGCACTTCTTCCAAAAATACTTTCAAAGGTCACAGAGACACTTATGCCAGCACTTTTGATACTTACATGAAATAAGGAATGCTTCAAGATTCTAAGTCTTCTTTCCTGCTTGCTTTCAAGCAGACACCACCTCCCTTTGCCCCGTCACAGAGTTGTGACTTCAATGGTTTAGAGCTCCCATGGCTGAGTGCACCTTAGAACTGTACTCTGTCAGTGTTTCACACATGGGTTGGAGTGTGCCTTAGGCCTGCACACGAACAACCCAGCGCAGTACCGTTTGTCCCTCGGTGCTGCCACAAAGAGATGGTCATCTCCTCATCCCTACAAAACAGTCTGTGAAACCCTGCAGCTCCTGCAAACATATTGTGAAACCACTGCCCCAGGAACAATGTCGTGCAGAGACAGAAAAATTAAAAAATAAATAAAAGGAAAGAAAGAAGGAAAAGCACAGGTCTCCTACCATGGCAGGCTTGGGAAGCTAACACCTTCAGAAGTGTCAGAGGCAGTGTCCCTCGTGCTCTTCCTGTGGTCTGCACTAGCTAAAAGCAGTAAGGGAACATTAATCTTACATTCTATTTAATATGTAAAAAAAAAAAAAAAAAAAAAAAAAAAAAAAAAAGAGAGAACTGTAATACAAATGAGCCACAAATGAGCTAAATCCACGTCTCATTTGGTGCTTCACACACTTGTTCCCTCTGGTTTGCTCAATAATCTTTGCGTTATTCCAGCCAACTTTAGAAGCAGAATAACTACTCACCTCAACTTGTTCTTGAATAAACTCCTGGAAAGAAAAAGATAAGATCATCAGTTGGCATTTCTTCCTTTCACTGCCCGTACCCTGCCTTTCCACATCTGTGTATAATTTAATGTGTAAGTGCCAGATACTCCCCAGGAAAAATGATGCAGTTGCTTGTATACCAACCACAACATGAAAGATCTAGGTGCAAGTCCTGACCTCCCACAAATATCCTGACAGACTTGAAACTAATCACTTTGTTCCTCTCTGCATCAGTTTTCTTCAAAAATATACTCTATTACATATATGCTCTCTATATGCAAAATATATAAAAATATACCTGCAAAATGGGTATAATGGAGCTGTAATACCTCAGAGTGTAATGTTTACACATTCCCATAATTGCCCTTTCTCCTTTGATGTCTAAGATACAAGGCATTCTTGATCATGAACAGGTGCTGCCAGTCCTCACTAAAATAAAAAGGATTGCAGAATAGCTCTGCCAAAGCACTCATGGGATCTTGAGGCTTCAGCTAAGAAAGAGTGCTAGTGAGGGACACACCTCATCTCCAGCTAAAAAAAAATTTTTTTAAACACTCCTCCACCGCTTGCAGCGCTTTTGGCACACTGGAGAGTGCACTTTTGACTTTTCCCTGATTCTAGTGGGGCTGGAAAAGAATAATTAATCAGATGGATCATCTTCTCTTTTCTTCTTTTCAGATCAGAAGAGATGGGCAGAAATACTGGGCTGATTGACAGGGGCTCAGCCTAGAGGCTGGCCAGGGTACTCCAGAAATGATTTTTAAGGAGAGCCCTTGATGCACTTTTAATTGTAGAGAATTGTTTACAATGGAAACTGCGAGCAGTCAGTTCAGCAGTTCTTCTTCAGACTGCAGAACATCAGGAACAGCAGCTTTTACAAGGCTGAACTGCCATGCAGAGATTTCATTAGAACAACTTCAAATCCCAACAAGTAATATTCCCATATCAGCAATATTAATTAGCTTACTGTTCAAGCATTCAGGAAGGATGAGCAGTAAACTGATGAAGCATCTGAACTACGTACTATGTTTCTTAGCTTTTCTGCTGTTCCAAGTCTGAAACAGATTTCTGTCATTTATGCTATAGTTCAGGGATTTCAGTTACAGAGTTATTTAGCTACTAGAAGAGCCGGTACCGCCACTGGCCAAGAGGCTTCTTTGTCTCTCTCTGAAGAGAGAGATACTACACCTTGGGTCACCGACTCAGAAAAAAAGCCAGCATCACAAACTGCTTTGACCCATATCCACAGCTGACCTCCACAATGCTCTTAGTGACGGGTTGTCTTTTCCGCCGTAATTCATTGGCCTCTCTTTCTACAAAACACAGTGGCACTTTCTTGACTAGAATCAAGGAGCTGTTGGTCGCAGGAAATGACAATTCTAGGCCCAGATCCTTCATATTTTTGTAGCAGCATCTAAGTGGAAAAAAAAAAAAAAAAAAAAAGGAGTAAGATACCACCAGCTACTTCTCTGCAGCACACCTAAGTATTTCTGTAGTCTCCATGTTTCTTCCTGCAGCAGTTCCCAACCTGGAAAACCACACGTCATGAGATTCCAGTTAATTTTGCCCTTTCACCCTGCATTCAGATATGTTTTTCACTCCAGTCAGCTGTGCATATTGCATGTTCCACAGCCAAAAGTTCTACATACAAGATTCCCGTTTTATGCCGACAGCTTTGTATTCCATGGATAAATTTTTCTTTTCTAAAGGCGCACCAGATGCTGGTAATTTTTCCCTGAACCAGATGTGTCATATAAAGATGAACACGTACCCTCCAAATATTAAAATTACACATTACAGCGACTGCTTTAAGGCTAACCTAAAAAACTGTTTTCAATTGACATGTAATAGTTTATGACAGAAAAACGTTCTAAGAGATTTATGCTGGTTTAAAGAACTTATGTCCCATTAAGTAAAGCAAAGAGAGCCCAAGAAAGAGCAACCTTTAGTTAATGTGACATTTGTCACCCTGTAGATGGAGAAATACAAAAACTGGAGTTCACAGTCGGATGAGAACTTGTCACCAAAGAGACAATCATTATTAAATAATTTGGTGCATGTACGTACACCTTTCGATGGTTTCTACATTAAACAGTAAAAAAAAAAAACAAAAAAACCCTCTGTGTTTCATTATGGTGATGGTTCAGTAAGCAAGCAGTTCATGCAAGCAGCACCAGCCAAAAAAAGCAGACAAAATTCTAGGTGTGGACATACCAGACAGGAGACAGAGGAACAACTAGCTGCAAAGCTGCTGCAGAAATGAATGAGATACTCTCATTTGTTATTCTGTATTCAGTGCTGGCCGGCCAGTCTCAAAAACTGAAGACATTCAAAGATGAGTGTAACAACAATTCAAAGTTGAACAAAAGGCATTAAAAGTGTGGTGATGTTGGCAAGAACACCATTACAGGACAGAAGCAAAGGCATCCAGCTGCTGTTAAGCTAGGAGCAGCCACAGCCAGGTTCTCACGTGTTTCCATGCAGCAGCTGGTACGTAACAGTGCTTTACGCTTTCCTCTGGAATTCCTGGTATCTGCCATTGTCACACAGACCAGTTACCAAGCAGACATCCCAGCGATACTGTTACGATTGGAATACACCCAAAAAGGGCTTTCCATCAAACAAGTGTATCCCTATAATAGGCAGCAATCTGGACAGGGAGTGACTTACAAGCTGCTGAGTTTGCCACAGGCATCACAAAGAAGGGGAGTTTGAGAATAACGGTGAGGCAGACCTGTGGAAGTTCACACAGAACTTCAGCTGAACATGAAGAACAAGGTGAGAATAAAGACCAAAAACACAAATGTGTGTGGCAAGGGACAGTCAGGGTTATTTTGGGGAAACAAACATGACTGGTGTCCAATATGTCTATAGCAGTCTGACAGTAAATTTGTATCTAGTCTAAACTCTTGCTGTCCAAAAGTTAAACATCCTAACAGTAACTAGTCCACCATTCTGAAACATTTGGGAAGCAATGCTTCTAAGTTATTCTTGGAAGACACCTAGGATGAAGGAATGCACTGCTGCAAGATTTGCAGTACAAGCTTTCCACAGCCCACCCCTCTCCTCCCCAGCAGGGCCCACTGGATCAGCGCCTGGATCTGTTCTATGGGCGCTGCACTCCGGTGTGCACGACCACGTCCTGGTCTCCAGCCTGCTGGAGAGACACTCCTCTGGCTTGTGTAGCAAGGTTTGCTTTGCAGGGAAACTGCAGCATACTGCAGTGGCACAGAGGTGGCATGCCACTGGGTTTTGTCTTGAGACTTTGCGCTGATGTGCCCAGGAAGCACACCTATCTTCCACAGTATAGGTGCAGCCAACTGGTCTCTGCTCAGGAAAGAATCTACAGCTGTGGTAACCTAGCAAAATGGAGAGATCTTCCCCTAGAGTTTAGAGCTACTGGCCATTACTAACCGTAGAATTCTTCTTTGTTCTTCTGTAACTTCAATCTCTAAAGGGGGAGAGATGGAGGAGGACAGTAGTTTCTTCTTGCCACATGCTGCAGCTTCCTTCTCATAGGAATCTGTGAATGAAACATTTTGAAATAGGCCTCTCTGAATACTTAGGCAGGCATTACCCTTAATGACCCCATGGTTTGGCATGTAATCCTCTGTTTGGATTAAAAAATGACCACAGAATGCCTTCTCCTGAAACTTGTGGAGGACTGGGAATGTCACAAACTAGACAGCTAGTCCCTGGGGAGGGGTTGGTTAATGCCACTTTGTTTTTTTCCCACCAGTTCCAAAAAAGATTCACCCTAAATAGCAAGAAAAACCTACTGATATATTTAGTCCAACTCACAGAGAGCAATTTTTCCACAGTAAAATCTCTCATAAATGGCATTAAAATACTATTCATTAAGCATCTTTCCCTTCAGTCTTTAACTTTTTTCAGTACCTCATCTAAAGGAGCAGATTTCCCGGAATCCTCTCTGCAGGACTGCACAGTATTTCTCAATGAAAGAGAAGGTCAATGATTTTTAAGTACTTGATGGATCGTTATTGTGCTTTTTAACACTGAAACCAGCGGCTTACAGAAAAGACTACCATCCCTTTGCAAACAGTTTCAGAATGTAGAAATTTTAGGCTTCAGCTGTGGTATTCAGCTAAAAAGGAACCAAATGAACTGTGACCTTTACTCTGCACCTCACGTCTTATTCTTCACAGCATAACCACATACTCTCATGGATGTTGCTCTATTTCCTGTTCATTGTTTTTCCTATCAGTCTTCCTGCTCTTTCATGATGGCAGGACTATTTTAGTTTGATAGCTCTGTGGGTGGGGTGCTATCTTCTAGTTTTGGAAGCACTGTAGCAATTTTCAGCTGCCAATACTATGAATGCTACAAATATCCAATGGTTGCACTCGGCTAGGGATCCAGGTCAAGATGACAAATCAATATCCTCCTAGGTCCATACATCCCAGATTTATCCTTATGACAAATTAGTTAGTAAGCTTTCCCTTTCAGACTGCTCTTGCTTGCACCTTCCTGTGCACTGTTTCCTACGGCCATCGGCATTCCCACCTGCAATAAGCTGCTCCAAGCGGATCCGTTCATGAGCTGCATGTTGGTCCACCAAAACCAAGAGGTTTCCACCTAAAAATGTACCACAAGAGCTTAGAAACAGGCAACTCTGCACCCGGCAACTGCACAGGTTGGAAAGAACGACCACTCCCTAGAGGCCACATTGAGAAGATAAGTACCAGCTAGTTCTACAGACACCAAGTGAGAAGATGGTTGCCAAACAAAGTCACTAGAGAGCTGAAATTTAGTGATCCAAATGGGGCATTTAAATCAAGGGCAACTAGATTAAGTCAGAAAATCTTGCCTACAAACATTTTCATTTAACTTAAGAATGACAGCTGAGGTCATCTCAAAGCGTTCTGTCTAATACAGTCTTTAAAACGTTACGAAAACTACTGATTTTGAATGTCTTTTTTGTACAGCTCCAGCAAGCTGTAGTAATGAATATTTCCAGACACTGTGAACACAGTCTGAAAGATGTTAGTAATCTGAGCATAATCTGTTTTTATAATACTGATCTGAAGGCAATGGGAACATTCAACGACGTCCAAAACAAAGAGAAGAAGATCCAGGAAATTTCATGCGGAGGCAAACATTTCCCTCTGCTCACAACGTCACCCCAAGGCAAGAAGACAATCCAAGCAGGACTGCGTTCCCTCTGCAGCATAAGCGCGCCTGAGAGCTACCCTACCTTAGTACTCAAAGCAGCTCGTACCTTCCTTTTTATCCATTTGACTCCTAGTGTTGATGACACAAGCAATAAATTTATTGTCCACTTGCTGAAGAACCTGCAAGATACTCAGAACAATCATTACTCAGCGGTAAAATGATTTTCAAAATGAAGGTAAACAAAAGAATATGACAATCAAATGCACAGAAGATGCTATTATGATGACTAGGGGAGTAGAAATACATCTTTTCTAATCTCAAAGGCTGAAAGAATTTGGTCTAGCACAACCAACACTATGGAATTACCTAATTATTCTTTTTAATACAATGAGGGGCTAAATATGGAAAAGGCAGCAATTACTCAGGCTAAAAGACAACACTAAAAGAAGGTCAAATGACCATAAATTGGACATGAGACAGTTTAGTCTGGAATAAAAAGAGTTTCAAAATATTCAAGAATATAATTCTGAATCTGTCTTTTGAAAGAGAGTTTCAAGGGCAAGAACTGTAAGGTGGGGCTGGAAACTGACAGAATGGATTAAGTGGTGCTGTGGAAGCTTCCTCACGTCGGGAATCAAAGCCGTGCACAGTGATTCTGAGCGTCTGATTTGCTGACATCACCAAATAAGAATGTAAACAGCCTTTTATAAACGAAGCTGCGTCTAAGGGCTTGTGCTAATGATCTACAGAAGCCAGAAAGCAATTTTTCCCTCTTTTTCTTATGCCTTACTTGCTTTTGAGAGCTGATTCCACCTTCCCCCCAAGCACCATACATCAGCCAGAGCTACAGACAGAATGCAGCACAGTGATGCATAATGCTTTCAGTATCTAATTTATACTTTTAAATTAACAGATGCAAGGTAAGGGAGGAGTTTCTCCCTGAGTCACATGCACAGGGCTCACTGTGAACACTGTCTTACAACACAGGCAGCGCCCACCTCCTAGGTGAAAATGAACAGATGATCCTATTTCTTGGAAGGGACACAAGACATTAATGATTTTTTAAAATTCTATTATTTTCCTTCTGTTTTGCAGCTTTCATCTCCTGTCTTTGAAACATAGTTTGTTTCCTGTGACAACTTTACTTACTCCTGTTGTTCCTGCACACACAACATAAGTAAGGGAGAATCATTTCCATCCTCCACCCTGAGCTTAACACGACCATGTCCCACCCCGTCAGAACCTGCAGTCTCAAAGTCAGCAATCTGATGCCATGAGAATAATGCTATTTTGGCCTGCAAGCCTTTAGTCATTAATATGCAGGAGAGGAAGAGAATTCACTTTGATATTTCTATCCACGCAAACTATCAAAGAATGTAAGCTGAAGCCATACACCCACATGAACTTTAAGTTAACAATCAAAACATACAATAAAAAAGCATTAAAGCAGTTAAACTTCATGCTATGGTGCCATTTTTAAGAATCACTTTTCAGAGCAGATATAAATCTTAAAAGGAAGTTTCAAGTCTTTCCAGGAAACATGGGATTTGCTTTTGAAATTAAATTCCTACAGACAGTAAATACAGAACACATAGGACAGTAACAGGGCCGCCTCTTGGTTTGATTTAGCCAGACAGGCAAGGAACTGTTGTCACTTTGCAGATAGCTGATATCCACAAAATGGTACTAAGGTCTGGCTCGACATGTGTCCGGTGGTATCACACACAGAGATCTCTGTTTGTGCCTCTGAAAATTAAGGCTATCACCTATTTCCCTGGACACCTGTCTCCTGCAAGGCAGCAACATCAGAAAACCCCACCTGCTGAGTGGGAATTTTAGCCTAAAAACTAGTAATGGGTGATATTGTACCTGCATTGAGTGAACCATGTCTTTGGTAAAACGGTAAGGATACAAGATATTATGAATTTTCACAGCAAGATTCTCAGCCTGACCGCTGGTCACGTCAACAGCTATCTGTAGAAAGAGAATTACACAGACAGTTTATAGGATCAAGCTGCCTATGGAGAATATGGGGGG
>VXAV01007031.1:32276-60051 GCA_013399715.1 Alectura lathami | reverse complement strand
GGGCCGGGACGCGGGCCCTGGGCCCGCAGGGGAGAACGGGGCTCGCCCGGCCGTGGTGCTCCCTGGGGTCCCCCCGGGAGCCGCGGCCCAGGGACCTTGAAGCCGTGCCTGTGGTCAGGGAGGCTCTGCGTGCGCACCGACGTGCAAGGGAGCGGGGCTGAGCAAGCCCCAGAGAAACGACGACAGGCTGGTGGTGCCCGGGCTGAAGGGACGGGCCGTGGGAGGTGCTCCCTGTGGGGCACAGCTGTTTCCCTGGCAATGCGGTTGTCTTCTGTGTCCATAATGGTAGGACAGGGCTCAGAAAGGGAGAAATAAAAACATACCTTATTTCTAGCTGCAGCGGGGGCTGAAAGGGGCAGCACGGGAGCTTCCCAGACAGAAGGATGGTAAAGATTTACGGAACCCAGAAAAGTTACAAAACCTTCGCTAATGTTTATTCTAGCCTATGGGTGTAGATAGCTGGGAGGAAATTTGTCCCATTTTGCATAAGGCAGTCTGTGGTGATTTTCTTCTAACCTCAGGCTCCTTCGCAGGCACTGAATGGCTGAGCTGCAAGTGGCTTGGTTCCCACGTGCGGACCCTGCGGTGGCAGCTG
This sequence comes from Alectura lathami, assembly GCA_013399715.1. Taxonomy (NCBI): domain Eukaryota; kingdom Metazoa; phylum Chordata; class Aves; order Galliformes; family Megapodiidae; genus Alectura; species Alectura lathami. The sequence goes on along the minus strand of VXAV01007031.1, from coordinate 59,456 downwards.
CTAAGCTCCCAGTGACAGACAGATACAATTCCAAAGTCCTGGTCCATCAACCCCAGCTGGAACACCTGAAGATCAGTTGTCAGCATGAACAAGACAAAGAGGAAAGCCTGAAGAAAATCTATGCCCGGAAGAGCCGGAGCTATTCGTATTCTGTTTCTGCAGAAAGCAGGGAACATGGCTGCAGGCATGGAGGCTTCTCCTCAGCTGGGCTGCAGAGCAGGCGTCTCACTGGCCAGGCCAGGACTCTGCCCTCTCAGTCAGTAGCCAAACGGAAGGAAGGAGTGGACCGTTCGTGTCCTCTGAAACCAATTTTTCACCACAACGCTGGGAGTGCTCCAGCAATCAGCACAGGGCAACTTGGAAGTTCCCCATACATGGAGGAAGCTCCAAACAGCAGGAGTAGCTCGAAGAGCAAAGGGACGCCTCCAGCAGGGAGGTCTCAGCTACCTGCCGTGCTCCCTCCTTGGACAGCAGAGCCTAAGCAGTCAGGCTCCCACCTGTACAGGCAACAGCTGGCTTACATCCTAAGGCTGGAGGCAGATGGACGGATCCTGGAAGAGGAAATCCGAAAGAAAGAGGCCCTCCTCAGAGAGAAGCTGAGGAGAACAGAGGAGAAGCTTAGGAGGATTCAAAGGGAGAAGGAGCTCATGGAGGCAGAAGAGAGACGAGCCAGGGAAGTGGAGAGGACCCATGTGCAAAAGGCCACGAGGCACCCTGACGGGGAAAGCCTAAGAGTTACAGTCAGGATGGGTGTCCGGGACTTCAGTGGGGTGCAGTCCGCAGGTGCTGTGGTCCCCAAGCCTGGCACCACCCTCCATCCGCAAGAGCTGGCTAGGGGGAAGCTCAAGAAGGAAAGGCTGGAGGCCAGCAACAACAAAATTCGAGACCGTGCACCTGTGCAGCGTTTGGCCTCTTGTTCAGAGCCGGCCTCGAAACATAGTCCTTCTCCCTCCGCCCCCTCAGACCATGGCTGTGGCGACCACCTGCCTGCAGAGATGCAGTACATGACGGCTGCCAGCCCCATGGAGCAGGGGGAGCTCAGGCAGTGCAGCTACTGCGGGCGCAAGTTTCTCTGCACCAGGCTGAAGAAGCACATGAGTATCTGCAGCAAGAGCCAAGGCTCTAAGAGGAAAGTATTTGACTCCAGCAAGGCCAGAGCTAGGGGCACGGATGTGGAAGCATTCCGCCAGTGGAAGAGCTCAGAGAGGCCTCAGGTAACACGCAGTCTCTTTGCCTCCCACGCTCCACACGCTGCCCATGTTCCTCCTGCCCTGAGATATAGTTCTGAGAGGTGAGCGCCCTCACAAGTACACAGGGCTGGGGGACACAGTCCAGCCACTGCCTCTGAAAGGCACTTGCCCAAGCATAGCTGGATCCCTGTAAAATCTGACAGGTGATGGTCCTGACTGACTTGTCTTTGTAACGTGTCATGGAGAAAACTCGCTCCTTGGTGCAGTCAGGATGCTGATCAGGGCAGGCTGGGTCTGCTACAGCAAAGATCTGGGACACTGGAGGGTGAAATGAGGGCAGTGGAAACGCAGCTCTGTTCCTGCAGAGCAGCCGTAACATCCCCATTTCCTTGGCCCTGCTGCCTGCTTTTCTGTTTGCTCTCAAGCTCTAAGCACTGACGTTTCCATCAGGGGCTCCTTCAACCCTCCTTGGTGCTGGTCTTTTTGATCCTCTGGGTGGCTTTCAGCTCCTCCAGGGGAGCGCTCAGGGAGGGGTGGCCAGACGTGGGCCCCAGGAGTAAGGCTGAGGATGGCGCTGGTTGCTCTGACTGCGTTTCCCTTCCGCAGGATAGCCCACCCAGGAGGAACAACTGGAGGCAGAAGCACGAGGCTTTCATCCAGACCCTGCGCCAGGCCCGGCAGGTGCAGCAGGTGCTGTCCAAGGGAGGCAAGGTTTCCAGCCTGCCTCCGCTGCCTCCCATTGAAAATCCCGACTACGTTGCCTGCCCCTACTGCAGACGCCGGTTTGCGCCCCAAGTAGCTGAGAGACACGTTCCCAAATGCAAAAACATCAAGAGTAGGCCCCCGCCCCCACAGCAGAGGAGACGCTGCTGAGGCAGTGCCCGGCTGTGGCTGCTGCGAGTCGCTGCCAGGTGTCCAGCTGCAGACATGTCTGCTTCCCCTGTCCTCAGCGCTGGCTGCGAGCGTTGAGCTAGCATTTACAGCGAGCAAACAGTTCAGGACATGCCAGCAGAATATTAAAATCTGTGTACTTTGACTTGTGCACTGGATTGTGGTGCTTGTGGTGTCCCTCTGAGGGCTGCTTCTCCTGGCCAGTGATCTCAACAGGGAGCCTCAGTGCAGGTGTGAGGATGTCGCTGTTCAGCCTGCTCAGCAGAGGAGAGAGGTTATTGCTAGAAGCTGTCAGCAGGACATCAACAAGGAGCAAACTAGCCATCAGAAAGGGTCTGCTCTTCAGAATCTTATCTTTCTTGTAGGCTACAAAGGGTTCTTTGTTTGAAAATAGCTTTGTCTGCTGTGGAGATAGATAACTGCTCTCCTGTAGCTCTCCAGTGGCTGCAGACCCACTGATTTTCCTTCCACAAAAGCAAGGAGGAGAGCTGTGCACGAGACAAACAGCTGGGCCAGAGAGCGTCTGCCATCTGCTTGCTTTGTTGCTCTGTAGCTGCAGGTGTTCACTCCTGAAGCAGCAGTGCTCAGGGCTGGCCAGGCCCTTCAGGCAACAGAAAGTCATCCCAAAGTGATCACCTGCCACCTACAGTAACTGGGGCTCAGACTCGGGAAAGAGTGAGGAACAGACAATAATCATCCCAACAGGTCAGCAAGGGCAGGGAACCTATGCTGTATCAAGATGGACTGTGAGAAAACCATGGAGGGGATCATACAGCAGCAGTCAGGAATGACGAACTGTGATGCAGAGCATTTGCTCCTGCCTCCAGGCTTGTGATAAAAAGCGCAAATCAGTGACAGATCTGTGCCTCAGTGCACCACTTCCGGGAGCTGAGAAGGAATCTCCCTTCCACAGCCACCTCCCCCGACCCCGAACATGGCTTTTACTTATTTTCCATTTAAAACATTTAAGAACAGCAACAGCTAAAAAATAAGGCAAAATAAAATAACCAGGCAGTGCACTAAGGAACTTCACAACCGGGTAGTGCAACGGGTAAATCGACCATTAGATTTTATATAAAAAAGACAGAGTTTTCCTGCAGGCCAGGGTGGTGGGGACTCGCATGCTAATTTTCGTCTTGGTTGCTGCAGTGGCAGGGCATTATGACAGACGTACGCCCATTCTTGAGGTGCAAGGTTGTTGGCGATTCTGGCCTTACGCCAAAGGGCTGAGTTTGTCACGTGCTGTTGAAGGGTCGTGTGGGGGGAACAGATGTCCCACAGAGCCCTACAGAGCGGCGTCTGCTCAAAATGGGTAACGGTTGCTGCGCAGTTCTCAGTCGGTTCTTTCTCCAGATTCTGATTTTTAGGCTAGTTCTAATATTAGACTACTTCTGTTTTGTAAAAAGTTGTTTTAAACGGTCACAGAGTGTTTTTTGTTCTGGAAGAAAGAACGACTACTTTGTATGAGAAAGTTGCAACAGGAAGCAAACAAGGAACAAAAAAAGTTCCAGCAGCTCCTTCTGCAAGTCCTTCAGCAATGCAGTGCCAGCTCACAGGAGCCTGACAAAAACAGATACAAAGGCACCAGACTGAGCTGGGAGAGTGACAACCCCAATACCAAGACACACTCCAGGCTGCAGCGGGTGGACCAGATTCCTGAAAGGAGTTGGAGTGCTTCTGCCCTGTGGGTATGTGGGCCGAGATCCCAGTCCTGCGGCACACCCTAGAAAAACACGGAAGGTCCCAGAAGGGGTCAGTAGGGCAGGGTCAGCCAGGTATGTGTAACAATGTACAAACAGAAGGCGGGAAGAGAATTCCCTGTACCCAAAGTGATGGGAAAAGCAGGACCAAGGCTTTAACTTCAGAACTACCATAGGGCAATACAGGACAGCAGGAGGCCACAGGGGTAGCGAAGGGATAAACTGGAAGCTTTGTTCCCACACCCTTGAATTAATGGAAGATGTAATGGAATTAAAGAGCAGCGGAATTCAGTACCGCTGCCTGCCTTGTAACATTTCCCTGCACTGTGTTTTTTTATTGCATTCAGTGGATCCTAAAAAGTAGGCAAATGATCACTGGGGTACGTACACAGAAAGGCTTCTGATGCTGCACAGTAAATCCATCTGTTGGGGATTTCCCCTGAGCGCCAGGCAAGCAGCTCAGGCTGGGATTGGAACTGTCGATTCAATGTCAGTAACTTTTGTTTAAACACCAGACTTCCTTTGTTACGCTTGTTTCAGAGCCAGCCATGGGCACGTCACCCTGCCCAGAGGTAAGGCAGCAATACCCAGAAAACCTCGGGTAACTTTTGCAGCTTAGTGTTAGTTTAGCCAGTGCCCGGCTCCCTACCTCCCTGCTGTCACGGTTAGCGTTACCCAGGCTGGCTCAGCCTCCTCTCACGCTGCTGCAGCACAATCCCACTCTCAGAGGCGTGCTGCATTGTCACTTTCTGATTCTGCAGTGAATGTTGTCTCTAACCCAGCTCTGCCTCTCAAGGCATCTCACCATTTACTAAAAACCCCGATAAACAGTTAGGGGTGACAAGCACTGAGTACAGCGTGCAGGAGCAGTTAGCTGAGCTGGTGTCAGGCAGGCCCCCACCTCCACAGATCTTAACGCTCTGTAAAAGCTGTTCAGGAGAAACAGGTGCTTCTTCCCTGTGAACCTCTTCCTGTTACTCATTTCCCACTTGGCACTAAAACTGCTGAAAACCCACACACACAAAGGGCCCGTGACGTCACCAGGAGATACAGCAGTAAAAGAAAAAGAATTTTCTGTTTGTTTGTTTGTTAAAGGGGTCACAGAACCTGACATTTTTTTCCCATAGCAAGAACCTGCAAGCCCCCGGCCCTCTTTCTGTAAGCAAAAAAAAAAAAAAGAATCAAACAGAATGTCTTGAATCCACCTGATAATACACGCATACTTCCTCTTCCCCTCCTGCAAAAAGAAGTCAGAACACAGGAGGATGAGTTTAAACATTTATTTAAACAGAAACTCCAAACCACTCCACCCTTTAACCTTTCAAAAAAAGACAACGACAAACTAGTTTTCAGCCAGAGTGTCAGAGCAGGCATAAGTTGTGTTCCACTATAACAGCTCGGCAGCAATACTAGCAGGAGACTGACACGTACGGAGCTAGCACTGCAAGAAGGGGAGAAGTCAGAAGGGTTTGAAACTGCTCAAAGACACTTCTGCCCACTTGCCCTTCCATTTTCAGCTCAAGACAAAGGTGCTGGCTTTGAACTGCTTTTTTGGTTGCATAGCTGGCTGGTGTGAAATCTGTGGTCTGTAACAGGCACAACCTGGGTAGCGTGAATCCTCTAAGGCACATATGAGATTGCGGAGCACAGGGCATCCTCTGCCAGGACCCTAATCCTCCACCAGATCCAAGGGGAATCCAGTCTGTGCACCTAGCTTCCCAACTGCAGAGCATTGAGAGATGAGGATAGCAGTGCACTGCAGGAGAGCGACTCCCATCAGCTTGGTGCTTGCTTATTGGACATGGCTCAGGCTCAGCTCTTCACTCCTCAAAGGCACTGCTGCAACGGGACCAACGCGATCGTTTCCAAACGCAACAACCCTCGAGCCGGGACCCTAACCTGAGAACTGACTCCAGCGCACGCGAGGGGAGGGGACAGCGGTCACGAGGGCGACCAAGCAGTGTGGCCACAGCAGGGTGCCTGATGGTTGCCACCTCCCTGGCAGCCTGTCCTCCTGCCCTGCCCTCCCCAGGGATGGACGGGCACACCGCTGCCATCCTTGCCCTAGGCACTGCACTGCAGAGACTGCACCGAGGAGGTATTTAAGGAGCCTAAATCACAAGGAGAACGGTTTGGCATCCACCTCGAGAGACAAAGGGGGAATGCTGGCTCCCAAAGGACAGTCCCTCAAAGGAAGGCATCTAGGAGAGGTGACAGGACAACCAGCTCCAATTGACCCAAGGCAATTCGAGTGACATGACATCACCAGGGATGGTGCAAGTCTAATGAAATCGTAACCCCACTCTCACAGTGAAGGTGAGAGGGACTCAGGATTCCTTAGAGGCTTCATGTAAGGTGGGGGGAGGCTAGCTTCTCCCAGGCATCCTATCACTCCCAAAAGCTTATTTCAAAATCAGTTTGCTGAAAAATTTAGGGGAAATATCCTTCATTCTCTAATGGGAAATGAGGAAAGCCCAAGCATCGGGCCATGCCTCCTCCCATCTCCAATTACTCTGGGAAAACCTCTTGCTTCTAGAAAGAAGGTGAATTCCAGACAGAGACTTGATCATGGGGGAAGGCTGCATCCTGTGACCACGGCATTAATGACCTATTCTGGGTAGGAAAATGCATTCCAGCTTCATTAAAATAGTGAGTGGAAAAATACCGACTCTTCCCACACCAGGGGCTGAGCAGAAGCCGAGCAGGGAGCAGCTACAGGCTTATGCCAAGAAACCAGAAGCTCTGGCACCCAAGCCAAGTTGACAGCTGGAGCAAGAAACGTGTGACTTAGCCTGAGGAGCAGACACTCGTCATCTGGTTGGGAAGCAGGTGGTCAGGAACCAAGTACCAGAGATCCCATCTCAGCTGCAGCAGGGACTGACTAATCAGAAACTGCATCCGCCTCGCTTATCTCTGTGCACTGCCTGGAAATTGGAAAGCTCTAGGCACCCAGAATAAGGCCTTTAAACTCTGTCTGTACAGGCCACTGGACACAGCCATATGGCCAGAAGCTGTGCCTCGAGGCCAGGGACATGCTGTCTGCCATCATCTCCCTCCCAGGAAAATCTCCACTGCCTCCAGAATGAGATGTTCTCTGCTGCCTCTGCCCCTCAGCAGAGGGGAGCAGCCTCACCAGCTGGGCCTTACCGTGCGGCAGGGAGAGGATCCTAGCCCTGCACCCCTCTAAAGCGAAGGTGGCGAGTGTTGGGTTCAGCCAGCTTCGGTACAAAACACGTCTCCTCCTCTCACCTAGAGATGCAGTGACGAATACCGGGGTCCCAAAGGCGGCTCCCAGAAGCAGCGAAACAATGAAAGGGCCACAAGCTGCTACCGGAGCCGTCGCCATAACAGGGCCGTACTGCCTCACGCGCAGAATCGACAGGTAAGGTACAAAGAGGAGCTGCTGCTGCTTCCACCACTGAGCTGGCCTAGAGCTCAGGGGCCCTTCCCCTCTCAGACTCACTCCTAGTTCATATCAAACGTACATGGGTGCTGCTCTGGAGCCTCCGGCCTCGCTCCTTGTCTGCGAGTGACCTGAAGCCAGGAAAGCCGCTCTCTGCATTCGGTTAGTGTGCTGTGAAGTTAGATGGATCCCAGTGGGCTCAGGAGACTAGAGGCTGGAGCGGCACGAGTCCGTTCCCAGGAGACACCAGGAATCTGAATCCAAGTCAGGTTTTGGATCCACTTCCATCTCCTCTTTGGCTGTCTGGGTTCCTTTGGAATGAACCTCCACCTGCCAAAACACACAGCAACTCTCATAACAGTGCTGGGACTAGCTGCAAAGAAGCTAGGAGCTGCACAAGGCGTGGTTCCTATTCTCCACATCCATTTGGGACTCTCCACAATATCTGACTGCCCATCCCTTCTCTCCAGGAGAAGTAAAGGGGAATCCCACGTCCCTCGAGAACTGGTCGGTCCCCACTGGAAACCAGCTTCTTGGCTTCATTCCTGCTGTCACTACCACAGCCTTAATCAGCAGCTCAGCCAAGAATCAGGCAACACATGGATTACTCACGCAGCTCTTAGAGGGAGGTCTGTTAAAAGCTGCTTCCTTCTCCACAGCCTCCACAGGACCTAGGATCAGAGTGCTGAGTCCTGAGCATGGATGTGCACCCGGGGGATGGCTCCTCACCTGCTGCATTCCCTCTGTCCCACTGCAGAACCTCTGGAGCTGGGCACTCAGACGAAGGGTTTCCTGCTGCAGCTTCTTCTGGTCATCCAGACACCGCAAGACCAGGCCTCGGAGGTGTTCCACCTCTGCTTGCAGAGCACTGCACATGCAGCCCGTGACGGGAGGCACAGCCTTCGCTTCACCACACGGCAAGGCTGGACTCAGGCAAGGAGGCTGCAGAGACAAGAAGGGAAGTCAGGCTGGGTCTGAGCGGAAGGGAGGGAACTTTTAGGCCAGCTCTATATGCCACAAGAAGAAACCACGCACAGCAAGTGTCCCCTCATGTCAGTTCTTGACTTCACAAACTTCTAGCAGCCAGGTCACCAAACTACTAATCGTTATGTCTTAGTACTAAGAATTTCTAGCAGAATTTCTACCTTCTGCTAGGCTCCTGGGCTCCAGGTTTCTCTTTTTTTTTTTCAATTACATCAGCCACATTTTCCCACAGAACTTACCTCATTATTTTCAATTTGATCGAGCCCCAGCTTCATGTTCTAGATTCCTGTGGATTGTTCTCTTTGCAGCACTGTCCCTATTTATCAACAACCATCTTTTCCTCATCCAGCTGAATTAGGCCAATCCAACACCCTCTTCTCAGCTCTCCCCGTAATTCAAACATTGCCAGCTATGGTCCCAACAGCTTCTGGCCAAGCATTCACTGTGAAAGACTGCAGTAACATTACCCAGGGCTCTGTCTTGGGCTTGTTGAATCCAGCAGGCTCCTCAGGGGCCACTTTGAGTCCTTGAAGTTCCTGGTAAGGCAGAGTCTCCTTCTCGGGCTCTGACGATTCCATGCTCATAGGAAAAGGGCTGTCAGGCATGGGGATGAACTCAGCGTTCTCTAGCTCCTGGATACACCAAAGCAAGACGGTTAGGTCTGCCTGCCTTCCTGCGAATGACCTATCTCCTTAACTAGCGCACCAGCACCCTCTTGTGGTAAAAAAAGCAGTTAGGCCTAAAAGGCTCCCCACACTGCACAGACCTGAGAAACTTCCCGAGCAGGAAGGGGCCACCTGCTGTTCTCCAGCCTTAATTCCTATTCTAGAGCATTTCCAAAATACATTACCTTTCTCAGCCAGCCAGGGCAGGAGCTGCTGTCAGCACTGCTGCCTCCCTTTGTTTCTGTGGTGCTGATCCAGCCCCCCATCCCACGATCGGCTTCCATGGTTCCCCGAAAGCCTCCGCTGGGATCAGGAGTCTCTGCTTCCCGTTCGTTCTCCTCTTCCTCTCCTCCTCCGGTTGCGCAGCTCTGAGTCACTAGCAAACAAGAGTGACAACTTTACACTTTACGACCTCTGCTGTTCCTCTGCTGCCAAAGCCCAGCTGGAGCAGAGAAGATGCAGAAATTAGGCTGCATACCCGTGGTGGTGAGAGCACATGCCGGTGCCATCTCCCTCAACAGCTGCTTATCTCCTAACACTCCCTGCAGGTCTACCAAAAAGGCTTGTGCACAGCAGTCTGGGCAGCGTCTTGGCCACAGACCTCCCACAGGCCCAAGAAACTGGACTTCATCTCTCCAGCAGCTGCCCCATAACCCCCCTCCCTTATCAGCTCCCTTCAGCAAACTCCTCTCAGCTTTTCCTTGTCAAATTGAAGATTCTCAGCTCCGACGGCTTCGCTGCATCTATGTGCCTCCTCCTCTTTTTCAGTTCTCCCCTCTCCCCCAGCCAGCACCCCCTCCCAGGTACTGCAGCAACTACACTTCCTCCCGTTGAGTTTTTCTCAGGGGCCTTTCACACACAGATAGACCGTGCTGCAGAACTAAGCTGCAGCCAGTCAAACTAACCACTGGACTAACTCAGAGCAGCTTCCCAGGGCAGGTCACTCACCAGTACCAATGGACAGGCCACTGCTGTTGGAGCGGATCGTTTTAGAATTCAACACCTTTTCTGCACAGAGAAAAAACACCATTTTGGTTAGAGAGACATAAAGCAAAGGAATTCCTGCAAGCAGCACACAACAAAGGCAGTGCTGCAAGGCCTAGAGCTCAGAGCAGCTTGTCGCATTCCCCCAGAGCCACCTGGCCTGTCCCCAGGCAGGATTTATAGTCCAGTCCTTGGCTAGTAATACATCATCATAACCAAGACCTCAAGATTTCATCCTAAACTTGCACTTACCAACAACGATGATGGTATGCCAGCCACGGCACGACAGGTCTGGAACGTGATGCAGAGACCCAAATATTGGCCGAGGCCACGAGGTACAAATATCCGAGCCATGTGCTCTCTCTGTCGGGGTCATTGCCAGGCGCCCGTTCCCGCCATTACCCCAGGCAAAGATATGGTTGTCTGAGGAAAGAGAAGTTTAGGAGACTCAATTCACTTGCTCCCTGTCAGCCTGTAATTGTTACAGAGATGACAGCCTCTCTGCTGTGACTGCTGTCCCACAGCATTTGATCCACCAGCTCGATTTTGCCAATGGGAGGACAAAGGGATACACCTAACAGGCATCCTCCAAGCTGGCACTCTGCAGCCCAAGGGGCAGAAAATGCTAGCTGCTGCACTAAGACAATGCACCTGGGGCAGTCAGTCCCAGTTCAGGGGGAATGTTGTTTCATTTCAGGGCAGTGCTGTGGGGGGCTCTAGGAAACGCACAGTGGGAGCCAGTTAACCACCCTGCAGATCTAGTTCAGAAGAACCCACCACAACCTCGTGAAGACCCACTCACCGTCAGTAGCAGCTATGGTGAATTCATCTCCACATGAAACCCTGATCACCTGCTTACCCCCCAGGGGGCCTGCCAGCAGGTTAATTCCCAGGTGCTTCTTATAGTCCCCAACACCAAGCTGTCCGCACTTGTTGGAGCCGAAGGTCAGCAGGCGGCCGCGCTCTGCGAGGAGGAACAAGGAGACAGTGACGGCCAGGGCCCAACTCTGGAAGCAGCCATGCATGCAGAGAACTAGCAGCACCAGCCCGCAGCCAGAAAGGGCTCTGCCAAGAAGCCAGCCAGGCTGGGAGGGACAGCGCCCGCCGAAAGGAACAGCGCCAGCCTGGAAGTGACACCAGCCACAAACGAGCCCTTCACTATGCCAAAGGATAGTGGATATCCCATAATTTAAAAGCAAACAAACAAACAAACACCCCTCCTTTTTTCTTCTTAAAAGACAACAACAACAACAAAAGGGTTAATCCAGCAGTTGATGCTGCTGCTTCAGCTGAAGAACAGGAAATTTTGGTTCCTGGAGCACGCATGAGCCCTAGTACCAAGACCGTGACCTTCAGTGTCAGGGGGCTGGCAATCACTGCACCGACAGCGCCACTTCAGCACGAGAAGCCAGGCTGAAAGGGCAAAGCTGACATGCAGGAGTCAGACAAGCAGCACTCGCTCCTCAGTACATAAGGCTCACCATCAATGGAAGCCGTGTGCGTCTTCCCTGGAGAAATGGTACGGATCTTGTAGAAGGAGAGCTGCTTGGCCAAGGTAAGGGAAGTAGCGTAGGGCACCTCGCAGTACGTCTGAGAAGAGATGCACGGATAAGCACAGAGTGAAGGACCATGCACTCATCAACTAAGACCAACTCAAGCAGGTCTTGGCAGATCGCAGCATTAACCTAGACAGTCCTGACACCGGCATGGGAAACTCCTGCAGATCCCAGTTACCCTGGTGCAGCTCACTGTCTGTTTCACTGCCTCACATCTGACAGACAGGAAGCTGGGGAACAATCTGCCTCTCCCCACAACGCCAGCATCTGCTGTCTTGGTCTGGAACTGGCAAACTGGCACAAATCTAACGAGCTGCCACAGGACCTCCATTCCCCCATGTGCTGCTGGAAGCTGGAGTCAGGGACCCAAGTGCACTTACATCATGGTTAATTATCCCTGATGTGCACTGATTCAGGCCCAGCTTGTTGAACTCGTTGAGTCCACACGCCAACACTTTGCCTGTCTGGGTGAGCAGGAAGGTCCCATCGCAGCCACAGTGAACGGACACAATGTTCAAAGTCTTTGGAACATCCACCTGCGTGGAACAAACATGCCCCGAGAAAATCAAAATCCCCACCACTACTACACAGAAGCCAGCGTACGAAGAACACATTGGGTTAGAAGCAGCAGTACCGCTAGCCTGGGCACTAACAGCACCTAATTCAGTTGCTTTGAACAGAAGTGCAAGAGTACCACGAAGTCTGCAGCATTCTGAAACTCTGGTGGCAGCACAGAAATTCAAGGCATTCTAGACCTTGTGTGCAGACACCTCTGATCCAGCAGGGGAACCAGAAATGTGTCGGACAGGCATCCCAGCCCGCTGAGGCCTACAAGCCTCAGACCCAGGTAGCCAAGCAGGGCAGGGGCTGTGCTGTGTGGGTGTGACACCGTGTGGTTGCAGGTATTTGGCCACCAGGCACACCCTTGCTGGTTTCTAACCCTCAGTGGATTATTTTACCTTAATTATCCCTTGCACCGTGTTTCAAGAGGGTTTTACTTTGAACTCATCGTTAACACGAGATGTGAAATTCAGAGACTCCCATTTGTTTGCCATGTTGTGAGTTTCCTGTACAGACCTGAGGCATGCAATTTGGTATTTCCTATGATTTCTATAATACTAAGTTCAGCATTTCCAGCTTCAGCTTGGAGATCAGCTCTAAGTCATGATGCTGGCTAGTCTGGAAGTAGCACATCCCTTTGCCATGATCTCTAGGGATAAATGAAGCAAAATGAAGTGAGTAAGTGAAAATAAAACCCTTGCAAACTCTACGATACCTCAAAAAAACCCACAAAAAATCCACAACCAAAAACCGCTTGAGCCTCAGGCAGCTAACATTTCCAAACAGCAACTCATCTGGAGTTACGCCCACGCAGATTTTGGAAGAAGAAAAGCAGTCACGGTCCTACCTTCTGAGGCGTGTAGTGATCTTCTTCTGAATCCAAGCCCAAGCGCCCTGCATCAGTGGAAACACTACAGTCAGAAACGGCCTCACAAGGTGCCCACCCCTAAGAAATGGTGTGGTCTCTCCCTAGTCCCAGATCTCCTCACACAACTAGATACCTACTTCCCTGCACACACCGCTGCCTGCCAGTCCTCCAGGTAATCTGATCCCACCCACAGAACGACTGCCCTGCTCACACGAAAGCCAAGCGCTGCCCTAGTGTTCTCACAGCAAAGTCCCAGGGGCCCAGAACCATTTCCCATTCTCACAAGGAAAGAAAAGTCCCAAAGAAACAACATTCTTTGCCCCCCACTGCAAACCAGGCAGCCCTCACCCAGGCCCAGCAGCACACCCCTGCACCAAGCTGCCTCCTGGAGCAGGCGTGCCCAGCGCCCTCAGGTCCCGGGGAGGCTCCACCTACCGTACTCCCCGCAGCCCCACGTGTAAACTTCTCTGTTCCTGGTCAGCACCGCCACGTGGTTATCTCCACACGAGACCTGCTCCACAGGGTTGGTAAGAAAGAAATCCAGCTGCAGGGGCTCAAGTACTTCAGAGCCATAAGCCTTGTCAATGCCAATGCACCCATAATAGTCGGAGCCAAATGCATACACCTGGCCCTCATCTGAAGGAGGCAATGGAAGCTTGGTTAGCACACAGAGCTGGTACTGGGCTGCCTATTAATCACTTCGGACACGGCCAGAGCAATCTATTTTCTGTAATCATCTGCCTTTTTTCTGCAGAACAGTGTCATCAGGAGGTAATGGAGTCGTTTCTTGATCACATTAAGATGGGTGACATCTTATCCCTGTCAAATCTGTGCTTTTCCAGCACCTCTTCTTTCATCACTGGGACACTTTCCCCATGCAGTCCAAAAAATGTTTCAAACACATTTACAGCCTTGAATTCAGGCTCCTCTACCTTTAACACAAGGTACATGTGGGAAGCAACATATGCACTGGTAAGAGCATGGGCACTGCACAGGGAGCTGTGCTCAACACTCAGCGTCACCATCAAAAAGGGATGCATCCTTAGAAAAAAAACACCCAGACTTCCCCTGTACAACAACGTCCACCTATCTCCACTACCACATCTCCAGCCCACAAGACTGAAGGCTATGTAATACATGGAACTGTCTCCTGTTTGCACAAAGCTGCTCGGCTAACCCTCTGTGAAGGCAAACAAGTTCACAGCGCAGCACAGTGAGGGGGTGGCAGTTCCCTTCCATCCCTCACCTGTGATGCACACTGTGAAATCATCTCCACAGGACACCTGGCGAATGGCTTTTCCCTGAAGCTTCTCCACGTGCTTTGGCTGCCGGTAGGATGCTCTGTCTCCATGCCCCAGCTGCCCATGCAACTTGGTACCCCCCTGCATGTTCTGCAAGAAAAAAAAAATACCTGGTAAGATTATGTGTCTGCAACTGGTGCCAAGAGTCAGTGCCTCCAAGGAAGAAAAGAAGACAACAAAGAGCAAGAGCAAGTGTTAAATACTCCGGTAAGAGATTGCTAGCTCTGCGGCACCACAGGTTTTCAGGCAGCTGTGTACTAATGACTGATGTGGTCTCAGGCCACCAGCTGGTGGGTTTAAGCATAGGTGAGGAATCCCTGCTCCCTTCTCATCTGCCAGGCTACAGAATCCACTTCCCTACTACAACTTATCCTTCCGCTTTTTTTCTGCATTTCTAAATCCTAATGGCTGCAAATAAACCCATAACAGGAGATAAATGCCACTAAAGTGGACAGATCTACCAAGTTTACAGGGAGGAAAAAAAAAAAGGGGGGGGGGGGGAAATCACAGCAACAACTCTGAGTAGCATTGAAGCTAAAATTAAAATATTAATAGCTAGCTCAGAGTTTTCAATGGCCATTCTTGCAGGAACATCCAGCAAGCAACATCAAATTGCCCTCCTCCCATTGGGATCTCTCTCTTCTCCTACCCATCTACTAGAACTTTCTGTATTTCAGCAAGGTCACCCATCCCACCCTTCTGATCCTGGAAAACATTCCTCAAAAATACACAACAGCATACCACGAATCCTCCGCTGCACTTCCAGTGGTCAGGAAGGGGAAGAAGAGATGTCTGACTCAGTGTCTCGGCCGACAGGTCCGCCACCTACAACCCTTAAGTGCACAGCCAATCTCCAACGCACCTCCCAGCATGACAGAAAACTCCACTCACACACGTTTGTCCTGGGAGACCTGAGTCGGTGCCAAAGCCGAGGGCCTACAAATTTCCCTTTCTGCAGGTTGCTTCCCACCTGACTCTACGGTGGCGGTGGATCTGCACTCTCCCCTCCCACCATTCCCCCCTTCCTGCTGTTCCTCTCACTTACCACCCAGGTGTAGAGCTCCTTCTCCACTGTCACCACAGCAAAGTGGGTGTTACCAGCACACACCTGGCGTGCACTGCAGCCACTTTTGATGGCATCCAGCTTCTGGGGGGTGGACTTCCCGCCTCCCCACACATACACCTCGCTAGTGCGCGAAGTCACCACCGCAATGGGAGCCTCGTTCATGGTACTTGACCTGCACAGGGACCCCCCCCACAAAACACACATGCTTTTAATAATTTTAACATCACTGTCACCATGTACGCTCCTACTGCTCTCTCCCAGTTTCCCCAGGCCCAAGATTGTGAGCCCTTCACAATCCTTCACAGTCTGTATTTTCACTAACTGCTCTTCTCTTCATTCAGATGCTGCGAGGCCTCAACTGCTGCAGATGGGCTCAGGATCAAACATGGCTCAGAGCAGAAGAGAAAGTAGCCTCCGCCAAGCATCAAACAATGCCTACAATCCAATCTGATGTCATTAAAAAAAAAACACCACACCTGGGCTTTCAGTGAATTGCCATGGAGTTGTTCTCATTTGTGAAAAAAGCCATGACATCTTACTCAAAATCTTTTAAGTTCCCTCTGCCTCCTCTTTATTTAAATTACAGGCATTCCATCTGAGGGAAGAACATAACTCTTCAATGCCGGAAGGAATGAATTCTCCAGCAGATTGCAAACTGGAAGTTGTAATCAAAGCAGGCAGTTTGTGAACAACCCATGACCTGGAAGAACCTCACACGCAGTGTTCAGATAGCAGAGGTCAGCTTCCAAGCTGATCAGGAAAAAAAGTCGTGCATATAGACAACATATAAGAGGCAGAGTAAAATGTGGGATGACAACCATGTAACAAACGTGTTGAATTCTCAGCATTTAGGGATCTCCTAAAAACACTGTTCCATTAAGGTTGTCACAGACTAACACTGTCAGCAAAGTTCCTCTCTGGGGAGCTGTTCTGTCCAGACTTCCTTTCAAGCACACGCCCAAATAATTACCTTGGTCGCTTATTTGGCCCATTAAGCAGCGTGACTTTCTCTTCCATCTCCCTGCCAAAGGACAAAAAGCATTTCAGGAAACAGCAACACAACTCCCAGAGCAATTTACTGATGAGCAGCACACACAGACTGCTTTCCTTTCCTATAAAAGGCTGCTCCCTCTTGGAGGAAACGTGGCAGCTGTTTACCAGCTCACAGCAATACACAAAGCAGGGCAGAAGTAACGTGCCACAGAGCTAAGAGACTTCCAGGAGTGCTGAGGACAAACCAGAAATACACCCAAACTTGCCCCGCTACACCCATACTGCACTAGAATGACCTTAAAGGTCATCCTATTATCTGGATTTGGGATTCATACCAGTGCATACAGCAAGACAAAACTCAGACCACCAAGTAAAACAATCTTGCTACAAAGCACTACGCCGGCTGCCCCCAAGGCAACCAAACTGGGCTCCAAAGAGCCCAAATTTCCGTTCCATCTTTCATAAAAGGTGTGTGCAGGCTGCTGTTCAACCTAAGCTAAAATGGACCACGCCCAATGCAACTCCCTCAGGAAAAAAGAAGCATGCGAAAAAAAGTGCAGATGTCCACACCGTGTGAGATGTGACATGCTATGGAAGGTGGTCTTCAGTGACCCTGTGAGGATCTAAAAGTAACCCTCCATTCAGAGATCTGAAATGCAGAAACCAGCATCCCTCAGAGGACTGTCAGAAAGGGATGCCTCAAAGTTCTCAGTGCCACAGCTTCTGAGACCAGGGATGCAGAGACCTTTCTCACTGTACCCGTGCATGAACAGGCACAGCGACTGATCAGAAGCCAAGACAGCAAAAACACACTTCCCTCCAAAAGAGGACGACGTGTACCTGGACAACTGCCTCACATCAGGCCAGAGTAACCTAAGGACCTTGCTTCAGAATTAAACATGCCACTAGTCCGCACAACCGCCCTGCTCCTCCTGCCACCTGGCTTGACCAGGCTCCAGGCGAGGCCATCTATCCCATTACCTCCTCCGTTTGCTGAGAAGGGGCTGTTCAAGCAGTTCATCTGCGGTGGGCCTCTTCTCTGGATCCTGAAAGTGGTGAGCAACAAGTCATTCATTGGGAAACGCTCATCATCTAGAGTGCTCTCTTGGTCCAAGGTTGCGTGGACCCTTTTCCCTGACTCCCTTCAAAAGGCAAAGGCATTAATCAAGTATGTGGAATGAAAAGGGATGAATGCCCGGGATGTGCAGCACAGCCTTCCCCAGCACCCTCCAGGGCCTGCAGGACTGGAAGGCATCCTTAGACGACGTTCTCAGATGGCCGGAGGAAGCCCAGGCCCAGTGATGCCTCAGGCCTCACAGAAATTACCTGCACCAGCAGCCCTCCTGCTGCAACAGGTCTGTCGCTCACCCTTCACCCTGAATTGCGTGGCTGGGCAGAGGTGTCTGGAAATCAAAAAGTGTTTCACCAACCTGATCGAGGCAGGAGTTCACCATCTGGATCAGCTCCCGGGAGTAGACAGAGGAATCAACTTCCATGGCACGATTCCCCTGCACGATCTTCACACAAAGGTTCAGGGGATTCTAGGCACAGAATAGAAAGCAGAAACCAGCTGTTAGGGAACTTCTCTGAACAGGAGGCATCCTTCTTCCCTACCTAGGAGGTTCTCCACCAACTTAACGATGATTCCTGCAGGAATGGCACCTCTGACAGCTAGGACTTGGTGACAACATCCATCTTTTCACCAAACTCCCTAACAGTGGCAGGAGGACCAGCTTCTCTCTGCATGCAAGTTCCTACATAGTGTATTGCCACTAAAACACCACACAGCAGCACTGTGAACTTCATAGCCATGGTGAGATGTCAGGAAACTATGGTATTTTCACATGATTCTAAGCGCTACAGAATGTTGCACCATGTCAGCTCGCAGCTTGTCCCTTCTCACAGCACAAGCACATCCTCCAGCCAGCAATGCTCCCTTCTACCATTTCCATGCCAGCTTGACCATTATTCTCTTGCACCCAAACTTTGGGAAAGGGCAACAGGACTAAATCCTACAAAATCCAAAATCCAAAGGCTGGCATTTTTGCCTATAGAACGTTGCACAGCAAATTCATAGCTAGTAATGCTGAAAAACCAACAATTATGCAATGAAAAAACTTCCCCCTTGTGGAGGAAAGGATGTTTCTCTCACAACCAGGATGGAAATCAGCACAGTTTGCACTCTGCATCTGGTAAACCCAGGGCTGTAGACAACAGCGGGTTTGGCAAAGGTCACAGTGCAGGACAGGGGAAATCTTGCAGCCATTTTCTCTGACTGTTATTGGCTCTCTCAGACCACTGGTTTCTTAATTAACAGATTTAAACAATGAAAGAAAAACAAACTAAGAAAGCTATAAGCCAAGCACGTATCTCAGGGTGATAAAGTCATTCAGCCCATCCTGGTTTGCAGACTTACAGTAGCATCAAAGGTCCTCTTCAAAGTAAGAAGCTCAAAGATGACACAGCCCACAGCCCAAATATCGGATTTGAAGTTGTATTTCACACCCTGGCAGAGTTCTGGAGACATGTAGTAAGGAGTTCCCACCAGCTAGGAAACAAAGAACATTTAAACATCAGAAACAATCCAGCAGTTTTCAGTTCTGAAGCTCTGCATCTGACCTGTTCACACAGGCCCACGAGCAGCAGGGCTCAGCACGGCTCTGACACGGCATTAGTGACAGACGACTCACCCTGCCAGCACGTGCTGGAGGGACGGGAACAAGCAGCACACTGCTTCCCTTCTCAGAAGATCCCAGATCCCTCTGCTTAGGTTCCGGAGCGGTACACGCTTCTCAACAGAGCAGTGCTCACAGCAACATGAGGAACTGCCCCTCTCTTAAATACTGAGAGGTAACGAGGGGTCTGTGCACTGACCATACACACGGAAGCCCTCACAAGAGGCTGATGGAAAGGGGACCTAGCAGAGCTTCTAAGGATGCCAGCCCTAAGGAGCCCCTCTGTCTGATCACAAGGTACTCCAGGACACAGGCTACTCTGACTCAGACTAAAGAGGGGCCACGTTGGGGTCAGTAGGTAGAAAGCTGGCATGGGTCCTACCTGACAGGCTTTCACTTCAGAAGCCAGCTTTCCTGAACAGCTGGTGTAAGTCCCCTGCCCCAAAACCAAAATCCCAGCACTTCAACAGAGAAGCCCTTCCAGCTGCAACAGAAATAGCAGCACAGCTCAAAGTATAAGGAGGAAATTACAGAAAGAGCATGATAAGAGGTGTAAGAATGAAGCTTCCATGAATGGGGCTCATTCCAGAGCAAGCAACCAGAGAGGGAAATAATACAAAAAAGACAGAATTTAAGAGAAGCGGAAGTATTTATAGTTGCCCTCTTCAACTCTCTCAGCAAAGCTCTGAGGACTGTGGAGGCTGTCTTTCATTACTCCGATAGATTCTGAATGTGCCTGTTGGGTATCTGCTGTGCTGTCACCTACCTTCCACTGCCCTCTACACAGCACAACAGCTACGGAGCTGCACGAATCCTAACCTCAGAACCCCAGCTAGTGGGAACACCACAGGAAGAACTGGGACACTGCGCCTACACCTTCATCAAGGGAAGGATAATGTAAGGCATATTCTTCTCTCTCTTCTCTGGTAATTGGGAGAAAGGGTAATTAAGAAATAAGCCTTTAGTAAGGAAGATGTGCCTATTTAACAAAATCAACAAGACAGAAATATTTTACAAAACCATGATTTGACATTACAAACATTGTAATGAAAAATATTAACAATAACGTGGTTTGCACTCACTTCACAACAGTCAACTTCCAGACTGCCACTGGCCAACAGACCACAAATTGAACAGCTAGCCTGCAGCACAGTCAGCACATACAGAAAGAAAGGTGGCTGAAGGTATGTAGTTGAAAGCTTTTCATAAGGAAAAAAGGGAGGGGGAAAAAAAGCTCATCAGTGCAGAGAAATATACACAATACAGGCACACACACACACAAAAAAAAGGAAAATTCATGGCACAGACTGCAGCTTCTCTGAAAGCCAGAAAGCCATGAAAAACAGGATGGGACAGAAATGGTTTTCCTACAGCCCAGCTTAGCAAGGGCTTTACACAGAAGCCTTCAGCTCCCATTCACTGTGCAACTGCACAGTAACGCGCATGTTCTGGAAGGAAGCTGGCAGGTGTTTAACTGCACATCCTGACAGAGCACCGACAGCCTGCATTAAATTTAATAATAAGGCCTGCTAAGGGGAAGCGTAGGCTGGCCTGCATCCTAAACTGCAATAAAAGCCTTCAGCAGATAGGAGCTCCAGACAATGCCTCCCCTTCCAAGTCTAGTGCTCAACCACAGAAATTACCGGAGCTGGGAAATCCACGCTGAGCCATTCAGGTGCCTGCAATACAGCCTGCCCTGTTTCATAACTCTGGCTGTGAAACTGCTTTCTGGAAGGGCTGGAACAAAGCCAGATCTGACAGCTTGCCAGTAGAATTAATTTCTTCTGCAAGCTTTGTCCCCCACCACGAGCACTACCAATAAACTACACATCTCATTACCACCAGAAGCACACGTGCCTCTCTTACTTTGACGTTACCTAGATCCACCTTCCAAAGTACCATGCCTAGGCACCAGGGGAAGAGCAGTGCTCTCTGACGTAGTTATGCTGGCTCTGGTACAATTCCGTACCTATCTTCAGTCTGCTGCTGCTCTGCAGAGAGACAGACCTCTGGAAGATAACCTGGGAGCAAGGATAACTGAAGGCCGCAACACATCAGCAAATATGCCAATGTCAGGGAGATAAGTCAGAAAACAAGAAGCAAGTCTAGCATCCCTCGTCTTCTGCAAGGCGTGCAGAGATGAAAGGGGAAAACAAACAAACGAAAACAAACATAAAACAAGCCCTGCTCTCAGTTCTGCACTAAAGAAGGCAGGTACTCACAGTCTCAGCCATGGAGTACTCGGAGTTCAGCTTCTTTGCCAGCCCATAGTCTCCCAGTTTAATCAGGTTTGCCTTGGTTAGAAAGATATTTAATGTCTTTATATCTCTAGAAGGAGAAAGAGAAATGCAGTTGTTGAAATACACTTCCAGATTTCACAATTTCCCACATGCTGCCATACTCCCCCTCCCCGCCCCCGTAAGGTAACTGCTGCTCCAGCAGCAGCCTCCCACACAAAGACAATCCGACCCCAGGTACTGGGGCAGTAACAGCAGTTACCCAATTTTGTCATATGCCCACAAAGCACGACACAGCCTGAAAAGCTCAGGCTCCAGACACCTATGTAAAGGCTACGGAGCAAAGGCAGCTCTTTTCCGCTTCTCGGCCTCTTCTCAGGTGAAGCCCATTCAACAAGTCTCATTTTCCCTGTTTTCACAAACGGACCCAAGCCTGGCCCCTGAGCTCACTAAAAATATACACTGATGTGCATGTATGCAGATATAAACACACAGAGGGTGTGGAACTGATGCTACCCTAGAACTGAAGCATAACATCCCTCTACCTTACGCCTCAGGAACAACCCCGTAACTATAACATGAGGTATGACACCCCAGAGACCAAAAGGCCACCACAACGTGGAACTCCAGATCTCATTGACAGCATTTTGACCCAGGCAGAAGAAGTTTATGCAGAATCACAGATCAATATATGAGGCTGTAGATACAGAGAGGAAGCCGCCACACTAAGATACATTTCCCATGGCCAACACTTCCTAACACTCCCTTGTCCTAACGTACCACCAACAACTTCCCAGCGTAGATGGGGACAACACCAAGTAAAGCAGCACTTTGTGTTCGTCCCCTTGGGGCTTGGCAAAGCCCTGGGGTGCTCTGACAATGCCTGCAGCCGAAGGAAATCACTGCAAACATTCAACCAGCTGATTCAGTTCACTGTTGTGGAAGGATGTGGGGCCACATGTGTTCCTAGACTGTGAGCCCTGCTGCAAAGATGGGCACCAGAAAGCAGGAAATTATTGTAAAGCAAGACGGATAGGACACCTGCTTTAGGGCAAAAACGTGGGCACTGCTTTGCTGAGTGTAAGGTATGAACCGTTCACTACTGAGACTTGCTAATTAGCCAGGATGCTGCCCGAGCATCCTCTCACAGCTATGCTCGACAGCTGCAGAAGGATGCTGCGCAGCAACGTGGTGCTCCCCAGAACATCACAGCCTCCTCACTCTGCCCACGCGCTGGGCACTCCTGAAGCACATATCAGCAATGAAATTTGCCCCACCCAAGCAGAAAAGGCATGAGAAAAAGGTAACCAGCTCCTCATTAAAGTCTCCGAGTCGGTGTCTGCGTTACCATACCCGCTAGCCTCCTTAAATAACAGGCACATGGGATTTAGCCAGATTTGGGACAGATCTGGGCAGATCTGGGTGACCTTCCAGCAAAGCACCAGCACAGTCCTCATCGCTGTCAGCCTCCAGGAATTGGGGAAGGCCATCCGCCTTGGTCTGAAGTGATTACTTGTGGAAGCGCCCTTGGCCAGCAGTAACTGTTCTTCCTACCCGCTTCAGCGAACACCAGCTGTGTGCCGTGGCCATAAATGCACTCCTTTCCTACGTGGATTCACTCTTGGTTCACAAAGGTGCAGCAAAGGCAGCTATTCCATTTCCAAACACAAGACTTCTTCCATGTTTACTACAACACTGTTTCTAGCCCAGTAAAAAAAATCTTTACAGAAGCAGTGTTTAACATCTAGGCAGCCCAGCTACACTCTGAACAGAGAACCTCGGGGTTCAAACAGAGAAGCAGAAGTTACTCCGAGGAGCTCTGCTCTCCCATCCGTGACTCACACTCGTGACCTCACCTGCAGCCCGTGCTGCACGTACCTGTGCAGGATTCCTGCTCGGTGAATGCAGCTCACCGCTGATGCGATTTGAAAGAGATACCAAAGCACCATCTGCAAGGGTGGAAAGAAAAGTCTTACCTGAGGCTCAAGCAACAAAAAAATAAAAATAAAAACAAAAAAACATGACATCCATGTCACAGAGAGGCGCAGCAAGAAGACCCGACCATACCATTCCTCTCTCAGGAATAAGAAAAGGCATCGTTCCCTTAAGAATTTCCTGTTTTGGAAATCTCTGAAAAGATATTCCAGACGGTGCCTTTTTCTAGTGCCATTCATAGTGCCTGTCCTGAGAAGCATCACAGAATTCAATGAGTGAAAAGAATTAGGAATGACAGCTGATAACCACGTGGGGAGGATCTACAGCTGGGGTCTCTGGAATTTGAACTGTGACCATTTAACACTCCCCATGAGCCAGAAAACGCATTATAAGATAAATAAGCGTAACCACCAGCGGTTTGAACAGGACGTGGAAGGAGACAGCAGAAAATGTGCTAAAAAAAATTTAAAAAAACACACAAAAAACAGAGACAGACGATAGAAGAGAGAAGAGGAGAAAAACAAACATGGTGAGATTGTTTCAGAGTAACTACTTGGAAAAGAACTCAGAAAATGGTTAAAAGAAAAATGGAGTACCAGCTGTAAAGAAAGATTTACAAGCAAAATTTTAGCCACGATGATCATATAAATATAAAAATTAAAAAAAAAGTTTCTGACAGTCCAAAATGTCTACGCTATTCAACAGGAGGGGAAGGATGTCAGTCCCTACATTTACGCAGAAAATTCCCATTAGTGAGATGGAGGGAAAAAAAAGTAGCGTAAGCACTCAGACAAGCAGCCAGATGCCCAGAACATTAAGCGCGCCCCATCGCTCCCCCAGACCAGCCCAAATTACCTCTTCTTCAAACAGCTTGTCCTTCTGCCGCAGAATCTTATCATAGAGGTTCCCTCCTGTAATTACAAGTAGGTGAGAGAGACAGGGGATCACCTTAGTGAGCGGCAGCAGCTGCTCTGCTAGCTGCCGCTGGGAATGCTCAAACCCCATAGAAGCTCCAGTGAACCACTGCAGCGCTCCCTCTGTGTCTTCACTTCCACTGGCACTCACTGTCAAGTTCTGCCATCTAAGAGCTTCACTAGCTTCCTGGGATATGCAAGCATTACACCTGCACACCAAATCATGTGAGGTTTAGGCTCATGTGCTCAGCAGTACCAAAATATATATATATATATATATATATATTTAGAAACAACAACAAAGACCCCAAAAAAAACAAGTTCACCGCGACTGTAAGTCACAGAAGTCTCTGAGAACACCAGCCTTTGCCTTCCCCCGCCCCCCGCCCCGCTCTGACCTGCCTCCCCAGCTGTGCTGCCAAACCCAGTGATGAAGAACTCACGGACCGTTGACAACAGCGGCACAACCGGCAGCGGCCTGAAATCAGCACCCACGGCCTCCTCGGGGCCGCTCACGGCTGCGGGCCGTGATGCAGCGCTGCAGGCACTGAGGCTCGCTGCCAGACCAGCGCCTCACCAGCAAAGCCCCGACCTCCAGCCACATCCTGCTGCTGTTCCGCTCTCCGTTACCGCGTGTCACGTCCTGACACCAACAGAACACCGGGCCCTTTCCCACTCCCGCGGGCACAGCGCAGGACAGCTTCCAGCTGTACGTTCTCCACGAGTCCGTCAAGTCGCAGATGTCCAGACAACAGCTCCTCTGCCTCCTCGAGGGACTCGTTCAAGACTTCCACAGGGGGAAGATCTTTCTGATATTGCGGCCAGATCCCCTCTGCTCAGTCTCCTCTCATTCTGCCTTGCTATAACCTCTCAGCACGTCCTTTTCCAGCCGCACGCTCCTGTGTGCAGCTGATCTGTGAATGACTCTTCACACCCGCAGTTTAACCAAAGCTAAAGTGCCTCTTCTCGTGACCCTCTTTCCCTGTGATTCGGACCACACAGGTTTTCAGCAATTTCTGTTGCTCATCTCTGATTTTTTTCCATCTGGCCTGCAGCTTTCTCAGCCCAAGGGCAGCACACCAAGTGCCACACCACCAAAACCCTACACAAGGAGATAAATCCCACTCTTGACTCTGATAATCGTACCTCTGTGCAAGTCTACCAAAACAGAACCAAGTTCTTTTTTTTCCCTGTTCCATCTAACCACATCTAACTTTCTGACACTGTCTTCCCTTCCACAGGTGTTTTATAGAATATTTATTCCCAGATGTGCTCAGTGCTGTTACTCCCACAACAGATCCAAGGCCCGCTACACACAGACACAGCTACACGCAGCCCCTAACAACTCCGCTCCTCACCTGCACCGCGGGGCTGACATTCACCCACATTTGAAAGCCTTCCCTAGATCTCCAGACAGAGATTAACTAAGCAGTCATTAACCACTTAAGCAGTGAAATTAAGCTAGTTAAACAGTAAAAACTTTGTACAGTTAGCTGTGCTTTGTGTCCCTGCTGTATTTTTGGATTCTGAGAAGTGTCTGACAGCAACTGCTCCAGCCTTTCTGCAAACCTACAAATGATCTTGGGCTTGCGCATGGTAACGAAGACAGCCCTACACCTTAACAACCACTAACACAACCACCAGCAAACACAATATCTTTCAGCCTAGACGAGGCTCCCTCGATCTCCTGCCCCTGCCTCTGCCACTCAGAGGCATGCAGGCAAGGCAGGCTGTGCCCACCTCCCGCGTAGTGCCCCAGAGCCAGGCAAGCAGTTCGGAATCCCTGACAGACGCAAAGACGCCAGCACCGTGCACCTTCCCTCCGCGCCCTCTGCTGAGCTCACGATGGCTCCAAGCACACAGGCGTTTTGGGCAGGAACTCGCAAAGCGCTCCCAGCACCAACAGCACACCGGGGAGCTAACTCCCCCCTGCTGCTGACAGCCCGAGGCTTCGCACAGCCCCAGACACACACAGGACAGCCAGCCAGGCGAGCTGTCCCACGCGCCAAGTAGGAAGCAGCCCGCAGCTCCGGCAGCCCCCCGTTCTTGCAGCTCCAGCTGTATGTTGCTCCAGCTGTCTAAGAGCAGCTGCAGCTCAGACCCTCACATCGAACCCTTCCACCTCCCCATCCCCGCCGGGACTGCTCACCCTGCAAACCCCAAATTACACCACCTGATCTAGTCTTGGATGAAATCTGAAAGTCTTCTCCACCACCAGGAGGACTGGATTTTACGATTTTTAATAGTAAGCATAGAAGCCGGTAGCACAAGGCAGGAAAAAGCACTGACTGCAGTGTGCCAAAAGATTTTCAAGCTTCAGTTTATATGGAGACCCCTCCACTTGGCAGCTAAGCGACACTGCCAAAGAACAGTCCCCCTCCGTGCTGGCAGAGAGGCCCGAATACCCTCGTGGCCTTCCCGCTGTCCTCCTACAAGCGCAAAAGGAGGCACATGAGAAGCATGCACCGCCAGCAGCCCATTTGCACCAGCTGCTCAGAACACTCAAGGACTGCTCACGGCCTGAGCTGTCCGCACTAATTACTGGGACGCTCATCAGTCAGAGGGATTTTCAACCTCCTCTTCAAGAGCTGCGCAGCACAGTTCATCTCCGTCCCTGCCCTCCCCAGGGGATGCCCAGCAACGCTCCCCGCAGGCCCTGCAGGAGGTAGCTCAGCACGGGAGCAGCCTCCTTTTGGCAGGCGGGAGCAGGGATCTCACCATTGCAGTACTCCAGCTCGATCAGCAGTGTGGTGTTGTCCATGAAGTGGTTGTAGTACGCGATGATGTTCTCGTGCTGCAGCAGAGCAAGGATAACGATTTCATTCAGAGCATCACGACGCTCTTTCTCTGACAGACGGGTCAGGTCCACCTCCTTCCACACTACGAGTGAGTCATCCTGAAGCGCAAAAACATCTTTTAATTAAAAACACACGGCTCTGAAGAGAACAACATGTGCTTTTAGAGCAGGAAATCAACATCTCAGGAAAGGCAGACAGACTTCCCTGCCTCTTACGGATTTCAGACAGATTCTTTGCAACAACAAGACCTAAGTTCTTCTGTTTGTTGCTAGCAATAGCGGCCCGAAGCCGCTTTCCTGGCTGGGGTGGCACCTCGAGAAAAGGAACAACAAGGCGTCCAGGGAAGGGACGCAGAGTTTCTTTTGTTCCAATGAAGCCTAAACGTGCTCTGCTTCGATAAAGGGAAAACAGCGCAGCCCCGGTCCCGCATCGCTGGGGGGCTGCGCAGGCTGAGGCCGG
>VXAV01007031.1:12179-31568 GCA_013399715.1 Alectura lathami | reverse complement strand
GGGGCCAGGCGCGGCTCCGCCGGCCGCTCGCGTACCGCGGTTGCTCTGCGGCACCGGGGTGGTGCAGAGCAGTGCTCGGCTCCTGCGGGAGAAGTTGGTTTATCTCCTAAGAAGGCAAGGCTCCGGGATTACTTTCCTGGAAGGCTTTCAAATTATATTTTGATCAAAAGTGGCTGAAGTAACCGATTCATGTCCAAAAAAAGGCACTGCTGTTTCTCACCAGACAGAGATTTACTTCTCTTTCTGCTTAAACATACCACGCAGAGCACAGGTTTCTGAGGAAATGACTGCCGGAGAGCCCAACGCGCTGATAAACACAGCAGCCGTACCCCAAGCTTAGGAGATGCTAGGAAGGGGAGGGCAGCTGGGGCTAACGCACTTCACACACAGCCGGCAGGATGCACTCCTTACCCTGCCACTCGTGATTCATGGCATCTCTCTCTAGCGAAGATGGAAAACTGGAAACTCGATAAATAATATTTTAGACCCAGAACTGCAATAGCTGGTCTGTCATAAAGTATCGGCAACTTTGTCTTGGGTAAATGATTTATTTTCTTCCTGGGTAACGTACATCAGCATGATGTCAGTGTTTTGCTTTCAAAAGTTCGACAGTCACAACCGCACATCAGAAACGCAGAGTTTAATGATAGGGAACATTCACTGTTGGACAGGTGATCATGCAAGCACAGGTGATTGCGGGAGCTGAAGCGTAAATCCCCAACACCAAGCATGACAGAGCTGGCTCACTTTTATCTTGTACCTTGGGAAGGGCTGTATTGCTCAGTGTGAAGCAAGGGGGGTGCACATCACAGAGCTGTTCTGCATTTCCATAAAAGCACCTGCTTTAAAAATGAATAATTTGCCCAAAGTTTACTCACCGATTGGAACTGTTGCCATACGAAGACGTTGTCCTTCCAAACAGTAAAAATGGTACTTCGGTTTTAGGGGGAAAAGAAGAGAACTTACACATGAAAAATCTCAGGTATGTTCTGCTAAGTAGTATCCACGCCCTCCACTGTAAAAGGGGTACCGAGCAAGATGTAATATGTTATTCAACATTTTATTGTTAAAAGCTGAAATAAAACAAGTCAAATAGGTCTGCTGGAAACAGCAGCTTTCTCCAAACATGAGCTAAGCCAAGGATCCTCAGAGCTGACATCACTGGTAGGGGTACCTGGAGACCACCGGTCTTCTGGCAGGCTGCTTCAGCAGGCTGGGAGCACAGAAAGCTGCCGTAGTGCGTTTAGCTTTGAGCCGATAAACTCCTGGGACCACCTGCAACGTAAGGGGTCATCAACTGCCACCGTTCTGCAGAACGTCTGTCACTTCGGCTGATGCTGAGGCAGCATCTCCTAGCTCCTACCAGTGCAAACAGACATCCAGCAGAAAGGAAAACAGACTTCCTGAAGCCAGCACTGAACAAATGCAAAGGATTTTTGTGTTGCAGCAAAAACTTGGCTCAACAGTTTCAGGCTCACAGAAAGGTCCAAGAAATGCCAACACGCGTTGTTTTTTCTGAAGCCTTTGCTCTTCCACCTTCCTCAGAGAAAGGTGGGCGTCCCACAGCCACACACCAGTACCAGTGGTTGTTTGGGGGTAGAAACAAAACAAGCAGATGGGCCCAATACACATTTTTCAGGTGAGGGGAGAAAGCAGACAGCACAACCAACCCTGAACTGCTACAGACTTCACAGACACAGCTGTTTTCAGCCCTGAAAGATGCACCCAGTCAGGATGTGTGCTCTCTCCTTTCCACCAAGCAACCTTCCACTTAGGGAAATTCCATCTCCCAGAGGCTTTGTTCAACACCATCACAGCTGTCGGGCTGCAACAAGACAAGCACAGCAGGGGGCACAGCTGAAGAGATGAGACAAATTCACATCATAAATTTGCAGTGGGTAAGAGGCTGCACGACTTTCCCAGGATCTCTGCTGTAGGACCTTGTGTAACACGCAGGCAGGAATGCCCCTGAAGATCTTGCCAACCAGTTGGCAAACCGGTTTGAGTCAGAAGTCCCTCAGCAGCTGCTCCGCAGCTAAACACACTGATCCACCGGTTAGGAGAGAGCACAGGTGCTGCACGCTTGGGTTGTTTCTCAAACCTCTGACCGACTTGCCAGAAACGAGCAACAGAGCGCAAAACGCTCACGCACGGCACGCAGGCAGCGGCCGCGCTGACACGGCAGGAGGGGAAGGCAGCGTTGTACCTTCCTGAGGAATGCTCACGCGCTGGGCGAGCGCTGTGATAATCAGATTGTTAGTCACATTGACAAGTGGGTGGAAGAGGCTGGAAACGGCTGATGCAGTTTGCCACAGGCAATTATAGATTGACTAGCGATGCATCTGTCACACACAAAGATGGGCTCACACCCAGGGATCTGTAACAGCTCAACTTTAGCCCACTTCCCAGAAGCAAGATGGAACGAACAGAACAGCTCGGCACCCACAGCGCAGCGCAGACCCACCTCCAACCTACCGCATGAGAACAGCTGTACAATTTCACATAGCCAAGTATTCATCCAAGCAAGAACTTGCAGACGTTAATCCTTATCCAAAGATCTGGGAATTTCCACTCCTGAAATTCTCCTCGACATTACCGCCCAGTTATGTAGCTCTTACACGGCCTCGGCTCCACGATGTGACACCTCACTTGGTCACTGCACGGACAGAAGGACGCAGGCTCAGCGGAGGAGGTCTGACGGCAGCGGCAGGTAAACACCCAGTCACACCCTTCACTGAGCATGTCGCTCACATAGCACTAACCCATCTTTGTGACAAATTAAATTTTCCTCTGGAGCACAAAACTGAAAGTTAATTCAATTCGTCTTACTGAACTTTACCTGGGAGCTGGCAGAAGAAAATTGAAGCTTGTGTTCCACAGCACCAGCCCTATTTCACTGCCAGCCAAGCGTGAAACAAACTGGTAGTCTCACGACTGCTCCACACAGAGAGGGAGGAAGAGTGGAGGGGAAAAAAAGGAAACAAAAAGGTAACTTCTAACAGGGACAGCTTTAGGAATGACCAGCATTTGCTGTGCCGATCCCACTCCTCAGAGAAACCCGTACTGCCATCACCTTTCCAGAGTAACACTCGAGTTCTTCAGAAACAAACTTTCTCTGGAGAAACTCAAAGGCTCGCTGGGGGTCTGTGCTCCTTCTGCGTCCTGTGACAGGTCAGCTTGCAGGAAACAGCGGTCGGTAGGAACACGCACAGAGGACAAGACTCACACAGACAACTGAAGTGGGTTGCTTTTCCCCCAAAGAAATTTTATTTGCGAATATTGACAAAATCCCCCAACCAGTCGTTACAGGTAAATCCACGTTAGCCCCCCACAGCTGTTCCCCAGTAACCACACCGGTGCAGTGAGGAGCGATGTGCGGCACTGGAATGAAGGTACTGTAACAGTCACCCAGAGAACTTAAGGCCTCGCTACCATTTTTGAGATAAAGGTATCTTTGTACTCTGATACGGATGGGGACGTCACAACAGATGAGACAGGAAAGCCCCTTACTTGCACTCTTTTCAATTCATGTAAAAAAAAAAAAAATCAAAACCTGAACGGATCTACAGGCTTCAAACAGTAGGACCTACAGCTACCTTCACATGACTTCTGTAACTCTGTCCTGCGGCATCGCTGCTGTTCCGCACTGTAACAGCTTTCAAAAATGTACACGGATAATGTGGATGCGAAGGGAGGGGAGTGGACTTGGATTCTTAACATGGCTTTATCATAAAAAGAAACAAATTAAAAGCGATATAAGCACTTGCCAGTGGAACTAACAACCCCAGGGCCTCAGCAATGGCAAAGGAGGGACAAAGCACTAACTTGTTTAGATGACAGCAAGTCATCTCTTCACCTTCTTTCCCACAGCCTCACCCTGGACAACTGTTTCCCTCCTGGCAATAGAACAGATTCAAGTTAGAAAGTATTAAAACATGACTTTTTTTTTTGTTTTTTTTGTCTCCAGAACAATGGTAGGCTGGGCCCAGGGCCATGACAACCCTTTCCCTAGCCAGAAGGGTCTAGGCACGTGAGACCAGAATGCTGCGCTGCCGAACCATTTGCTTTGAAGGAATGCAGAGAAGGTGAAAGAATTTTAATCACTGACTAAAACTGCAGCATGGAAGTCCAGGAAGTTAACCTGCCTGTTTTTAACCCAGCCTGGCTTATTCAACGGAATTCCATCTGGACGGTTAAGAAACTACGAGAGGCTGCCTGCTCCCTCTGTGGTACCGCGCAGGGTAACAGTTCTGTGGAGGGCACAGCTCAGACGCCCCTCAGATGCAGCATTAAGAGTATTCCTACCCTGCACTACTTTTCAAGTTCATCCATTCCTCCAACAACTCCTCTGCCAACCTGCAAAGCACCCCTTGCATCCTCAGACCTCAAAGCAGGGTACAGGCCTTCCTGCCTCACAGTGACAGCTGCCCACCTTGATTTGAAGTCTCAGAAAATGAGGTCCAGCCACCTGCCTGCTGAACAAACGTTACGCTGTTAGATGAGAAAAATCTCCTGCTCAATTTGAGATCAAGCTTCCAAGCATGAAGCTTGATCTATTTGCTGCTCCTATTTGCTCTGTGACTGTATCTGAGGCCTCCTCTCTGCACAAAAGGCCATCCATCGCTTTCAGAAAAACTGCTGCATCATTTTGGAACAAGAGAGGCAAATCCAAGCAAACACGTGGAGTATGGACAGGACCAAGGCTGGACAGCCACTCTGAGCAAAGCAGGTTTCTCCTTTCCAAGCTCAAACGCAATACCGAGCCCTCCTTCCAAGGCTCCCCTCCCTCCAGGCTGAACCGTCATGTCCTCAAGTGCCTTGACCCACCAGCACAAAAACCCCAACTCCCACGGGGAGAAACACCGAGGTCCACGACAGGGACCAAACCTTGGACCTTCCTCTATCCTGAGGCCCTGCTGGGACGATGAACCTACTGCTTTGCACTCACCTTTATTTGCACGAGGCTTAGGGCCCAGCTGGTCACAACAGGGAATCCCCAGCTCTGCCCTGCTGCTAGCTGCGTGGCACCTAATGAGCACAGCAGTATCAAGTGGCTCAGAGTAACGCTACGGTCACAGACAGATGGGAGACATCACCAAGCCAAGATTATAAGAGGAGAACAGACAGCGCAAAAGCTCGCTGCAGCTGTCATGGAAACATCATTTTTATTTAATCGCTTCCCCAGGAATCCCCAAACCCACCACAAGATCCCCCACCCTCAACATCCAACAGGATTTCTGAAGTCCCCAGTTGCCTCCAACGTTTATGCTCCCCTCCCCTTTTAGGGTCCAAGTTCCTGCAAAAAAGCTCCAGTCAGTGGCTGTCATCTGTGAGATGGCTCCAGGGGGGGGGGCCACGGCTGGGTCCCAGCGGTGTCCAGCTGGGGCTGGGAGGAGGGGGAGGAGGACTTGTTCCTTTACTCGATCAGTTTCTTGGCCTTGAAGAAGCGACGCAGGTAGAACACCTGCCAGGTGGCCAGTCCGATGAGACAGCACATGGAGAAAATGCTGAAGTACAGAACCCGGGTGTTTGTCGATTCTGAAACAGACAACAAACCATTGCACAGGAGTTCAACATCACAAGACGCTCCTAAAGAGGACAAGGTTCCCAGGGTTCTCCCTCCCCACTCCTGCAAAATTTCAAAGGCAAGATATTGAACAACATGACGGCGAGGACACTTAAGCACCAGCAGTACTTGAGAATAAATGCAGGGGGAACAATGAGAGGGATAACGAGAGGGAACAAGGTGAAACTAAGGTTAATAGGCAACACCAAATGGTACAGAATAATTCACATTAGGAATGGAGACAGAAAGAGACACTTTCTAGAAGTGGAACACGGAAGACTGGGTGACTGCTTCAGAAGAAGAGAAATACCAGATGGTTTTTCCCTTACTAGGGACAGAACAGGCAGAGACCGCTCTAATTGCTTGGTCTCCAAATGCCGTCCTTGTAGCACGTTCAGCAGAAGTAAGGGCCTTAGAGCTCCAGCCCTCGGAAGGAACACACAGTCTCTTACCATTCGTGTCCCTCATCTCCTCTTCTCGCTTCTTCATATAGGCAAAGTCATTAACAATGGACTCTGAAAGATCTTCCAGGCGCCTCAGTTCTACTTCCAGAGGCTTCAACTTTTCCACTTTAGCAATCTAGAAAACAGAAGAGTCAGGCAGTCACTAAGCCAAAACCCAAACCTCCCACACCAGCTTTTACTGCCAGTTTGAACCACTCTCTCTCACATACTCCAGATCTGGGGCATCCTTCCCCCTAGGGTAACACCTCTACGAGCCAGAAGCTACCACTGCATAAAACACTATCACTTCTCCCACCTGCTTTCTAAAACACACTTTGGTCTACTCCTCCTACTCAATGGAAGAGTACAGTACACATACAAGCACATTTCTTCCTTATTCAGCCTACTGTTAGCTTATTCGCAGTTGGCTTTTGATGAGTGGGTAGAAGATGTACTAGTGGCTCAACTTGTAGTGAATAGAAGACACACCAACACACAAGTGACTGCTCCTTACATACGTGTGCAGTGGAGCTATATATATATGGTGGTGAATGGAGCTGAATCCAGCTGGCGATCTGCTACGAGCGGTGTTCCTCAGTGGTCACTACTGGGGTTGGTCCTGTTCAACATCTTTATTGATGATCTGGATGAAGGCATTGAGTGCACCCTCAGTAAATGTGCAGACGACATCAAGCTGGGAGGAGGTGTTGATCTGCCTGAGGGCAGGAAGGCTCTACAGAGGGATCTGGACAGGCTGGATAGATGGGCTGAGGCTAACTGCATGAGGTTCAACAAGGGCAAGTGTTGGGTCCTGTACTTCAGGCACAATAATCCCATGCAACACTACAGGCTTGGGGCAGAGTGGCTGGAAAGCTGTGCAGAGAAAAAGGACCTGGGGGCGCTAGCTGACAGCCGGCTGAACATGAGCCAGCAGGGTGCCCAGGTGGCCAAGAAGGCCAATGGCATCCTGGCTTGCATTAGAAATAGTGTGGCCAGCAGGACTAGGGAGGTGATGGTGCCCCTGTACTCAGTGCTGGTGAGGCCACACCTTGAGTGCTGTGTTCAGTTTTGGGCCCCTCACTACAAGAAGGACATCGAGGCCCTGGAGCATGTCCAAAGGGCAACGAAGCTGGTGAAGGGCCTAGAGCACAAGTGTTATGGGGAGCGGCTGAGGGAACTGGGGCTGTTCAGTCTGGAGGAGACTCAGGGGAGACCTTACTGCTCTCTACAACTACCTGAAGGGAGGTGGGGGTTGGCCTCTTCTCCCAGGTGACAGTGACAGGATGGAGAGGTAACGGCCTCAAGCTGCACCAGGGGAGGTTCAGGTTGGATGTTAGGAAAAACTTCTCTGAGAGAGTGGTCAGGCACTGGAACAGGCTGCCCAGGGAGGTGGTGGAGTCTCCTTCCCTGGAGGTGTTCAAGAAACGTGCAGATGTGGCACTCGGGGACATGGTTTAGTGGGCATGGTAGTGCTGGGCTGGTGGTTGGACTAGATGATCTCAGAGGTCTTTTCCAGCCTTTATGATTCTACAGTATACGCACACCACATATTGGCGCTGAGACCCACATGGCTACATGCTGCCACATGCCCCAGAAGGTCAGGGCAGCCTGATTCCTGGCAGCAGCGGTTGGATTACACCCACAGGCGCTCAGGGTTTTATCGTTTAAAGTGATAACCTCAAGGCCAGCAGCACATGCTCTGAGCAGGGATCATGCAGCCACAACGTGCTCCACCTGCCTCATGCCACCAGGTGACGCTGTTGGAATACTTATGAGATGTGCTCCCCTTAAGCAGCTTAAAAGAAAGGTTGAGAAAAAATAAAAAGCTTCCCCTCACAAATGCTGGGTTTATAGGACACCATTTTTGTGCAGATCATGCAACTTGCAAGTTACAGACTTGATCTAAAAAGATAAATCTACAGGAAATTCTATTAGAAAGCACAATGCACAACAGCAACCATTTGAAGTTGAACACATAAGCACGTGTCCTTGCCCAAGTCATGCCATAACCCAACTAAACGTTACATAAAATTGGTGACACAAGGACATTCCACAAGGGAAGCTGACTGCAATTCCAGCCACTGCTACAGCACAGGTTTGGGATAACCCCACATTTTGTGCAGAATTTCTCATTGCTATCAATGTCCCCACCAAGAAGGCCAGACTCTGTACCCTGCGGTAACACAGAGCAGGGAAGATGCACTACAGGCAACGCACATAACGCTTTCAGCTCAGACCCGTCTCACCACAGTGACTCAGAAATGAGGCCCAGGCCAGCATCCCTGTGAACCCTCAGGCAGGCAACAGATGGCGCTCAGGGAGCAGGCATCCCGAAACGTTGCTGCTGGAGACAGCCCCCGGCTTCAGGGCTGATCTGAAGAGGCACTCACGACCAGGACACTGCTAGCTAATCAGCCATTTCACTGAAAGGTCTTTGCACGACACTTGTACCTTTGTAAGCAGCAGACCCTCAAGCAGTCACCTGAGCATTTTTATGCTGAGGCGAGCTGCAAATCACAGTTCTGCCAGCACAGCTGTATCAATTTGGAGCGCATGTGCGAGCAGGGGGTAGGAAATGGGAGGTTAAAATCCTCCCACTTTCTAGTCAAGAGTCATACCGACAAAACTCTGGCCTGGATGCATACCTGCCAACGCAGCTTTGCTAAAAAACTTGCACCAGCAGAAGCATGCCTATGGCCTGGACTCTGCTGACACAGCTCTAGCAGCAGGGCTGTAGCATGCACAAGGCCTCAGGCATCCCTGCTGACAAAACAACCCTGAGCTGACTGGCTCCATTATAGTCCTGGAAAGCACTTTTCCATATTCAGCCCTGCACACGCTCTCCTGGTGACGTGCATCCTGGAATCTCTCTCATCTCTAGTGAAGCCAATGTGCGCAGCTGCTCCGAGAGTTTGTAAGAGCTCGCCAAGCCTCTGTGATGGTGAAACACCATGATCCCGGAAGACACAAGAATATCTGGACCCACAGAACAACCGAGGCAACAATGCTGCTGAGCTTCCAGGGGCCACTTAAACACGCACCAAAGCCTAACTCTCTCCCTAGCACAGAGAGGCTATAGACAAGAATCATCGAGGACTTGCTGACCTGCAAACAAACCTAGATCTCCAAACCTTCTTAGTGTCCTCTGACAAGTCCTTTCACTTTTCCCTACCCTTATTTCTACTTACTGAATGGCGAACATTGCATTTCCCTACCCCGGAGAACCAAGGTCTGGCACTGCCATGCAGGTCAGCAAGATTTCCTAACCCTGTTCACTCTCCAAGTTGCTTTGCTCCAAGAACAAGCTTACGAAGCTGGTCTTGGACATCATCCCTCCTCTCACTGCACATATCCATGCACACACAGGACAGCATCACTGACACTCAATCAACTCCCTGCATCAACTCTTCTTGTGGCAGTTCAGCAAGAGGAACTGGGGGGAGGACAGGTCACTGGTGAACACCACAAGCAAAGACAGCAATTCCAGGAGAGAACTCTGGGCAGCAGTCCTCCCCCGAGGCCTTGCAACAACACGTCAAGTCAAAAAGCACAAATACTACAGCAGCCTGGTGGAGAGGAAAGCAGAAAAAAAAAAAACAAAATGCTGCAAAACAGAATGACTAAACATCAGTAGCGGCTACACAAACACCAGATGAGTTTGAGTCCTCTGCAGACACGTGACTCAGCAAGCCTGACAGAGCCTGTCACCCAGAGGTCCCCACAAGTCAAGGATGTTTGCTAGCAACCTCCAGACCTGGAATCAGGTGGGACTGCAAGTCTAAATTCTTCTTTTCCTATGTTTGTCCCTGGGCCTTTAACACTGGTATAACTACACTGGAAACAAGCGTAATGCAGACTTGCTTTTCTTCAAGACAGTTGTATCAGTACACTGAGTTGTACTGACGGGAACCTTTCTGCACAGGGACGATGCTTCTAGGTAGCACTACCTTACTGTAACTCAGAGCATGCTGCAGGGTTGATTTAAAAGAGATTCTGTAAATGTAGTCACCAGAATCTTCTCAGTTACACTCTCAAGGGTCAGCCTGCAAGATTTCAACATCTTGCAACGCTTCCAGTAGCTGGCTTAGCCAGGCAGAGGGCCCAATGATTGCTTTGCTCTTTCCTGACCCCAAGCAGTTTTTTACACTTCATGCAGGATGGGTTCCAGGTTGACTCAAGCAATGAAAGAGCAAATAGCCCAAAGCTCAAAAGGATATGAAAACTCCTGCATGACCACCTGAGAAATTCATCAGTTTTCTAATTGCTACCATACACAGCCTACTCTGCTACCCACTTTCCTCCCTCAGACACCTCCCACCCTGTTTTAAGCGATGGGCATAGTAATCACTTGCAGGAACCTTTCTCCACTAAGGACTCTTGATTTCTCAGGCACAGGCTCTGCTGGGGGCTGATCAACCCCAAATTCTAGCAAGCCAAAAGCATAGCAGAAGCCATGAAAATTCAGCATCCAAACTAGACAGAGACTGTCCCAGCCACAAAGCAACTGCTACTCCACACAGCTGCTCTTGGGTCTAAGAAAGCTGTGTCCTCCTAAGATGGAAACATTTCAGTTTTTACGCCTGTTCCCAATGTCACGCCTTCAAACCAAATACCCAGCTCACACCAATGACCACTCTGCCAAATACCTTCGCACAGATACACTGCCAGCTCTCACAAATGCACAGCTATCATTTCCGGGCTGTCAAACCAGCACATCTTACAGTGAGGAAGGTAACACCAGTAACAAAACAACCTGACCTTTAAGAGGACCTGATATTAACCTAAAATGCTCTCCACTGCTGGGGCAGTGAAAACTGCATGTCTCAGTATGTTGTTGCTTGTGATACCTACGCCCAGTAGCTGGGTCATGCTGTCCTGGCAAAAATATTCACACATTAGGCTCCAGTTCCCAGAGCACAGAATGGATTTTAGTTGATGTTTGTCTTTTTTTTTTTTTTTTTTTTTTCCCCTTTCTTTTTCCCTCCGCTAGCACACAAAGCTTCAGTGGAACAGTGGGCTGCAGATCAGCTTTCATCACCGCTGGGAAAACAGCTTCCCATCACGAGCCCCGGATCTACAAATAGCATCACGTGAGTGCTGGGAAAACGGAGCCTGAAGAGCAGGCAGCCAGAGGACATACCTCCTCGTAGTTCTTTGCTTCAACTCCATGCTTCATATCCAGAATCACGAGCTGGTCCGGCATCCTCCCTGTTCCTGGAAGCATAATGAAAGGACTCATTGTGCGGAACAGTCAGCCTGCCAGGAAATCACCAGCTCTCCCCAGCGCTGAGGCAGGACTCACAACATCCCGCCCCTCCGTGTCTGCAGCTAACTGCGGAGGCAGCACGGTCCAGCCTAAAAATACAGAGACTTCAGAATAAATCCTGGCTGAAGGAGCGCCTCCCAAAGATAATGGGAACAAGCTGTAACTAAAAGCGCCAAGTGGGTGTAGGACGCAAATCGCTGTAAAAACCATGGAGGATTAGAAGAGGAATACCAGCTGCTATGAGACAGCCTGGCTGAAGTCAAGTCACAGGGGGACAATGGTCAACTGGGAAGCCCACATTCCTCCTACCAGGAAGCGTACCAACAGCTTGTCAGGGTTCCTGGGGTTGTAAATGATTTCACATTTAGGTGAGAAGGAGGAAAGCTGCTTTAGTTGAGGAATGCGGCACACAGGGACTACTGACCCTCACATGCTGCAGTACCTGCAGAAATTAAAGCAGTATCTTTTCTAAAGTATCTTTTCAGGGATAGAACTCACCAGAGGTCTGAAACCCACATTGCTAATGCAAACCCCAAGATGTCAGGAGACCTATGAAGTTAGAAAACTGCCCCAGCACTTCAGAGATCTACCATCGAGATCCACGTAAACAGCAAGCGGGACGAGGTTGCAGTGAGCAGCACAGTAGGTATTGTTTAAGGCTGTGGACCTCTTGCTGGGGAAGCCTACAGCTAGTAGCTTTTGGTTTTTGAATTTATGTTTTTAACTGCTACAGACTATCACACCTGAAAATATTCACAAGAGGGGCAAAAATTAAAAAAGAAGCTATGCATTTAAGAAACCCTAAAAAATGTAGCACATCGGCTGACCCGAGTATCCTATTCCAGTATACCACCCACCATGTGTCTGCACACAACACATCCCCAAATCCCAGCACTTTGGGGTATACAGTTGTCCTCAGGTGGCTGCCAGCAAAGTACAAGGTCTGGATTCACTCAAGCTATGAACTTCAGAGTCTTCAGCCAGGAGCATGTCCAACACCCACACTGCCTGAGGCGGCTGCCAGGCGGCCATTCCCTCAGTCCACAAGCAAATTCAAAGTACAGGTAACACGAGGTCACTCCAGTCGGAGCTAGGAACGTATTCCACATCTTCAACACAACATCCTTTCCCTCTACCCACTAAGCAGTAATTCCAACACCAGAGCAGAATCATCTCTGCCTTCTACAGCTCTCAGAGCATGGAACAATCTACCAGCAACATGGCCTGTATCAGCTACAAACTGTTTCTCAAATTTCCTGAGGGTTACTGCAGCTCAAAAGTCAAACTCGGCCAGCTCCCTTTCTCCGACCCCAAGTTCTGGCCACCTGTGACTTACAGCAGCTTGCCTGGAGCCTGGCAGGTAGGGCGGCCAACAGCAGCTTTAGAAGAAAACGCAAAGCACACAGTTCAGTGAGAGGTTTTTTGTGTTTAAATTACAGCAACTTGGGTGGACAGCTGGAGCTTCCAGGAAGAGAAGGGAAAGATGAAAAGGCTAGCGAACGGGAGAACAGAACGGGAAGGATTCATTTGTCAGGCTGGAAGGGAGAGCTGCCAAGAGGCAGAAAGAAAGCAGAAAAATGAGAGCTGCTGGGTGCAAAGGGATGGAAAGCAGACATTCTGCAAGAGGTTAATGCTGTCAGGGACTGTCCTGGAAAAACTCAAGCTGCTCTTCTAGAAGCATACTGAGTCCAAGGCACTGGAGAAGCTTCCTTTTAGCTCATCAGATCCTCAGTAACTCCCTGCTCCTCCTGCAGCTGTGGCTCGCCAGAGCAGCAGCTAAGCAAAAGACAAAAACAAGACTGTAAGTACCAGAGCTCTTGATCTAAACTGTCCTGCTGATACCCACATGGCCCAGGTCAGGGTCTTCAAGAGGTCATCTCAAACAAGCACAGAGCTGCTTCCAGGAAGACTAGGGGAGCTCCTCGTTTGCCAAGTCACAGGAAAAACAAGATGGCTGAACTGGATGTCAAAATTTCTTCTTAGAGAAATGGCAGGAAAACAAAAAAAAAAAAAGATCATTAAACCCAACGTTGGGAAATTAAGGATTACAGAACGAGCAAAGAGGTAAAGATGGAGAGGGACCCTTTATTCAAGAGTGCAGTGATAGGACAAGGGGTGGTGACTTTAAACTAAAAGAGCGTAGGTTTAGATTAAATATCATGAAGAAATTCTACACAGTGAGGGGGGTGAGGCACTAGCTGCCCAGAGAAGCTGTGGATGCCTCTCCCTGGAGGTGTTCAATGCCAAGTTGGATGGGGCTCTGAGCAACCTGGTGTAGTGGGGAAGGTGCCCCTGCCCATGGCAGGGGAGTTGGAACTAAAAGTTCTTTCAATTCCTTTTCAACCCAAATGATTCCGTGATTCTGTGGTGAGCACAAAGGAGCAGCCCTACCAAGGAGCATGCAGGTTATGCTGTTCTCAAAAACTGGTACACAGTGCCAGAGCGTGTTCATGAACAGAGCACTGGTTGGGAAGAGGGAAAAAAAATCCATTGTACAAACACGCACAGCTTCAACCAGCACCCTAAGATCTCCTTCACTCTCAACACGCAGACCTTTTACAAAGCATATCCTTCTCACTTCCTCTTCCTCATTTCTGTGGTTAAGGATTGAGAAATCCCAGTTGCTTAGATCCTTCAGGGCCCAACGGCTCTGGGTTTCCTCTACCAACAGTTCTCCCCTTCCAGTACTCCAACATCCTTCTTGGCTGGAGCACCAGATGTCCTGACTGCCTACTTGAGGAAACTATGAAAAAGAAAACCTTTAAAAGAGAAACATGGGGAGAAAAGAGATCTCAGTCAGCTACCCCATTCCCTTGCTTGTATTATGGAGGAAACAAGGCATTTCTTTATGACACGGCTACTTCTTCTTAAGTACCTTAATCATGTCCTGCAGGTGATCAGGGCTCACAGTGCCACCTCCCTCGCTTCAGCATTTCCTTGATATCCACCACTGGCATGGGAATCTGGAGTTACCCACCATGAAGTACGTATCATTTGCAAGGATTATGGGGCCCCCCAGTCAAAAAAGATGCTGGCAGCTTGAAGGGCCCTAAAGAGAAAGCCTCTGGGAGAGGATCCATCTGCTGAACTGAACAGCGCTAGATTTTGGCACCTCAGCCCACCACTGGTACCAAGTAGAAGCCGCACTTAGAAATATTTTACCCTCACTGATG
Source organism: Alectura lathami (assembly GCA_013399715.1). Classification (NCBI taxonomy): domain Eukaryota; kingdom Metazoa; phylum Chordata; class Aves; order Galliformes; family Megapodiidae; genus Alectura; species Alectura lathami. Next base: position 17,120 of record VXAV01007031.1, on the reverse strand, counting down.
CCAAAAGCTTTAATACAAACTTGCCACAAGACAAGGGAGCCGAGGAATAAACATTTGACACAATCCAAAGAGCTGAAAGAGGCTCAGTCTAGGCAAGAGAACTCTGGTCACAAGCACCGAAAGTGTGCTTGAGTCTAGACACAACTGAAGAAAGAAGCCTTTCCTACATCAGTGTGTGATTACATGGAAGCTATGAAAGGATTTGTGGGACTGTCTGGAGACCTCCCAAACACCCAGGTGTTGGGCAGTAAATAGCAGGAGTGACTCTCCCAGATGAGTCACTTGTGCCTGCATGTCTCGATGCGTTAAGGAGCATTCGGAAGCCCTACCTTTGTAGTAAAATTAAAGCAGAACCCTGAGTATCTGGGGCCACTGTCTTACCTGTAAAACATGACAGAAGAGGTGTTACAAGCCAGATCCTTCTGTTTCTGGAAGGCTCTCTTCAGCTTGCAAACCATTTGCATCTTGCACATGGAGCAGAACAGCAAAACAAATGCTGCATGCCAGCAGACGAGGACTGCTGCTAGCGCCCGCTCTGTGAAACACCCTGGGATCTCTGAGGATATGACACAGGAGAACTGACTCCAGGGAGCAGAACTCTGACACTGACTGCAGAAAGATGTGACCACCTCCAAACCTGCACATGCTTACCCACTGCAAAGGACACCGGAGCCCATGTGTCAGCCGCTTTCAGCGCATTGGTCCTGAAGCTGAGCCCAGCCACTCTAAGCACATGCGTCACGCTCACAGGAAACGAGCCTCAGTGCTCGTTAGGCAACCATCCCTGCAGCACAAAGGCACGTCTGACGTCCGGCTCATTTCCCCTTCCCTTTACTGACCGCTCAGCAGTTGTGGGTGCAAACCAGGGCCATGTTCTTCTGTACACGCACACCAACCCCAGAAAATGGCTGCTAACCTAACAGATCTCTGCAAAGTACACATTCTGGTGAGATCACATTCCACCAAATGAGAGAGGGTCAACAGGGGAGAAAGACAAGGTCCTGGAGATGAGGGTATCCTGCTCTGTCCTGGCTTGACTGCAGGATGGGAAGAAGTATGAAAAGAGCGAGAGAGGTGTGGTTTGCTCCCTGCTACCGCCATTCATTGCAACTCTGGTGACCCGTGTAGGAGGAACGCACAATTCCCCTTTCATACGCCTCTTTCAGAAGAGGCCTGAGCACTCCATACAACAGCCACAGAGAATACTTAACTTCCAAACGCAACACAGGCAGCAGATACTCTGCACCGGCGAGAATGCCCACAAACTCCTGAAAACCAGATTTAAAAGTCAAAATCTTCTGCAGACTACACTCAGAATCACTTTACACTTGCCACCAGCCCACATGTCCACATCTCCAAGAACTTCACCAGAAGCTAAATGCAGCCAATGGACCTTCCACTTACCCACAGGAAGCTTGCTCTCAAAGCAGGCCTCGAACATGTCATAGTCTTCAGTGGTGAAGGCAAACTTGCCCTTAGTGGCATCCTCCTTGGCATACAGGATGTGCCCCGCTGAGTCAGTTATCTGTAAGAGAGAGACAACAAAGGTGAGGAATGCAGAGCTTCACTGCCTTGGGCTCAAGCTGCTGGCTTCAGGCAGCATAAGAGCTAAAAGCCTTCTCCTAGCCTCCCCTTTTGGATCTGATATTTGGCTTTCTACAGTTTCCCTCCTTCCTGGCAACTGTACCAAATCCTCCCCTACTCACCCCCGCTGAGCTGACAAAGTGAGAGTGCCTCTCAGGTAACTACTGACTCTTAAACAAATGTAGAGAACAAAACAAACAAAAAAAGAAACAAAAAAGAAAACCAACCCAAAACCGAAAGCCACACTAATTTCTCTTCCTCCTATAACTTCTGAATACAGACTACATTTAGGAACTCTAGATGTACTCAAGCGTCATTCATTCATTGCCTTCTTTTTGCAAGCAAAATTCATACATTCCCATAGTAACAAACACAGAGAAGCCTGAAGGGACAGAAAAGACTCGTTCCCCGCAAGCTGAAATGGAGAAGGGCACATCTATTTCTCTAGAAATGAACGATCAGCGTGGCCCCGAGTTACGCCAGGCCTCGGTGCCAACACACATACAAGTGGCCCCTTCAGAGGGCAATCCAGGCTACACAGACAGAACAATGACCGCCTTGTGGCACGGCTGTGAAACTACTAAGAATAGGCAAAACTGTAGGTCTACAAAAATGCTTCAGCCAAGAGTAAAAAAGGGCACGCCTTACACGACACAACTTGAGAATTACTGTGCACCAAGCAGTGGGATGAAAGAACTGAAGGCATTACAATATTGCGTGAAAACCAACAGCATGCCTTCCGCCGGGATGTTTCCCAGCCTCCCTCAGCACATCTGAAAAGCCTGGAAGTAATTTCAAAGGTAGAGAAGATGGACAGGTGCACAAAATACTTTGTGGTACAGAGAGGATGGGTCAGATATTCTCCTTTACTCCATCTTACAACAGAAAAACAACTGTGCAATCTACAATCTTGTTTCCGGGGGGGGGGGTTGGTGATGGTTAAAAAGCCATACAGAAAGGCCATATACCTAAAATGACTTTAGCAAAACAACAGTGTTTCCCTATCTGGACACCTAATTAACTCCCTGCCACAGGACAGTGCCGAGGCCAACTGCTCGCCGAGATTCAGAACCTATACGCTGGACAAGAAAAACGATAGAGGATATACATCCTCAAGCCTTAGGGTATAAGACATCAGGAAAAAACTTCCTCTACATACAGATTATTCCATAATTGTCTGCTACAGGACCTGCTGCAGCTTCTCTTGCACCATATGGTATCTGTCAGCATTTAAGAACAGCATGGAGCACCGCTCTGCTCCAGCGCTGCAGCTCTTTCCGGAGCTCTACCTGTCCTTGAGCAGCGCGCAGATGCACGCCTGCCCACGCAGGCAGGCTCACACAGCTGTGCTGCTGCTCCCCAGCAGGCAGATGCAGGCCATCTCCTGTTTGGAAGCCACCAGACTACTGGAAGCCTTTGGCTCAAGTGAACAGGCCCTGCTGCAGCGTGGTGCTGTGCACAGTTGGCCACGCAGAGACGGCATGAAAGCCCGGCGTGCACAGTCACACCGTTCAGCGGCACAGCCCTGAGTAACTGCGATGCCGGCCTGATGTTAAATCTGGGCTGATACCGTGTCGTCTGCACACTGGGTTCTCAGTCCCAAGAAATGGTGACACGAACACAGTAAAGAAAGCTTTCCAGTGTCCCTACTACACAGAGCCCTTAGGGCTGTCCAGAGACCAGAGCTAATCTTTAGCTAGAGGATACTGCGCAGCTTGACCCGTTCCTGCCCTTTACAGCCCTAGCAGCAGCCTGCTCCTAAGCAGGATTTCAGACAGTAAAAGCTCTGCTGTCTGCTTCCATCAGTACCGAATGCCGTTACCCAAACCAGCCAAAGACCCCTTCAGCTGGGCGTGCGGGGGTGGGCGAAGCCGCTAATAGCCCAGCCAGAACACTTGCGGGGGAGAAGCTGACCTGAAAGGGATTGTTCACAATATTCAAACGTTATTTACAGTAACACAACCCTCGACAGACAGGGCATTGTTTGCCCTTGACAAACAGCCCAGCAATTCCCCGGGGCCGCTGGTCCCAACAATGGGACAGCCGCACGTGACCGGGCCCAGGCTGGACGTCATCCACCCATGGGCCTCCCTCCCGGAGCCAGCTGGCGGATCCTGCAGATTCCTCCGAAACAGAGGGTGCCACTGTTAGTGTTGGAGCACCACAAACACAAAGATGAGCTCGCGGACAGGAGCCACACCGAGCGCAGCCAAAGTTAACTACCGCCTCCTACGCTCAGATGGCCCGATGCAGGGGGCTGCAGCCAGCCACACAGCGCAGGAGCAGAGACAGACCACCTGCCGACAGCACGCACAGAGCTGACCTCTCCCACGCAAACTGAGGCACAAAGGAAAAGCAGGGTGCGCCTAGCCCGGGGCTTACAGCAGGCCCGGTGTTGGGTGGCCACAGCATACCTGCATGGTTAGAAGGGGAGCAAGAGTAGTGCAGATCATTACTCCTCCTTTGTAGCTTTTCAGACTAGAACAGGACATTTATTTATTTTATATCAAATTGATTTTACAGTTCCCGTAAAATTGACCCTCCATGAGAGCGCCTATCTGGACACCTTCTTCAGCAGCAAAGCCAGACTAACACCCACGCATGGGACTCACTGCTTCACCACCTCCCTAGGGAGGTCCTCTGGTAGAAAGGCAAGTTTTGGAAGAGGCTGCGGGGGTCAGAGCGGGTCACCAGAGAACCAGGACACCTGAGAAGAGATGGACAGGAGCGTGCCACTCAGTCTGAAATACGTGCTCCTTACCAGGTACATACCAGGGCAGGATTTTAAAGCTGCACTGAAGCTGCACAACTGTCTGTAGACCGCCATATATTTTTCCTCTAACAAATGATGTACGACAGCAGAACAAGATTTAATAATAAAAAAGTAAGGATCCCCAAACAGCCTCCTCTGGCCATAACGAAGCACAGCCGTCAACCTCACAAGGCCTTCAAGTGTCTAAAGGCAGATGTTGGAAGGACGACTTGATTTCAGGGGATCTCCCAAACTCTCTGGAAAACGCTCCCACTTGTGGGCCTGCAGGCTCCCGAGCAGACCACCCTGTCACCGACCGTGCTCTCACTTTTGAAGGCCTTGGGAGCTTTGACAAAATTTAGAGGCAGAAAGGAAGCTGTTATGAACTGATTACGGCCTTGCTCAGCTAGCTGGGAAATCCGAAGAAAGGCAGATTGTGGGCAGAATCACAGCGAAAACCCTCAAGTCTTGCTTCAACGTCTGTTTGTCACACAGGTAGGCATATTCACACCCTTCTGCTTGCTCTCCCCCCGCACTGTACAAAGGCAGCCCAGGCCATGCCCTGACGCTTCCTTCCCCGTGCGAACGCTGTGCAAGCCACAGAA
>VXAV01007031.1:1193-11264 GCA_013399715.1 Alectura lathami | reverse complement strand
GGCGGGCGGCAGCCGCGAGGGGCGGGGGCTGGCTGCGGTGCTGGCGGCCTCCGTGGTGCGGGGGTCGGCGAGACCTCGGTGTGAGAGCTCGGGTCGTGCCAGCGGGTTGTTACATTACGGGAGGAGTTGTCCAAAAAATTGCGTTAGGGTGCGGAGGTGCATGCTAAGGATCCGCGCGCGGTCTGGATTCACGGACTCTCAGAGCTTTCCGTGCAGCTGGGTGTCCCCCAGGTCGTTCCTTGGAGGATGCGTGTGTTTTTAAATTACATATAAATATATTTAAATCCCTGAGTGATTTCCCCCTGTCTTCTTCGGACAAGAAAAATTTGTTTTATCGGACGTCTCACTTCTGTGGATCAGCACCATGCAAATACCGTGTGGTAGTGGCAGAGGCATGCGAGTGCTTCTGACCGCAAACAAAATTACGATTTTTTAAAAGTGCCTTGGAGGTTTTTTTTCCTCCCTCTCCAGCATATGCTCAGAACTAATTTTCATGATGTTGGTGGCGTATACTTACAGCACTTCACATCTTAGGAACGTGGCACTCCGCAGCGCCCCAGCTGCGTTACACCAGAGCCCTCCCAGCTCTTGGCTGTCGCTTGCCCGACGCCTCCCCTCCGGCGTCTGGCCGCACGGAGGCTGGCACGGGTGTGCGGAATGGCGGGGTTTGGGCTGTAACCTTTTAATCCTGTCCTCTTTTTATTTCTGTGGCCTTTGCTGTGCTCTGCAGTGTAACTTGCTCTGACGCAGGGGGAAGGGAGGGAGGAAAATTTCCCAAATACGTGGTTATGATTAACGCATCTGCGGTCTGCTCCTGGGGTTGGCTGCAGATGTTTGGGTGTGTTGAGATGTAAGGAAAGGTGGCAAGAAAGAAATTAACAGTAACATTGCTAGAATTTTTTTTTTTTTTTTAAGTGCTCTTATTTCTGTTAGCTTGATTAAAGAAAAAGTACACCATTTTTTTACTTCCCTGTCCTAAACACCACTCATCCTCTCTTTGGGCAGAACATGTCTTTAGCAACAAGCAGTAATCAGGAATCACTGCAAACTTCAATCTTAGGAGGCTTAAGGCAGTGAACTTTGTGCCTCGGTGTTCACACGCACATCAAGATGGGCCAAGCCTCGACTACAGCGTTCTGAAGAACAGCTCTGCTCATCTACTTCTGCGGGCTCGTGTCTGCTGAGACAATAGGATGAAGGCCTCTGCAGGAGCGAATGGAAACCAAGCCCTTCTGTACAGCGATCTGCGTCCCTCTTTTCTGGGAGGGATGCAAACAGAACTCTCATGAATAAAAACCTCTCTTAACCTTCATTAAACAATATTTTAGGGAAACACAATTTTCCTCAGCCTAGCACATATCTTTTAAGTGAAGGTCAGCTGTGCTCAAATATTCAGTCCATTACTTTATTGCTTAAAATGGGATTTGTTGCACATTTCAATACATCTTTATTTTTTTAATCAGTTCACAAACCTTCCCCTGCTTGGACAATTAAATTAATTTGAAGTTCAACCTTAACAAAATAAATGTTTAGCTGTTTCTGCAGTATGTCAAAGTATATTTGCACAATGAAAACATTCTTTCCATTACAGCACTTAAGGCAGAAATAGATATTGTTTCACAAGCCTTAAGAAACATAGATTACTTGAATCCGAAGATATGAAATGTTGTAATGTTCCACCACAAAATTCCTGATGAAACACGCACAGCACGACAAATCTCTCCGTGCAGAACATTCCTTATACCAATGAAATGTACCCAGTCTTCTATCATAGTTTGAAACATTCAATAATGCCTCATTTTCTGAGGCAAATATTGGAGAAAGTGGCTCGTTTATATTAAGGCAGCCTCATTTTCTAAAATCACAGTGTGAAGTCAATTATTGATGAGCAAATATGTAACTAAATACAATCCCTTCCCATTGTGTCCATTTTGTCATGGTACATTTTTAGACGAGTTACATTTATGACCAACAAATTGGTCATCAAGCTTCTGTTTTAGCTTCCCATGTGTGAATGCATTATGTGTTAAACTGCAGCGCGCACACGTTCAGTTCTAATTATAAAGTTGTATCATAAATGCTTTAGTGCTTTAGCATGTCATGAAAGAAAGTAGCACCGAACTGCTGAAAATCTGTTTACAGTCCCCACCTCTTTACTCTTTAAAGTGCTTAAAAATGCAGTGGGGCCATCCTAATTTCGTGTGCAGAGTAACTATAGCAGATGGGAAGCATTTTAAGCTCCTTTCAGCTGCAGGTTTAGAAATAACAGTCTTGCAGGGACATGCCTTAACATTTCCACATATTCAAGGCTGGTAAAATGAAATACTTCCTGTAATTCTGAAACGCTTAACCGATGAGAAGAAGAGATTGATAACTCATTACACAACTTTCAAGATGAAACGATGACCTATTTCAGTGCAATTTGCTGTGTTACATGCTGTATGAGCTTGACAATCAGGTAAAAGCAGGTATCATTTCTCACTGCCATCAATCTGTAGACAAATTGGTGTGCATCCAATGAAAATATTACCTTATCATCTGCCAGTCATGATACGCTGTCAAAATTCAAACCATTTTGTTCTCGTATATTTTATATCTTCTCGTCTTTTTATATTTTCAAATGTCCCTAATACAATTTCATTGCTGTCTTGAAAATAATGAAGAAAGCAATTAATTACTTAGCCTTCAACCCTGTATTCACAAAGAAGAATTGGAAAATTTTCCTTATTTCTGTAGTTTGAGGCAGCAGTGGTCACTGAGGGAAATATGGCATTTCCTACAAAATTTGTAACTGTTTTCTCAACTGAAGAAGTTAACAGATTGTTGGCAATAATCAAGATTTTGCCATACTTAAATATGTCCTTAAGCCATGGTGAATTGCAAAAAACAACACTAATTGGCTGTCTCCTTGAAACAATGTGTAGGAATGAGTACAAATGAGGTAATTAGTCTTTTTTTTTTTTTCTGTTTCTGCGTCAGCTGCTTTGACATTTCAGCATTTTATTGTTTTTAACAATAAAAAGTTAAACAATTTTGTTCTTAAAACTGTTCTAGAATTACTTCTATTCTCTTTTGCATTCTGCCTTGCACCTGGCAACCCACTACAAGCTATTGAGAAACTTCTGTAAACTATTCACCGTTTTTAATAAACATGCAAGATTATTCATTTACCCCTGGAAAGTGCACACCCTCTCCCTTTAAGGGGCTGTATTGAACTCATTGCCAAGATACAACCATCGCAGTCACCATCAGGATCATGATCCTGATAGGGACAGAATTCAATCAACTGAAAATAAAGCAGTAGCTGAACAGCCACACATCACCATTGCACTGCTCTACCTCCCCTGTAATCAGACCCAGAGACCCCAGATACGGTGTCCTGGTCTTGCAGCTAAATAAATCACGTTTTGGTAAGAGGCATGGGACGAAATAACCATCGGACGTCAAGAGAAGCACATATGGAAAATCTGGATGCATTTTGATTGAGGACACAAGCTATCATTACAATATATTTGTACACAGCTGTCTCCATTTCACTGAGTTTTACTTGAAATCAAATATGTGGGACTTAATCTAAAACACAAGTTCATTTAGGGAAGTAAAACATCCTCCATCAAAGATAGCAACAGATTCAATCACACACAAACCGCTTTGAGGAAGCAAGCATTCGTAATACTTCTCGTTTGCTCCCCGCTCTCAGCCTGCTGCCAGGCAGGTTCTCCAGCAACAGCCACAGCGCTGGCCTGCGGGGCTCCTCCCTGGCTTTTTGAGGAAATCTTCACATTACTTCCTGGGAACTTTCACCCACTGCCCTCCTGAAGTTCAAGGGAGCCTGTTCCTCCTTCCAGTTCCAAGCTCTGTTTCTCCAGCTGCCCCAGCACAGGAGCCTGCCAGCCGGTGAGGCCCGGCGGCCTTCTCTGCCGGCCAGCCACGAGCTGTGTCGGGAGAAACTTGTCTGCAGGTGCCGATGGAAAGGCCACCTAGGAACTTCCACCCTCTCCAAGCCTGGTAATGCCCTACTTTAACCTCGGCAATGAACATAGTGCTGCTGGCAGAGGGTATGAAATTGCTGTTTACATGCGCTTTCAAGAAGCTGTACAAAACATTACATACCGTTTTGGTACCTAAGCCACAGCTCTGAAAAACTAGAGGCTTGTTTTAGCATGTTTTGACAGGCAAACCCTCCGGTTATGTCATACCATTAGTTTTGTTTCATTTGGGAAATTCAGTGCAGTCTCAGGTGAAGACAAGGAGAATGTTTAAAGGCTTGGGACATGGCTTTAACAGCTACTTTTTCTCAAAAGATGAGAGCTGAGTTTCTTCTGACCAAATGTGCACCTCTGCACAGGATGGGGCTCGGGGCTGCAGCCCCTTTCCAGGAGATGGAAAGAAAGGTTCTTCTGGAGAGAAGGCCATCACATCCTGAACTAGACATCTAAAACTGGTGGGGGTAAACAGCACCTTAGGCTTCTTCGCACTGACTTTATGCTGAAAACAAGGTTCAGTCAGCAGTTATATTGTGTGCTCTGCACAAGTCTGAGTCCTCACCCATGGAACCAATGAGTGAAGTAAAGAGATAAAGCAAACGCGTAACGAATGGCACCTTAAACAAGAGGTGGTTGGCCATGCTAGGTCCACCTCCCTGCAGATCAGGGAGAGTGCTCCTTCACCCATCACTGCCAACTTTTGGGGCTAGCAGACCCCCTCTGACCAGTGACTCCACTGCTCTCTCTGACAACAGCTGGTGATAGACATGAGACAGGAGAATGGAGAAGGCCACAACAGGAAGATAGGACATATTCACTCCAGCATCAAGTCTTTAATAGAGCTAGCCAAAGGACCTCAGAAGAAGACTCACTTTCTTTTTTACAGAATATACTGACTTTTTAAAATCTGAGCATTCTTATCAGCCATATAAATTTCAATGTTTCAAAATATTGCTGAATTCTTTACTTAAATGCCTTCCGGTCTATTATCCAATATCTGTGAAGGCATTTCCTGGAATCAATTTCAGCTTTTTTTAACTAAACACTTACCTGTCACTAAATTTGCCCTTCAGCTGTTCCTGACGGAAGCATAGCCAAACCTGTGTCCAAGGTGTGGGGAGACAGCAACTGAGAGAAGAAATACGTGAGTAGGTGTGAGGAAGGGCTCATGTATGAGTGTGCTTAAACGTACCTCTTCCCAAATGATCCCCAATTAAGACCAGTTGTGACTTGAGCAGCATTCTTAAAAGAACAATTCTTTGCTCAATTCTTCATGTAGCCATCCAGAGAAACTATCACGTCAAAAGTAATGTGAAAAATAGCCAGGAATTGAAACATAAATATTCCTGTGTAGGCTTTGCACACGATATCAGTAAGATTTTACTGTGTGGGAAGCCTGAAGTCTTTATATTATTCTACTATGGTGATGATTATATTCCAAAAAGGTTTGTTACTAGAGGCTGTATCTCTTCAAGGCCTGATTTCAGTAATTCTTATCTTCTCAGCTGTTTAACATTTTTATTTATCCTCAGAATTTTCGTCCTTATACAAAGGAAGCAAGTGCAAGAACACTGGGGAGGAAACACCAAGATAGGAGAGCCTGAATCCCTATTTTAAACACAAAACTAATCTCAGCCATAACTATGGAGCCACTATTTCTGAATTATAATATCCCTATGTCATAGAATCACAGAATGGCTTGGGTTGGAAGGGACCTCAGAGATCATCTAGTTCCAACCCCCCTGCCCTGGACAGGGCTGCCAGCCACTAGCTCACTACATCAAACTGCCCAGGAACCCATCCAGCCTGGCCTTGAACACAGCCAGGGATGGGGCAGCCACAGCTTCTCTGGGCAGCCTGTGCCAGCGCCTCACCACTCTCTCAGGGAAGAATTTCTTCCTGATGTCCAACCTAAACCTCCTCTCTTTCAGTTTTAGCCCATTCCCCCTTGTGCTACCATTATCCACCCGTGTAAAAAGTCGGTCCCCCTCCTGCCTGTAAGCTCCTTTCAAGTATTGGAAGGCCGCAATGAGGTCTCCCCGGAGCCTTCTCTTTCCCAAGCTAAACAATCCCAACTCCCTCAACCTTTCCTCACAGGAGAGGTGCTCCAGCCCTCTGATCATTTTGGTGGCCCTCCTCTGGACCCGCTCCAACAGCTCCACATCCCCTCTGTACTGGGGGCCCCAGGCCTGGACACAGTACTCCAGGTGAGGCCTTCCAAGGGCAGAGTAGAGGGGGACGATCACCTCCCTCTCCCTGCTGGCCACCCCTCTCTTGATGCAGCCCAGGATGCCATTGGCCTTCCTGGCTGCAAGGGCGCACTGCCGGCTCATGGCCAGCTCTTCGTCAATCGCAACACTCAAGCCCTTCTCCGCAGGGCTGCTCTCAAGGAGTTCTTCTCCCAGTCTGTACACACACCTGGGATTGCCCCGACCCAAGTGCAACACCTTGCACTTGACCTTGTTGAACCTCATCAGGTTCTCGTGGGCCCACTTTTCCAGCCTGTCCAGGTCCCTCTGGATGGCATCCCTTCCTTCAGGGGTATCAACTGCACCACTCAGCTTGGTGTCATCAGCAAACTTGCTGAGGGTGCACTCGATCCCACAGTCTAAGTCGTCAATAAAGATGTTGAAGAGCACCGGTCCCAAGACGGACCCCTGGGGGACACCGCTCGTGACCGGCCTCCACCTGGACACAGAGCCATTGACTACAACCCTTTGGCTGCCACCCTCCAGCCAGTTCTTTACCCAGCAAACAGTCCACCCATCAAATCCACATCTCTCCAGTTTAGAGATAAGGATATGGTGTGGGACCGTGTCAAAGGCCTTGCACAAGTCCAGGTAGAGAACATCCGTCACCCTCCCTTGGTCCACTGATGCTGTCACTCCATCATAGAAGGCCACCAGATTGGTCAGGCACGACCTGCCCTTGGTGAAGCCGTGCTGGCTGTCTCAGATCACCTCCTCATCTCGCATGTGCCTTAGCATCTTCTCCAGGAGTATCTGCTCCATGATCTTCCCAGGCACAGACGTGAGGCTCACCGGCCTGTAGTTCCCCGGGTCTTCCTTTCTCCCTTTCTTAAAAATGGGAGCGATGTTTCCCTTTTTGAGGGAGAAGAAGGCAAAGTATAGGCAGTGGAAGCAGGGATGGGTGGCCTGGGAGGATTACAGAGGTGCTGTCAGGATATGTAGGGATGGGATCACGAAGGCCAAGGTGTGGGTAGAATTAAGCTTGGCGAGGAAAGTGAAAAACAACAAGAAGGGTTTCTTTAGCTACATAGGGCAGAAGAGGCAGGTGAAGACCTGGTAATAACAAACAGAGGGCATTTACCCACAGGGACACTACGTATTTTGAAGATACCTTCACAGTAGGACAAATGAGATGCAATGCACAGTACCAATCTAGGCTCTCCGCTGAAGACGGTCCTTAATGAATTCTCCCAAATTGCCATGGTCTTTTTCTGCTCAGAACAGCTTTGCTGGTTGTTTGAAAACTTACATGCAGAACATGCAGCTCGTAAGATTGGTCAGCATCTAACTAAGGGTTTTAAAAAAATAACTCATATATATCAACAGCAGAGTGGCTGAATGCTACTCAAGTCGCCAACACTTGGGAGGAGGCTTGGCAGCAAAGAAGGCAGTTAGATGGGATGTTTATTGGATGTTTTCCACCAGCTGCACTGTGTGGTGGCTTGAGTGCTAGATTATAAATATTTCCCCTTGTAAAAAGGAGAAGTTGGCTGGATGAACACTGAATCAGCAGGACATATTCATATCCTCGGCAGAGATTGGTGTGTAAGAAAGCAGGAATGGAAAGCATTGAATTAGGCCTGGGAAGTCCCTTCTCTCCACAGGCACATGAGAAGAGCACTTATCCTTGGAAGCTAGTCAGCACGGCACGTGGGCAACAGGAATATTAATAACTCTTCTAAGGCAAGACACTGTGGGGCAGGATGGCTCACCGAAACCACAGTCTCCGTAGCCACTCAGTGCAGATGGGCAACTTCTGCATTGCACAGTTCCTTCTGCAAGGCCAAGTTGGGCCACCGGGCTGGATGTGGGTGCAGGAGGCACCCCAAAACCAAGGTAAGAGGTACCTCAGGGATACTGGTTTTCTCACAGCTGGCCACAAGCAAAAGTCCCTCCTAAGCATTATGGCAAAGACTGGTGGGCCTTGCTGTCCGTGACAGTGCGCTGGGCTTAGTGAGCACCAAAGACACGCAACACCTGAGTTGGGAGAAAGAGTATTCGTAGACAGGCCTTTTGGTGAGCAGTGCAAGGCCTTCCAGCTGGATGGAAGGGAAAAGTAGGTGAGGGATATGGGCAGGAAGTGCAGGATCGTTCTCATGTATGCTGCAGCATGGCTAGGAAGAGTTGATAAGGCTCAGTGAAGGAGCAGTGGAAATTTCCTTTGCCCTGCAGCATGAATGAGAAGACCCTCCAGAAGCCTTCCCACAAGAAGCAGGGCACAGGAGAGATATCAGGTTGTGGGGCAGCTCTGGAGTCAGTTTTGGTGCTGGCTTTGTGCAAGTGGCTGTGAGTCACCAGAGCAATACTGGACCAGGGGGGTTTCCAGGAGCCTGAGGCTGAAATCCCCAGGGATGTTAGTCTAGACAGGGTGCTCTTTCCTTTGACCTCATTGGGGGCCTCAGCTTCCTCTTTATGCATGTAGTGCCAGCTGTCAGGACAGGTTATTTTAGGCTATAGAACAGTTATGAAAGAGCAACGTGCTGAGGGTTTGAGGAAAAAGATGCTCTTGTTGTAAGTATGCTTTTCAGATCACTTCTGTGCTAGACTACTCCTTGCCACTGTTTGTGGGAAAGAATTGGAATTCCTAAAATCTTCTGGGGAGACTCAAATAGCTGCAGAAAGGCTCCTTGCCTGATGCTGGGCGAGAGCTCGTTAAATAAACTCTAATTCCCCCAGGATAACTGGAGGGAAATCCCAGTCATTAAGTCTTCCATCAAGTGATGTAAGAAGGATTGCAAATTAATCCTGCTCCCCGTGCATCCCATCACAGCCGAGAGCCCAGCAGTAAATACCAGTCCCCTGAGCAGTTCCAGGGAAATCCCAGCCCCTGTCATGTGCTCTCCTGGTCCTTCTGTAACCAATACCCCTGATAATCAGTGTTCACGTTACTTCTCCCATCCCCCAAGAGCTGGTGTGCAGGACTAGGCATGGACAAGTGCAGCAGGAGCTGCTGCTGGAAACCCCAAATACTTCCCGTAGCCATAGTGTTGAGGCGAGGGGCTGCGGGTGCTGCAGCCTAACAGACTTTGTCAGCAACCCACAGAAGGTGGGCATCGGTATACCGTCACATGAAGTGTCTTGATTTCCAAACACCCCTTATGAACTGCCTCAGAATACAAAAAATGACCACACGCCACTTCTTCGACCCCAGTGTGCCTGTGTGCACGCACACATCCCTCGGTCTTATACAGACCAAAGGAGAAAAAGATAACAGAGCACAGTGGGATGTGCTGATTGTTCTGCATGGCCTTGTTTGACCCTTGGATTCCAGGGTAATTCCTCAGAAAGCCCAGCAATCAGCGAGATAAGATAACAGGAACAGATGGAGGCTTAGCAAAGAACGTCCCCAAGAAAACCGAGCATCTTCCAGGTGGGCTCAGCAGTCCCAGCGCTGGACTGCGTGAGGAAGGACCTGCAGCACAGAACAGGTACCCTCCTCTCATCCTGCTATTTCTCCCTTTGTCCTCACTGAGCTGTTCAACTCCAGGAGCTCATGCAGAAGATGAACAGATTTCATTTGCTCTGTATGTGCCCTGGGGTTTTTTTCTGGAGCCCAGAGTGAGGAGCTGCTGCTGCGGCTGCCTGGCTTGCTCCTTGCTGTGCTGCTATATATATCTGCGGTGCCTGCCTCCAGGAGCTGGCTGGGATCTGAGACACCTCTCCTGGAGCAGAGGTATCCAGCACTGCCGTGTGACGGAGGTGGAGGGGGAAGATGGCAAGGCTCCAGAGGACAGGGCATAAATTACCTTCATGTGTGGGCACATGTTTCTCAGACCAGGAAAGAAATTTAAAACTTTTGTCCTTTTCTCTTTTTTCTTTCTTTTTTTTTTTTTTTA
>VXAV01007030.1:76056-124946 GCA_013399715.1 Alectura lathami | reverse complement strand
AAAAAAAAAAAAAAAGATAATTATTGAATGCTGTAGCCAAGGACTACAAAATCAAGGACTCTAGTCCATATTAGCATATAAAAAGATCTGGTGAAGCTGAGCTACTCTATCATCAGATAGAAGAGAGGCAGAAGGTAGCACAGATGGTGAAGACAGAGGAAATTATTCATGATTCCTCACCACACCTTGAAAGAAGCTACTGAAAAGATGATGTTGAAAATTAAGACCAGAAGGCATCCAGGAAAAACAAAGTCTCTAAACCCTCCTTTATATTGTTGTAAATATGTCCTGAGGTTAAATGGGTTATGGTTTAAGGACTTATTTTACACAGAAAAACAAAACATCAAGATTTCTCTTCATTTCTTAGAGCAAAAATATCTGAAAACCAAAGCTTGGTTCTTGAGTGGGCAAGAGGACAGAGAGAGAAGGAAAAAAATTGTAGAACCTACACTCTACCTACTCAGGTTAAAAAAAAAAAAAAAAAAAAAAACAATACCAAAACAGCCTAACACAACAAGCAGCCCCCCATCCCCTGCAGAACACCATCTTCTGCCATTGCTGGTTCGTGCAACAGTCCTGAGGTTACGATGAAACCATTGGAGGTACGTTGCTTTAGACCACAATGACTGGCATGCCAAAGAAGTCTGAAGTTAGAAGGTACAGACTTAACTTCTTACCAAAAAAGTGAGAGGGCCACCAGCAGGCTACAAGGTGTACAGGAAACATCAAGAGGATAGAGAACAGACATGCTAAGTGATGACAGAAGGCTGACGCAGCAGTAACCTTTGGTTTAGATGTCAAGACTTCTCACTGGATTAAATGACCATGAAGTACAGGGGACTCCTCGTATCACAACCAAGTCCAAGCTGACTGTCAGGTGGAAGCTCAGTACCAGACTGCACCAGAAAACACATCTGTGTTCTGCCATTGCTTGGTTTTTCTGGTGTGCAGAACAAGACTAGAATCATGTTGCTACCTCTCAAAACTACAAACTCAGAAGGATTTGAAGTTACTGGGATACGTAAGCTCACTCGAGAGTCTATATTGCCTTTAGCCAAGGACAAACTAACAGATTATTCCAGAAAAAAATACTTAAAAAAAAGTTAATTCTCTGTTGATTGCTTCCCTGTAGTTTAATCAGAGAGGAAAGGCAGTAAGGCATCACAGAATTTCCATTAGTTTTACTGTCTCCCACAGTCAATATTTTATGCCTGTGTTTTTATTTCTATGTTCCAGGGACATATACAAACAATTCCTACATTTCCTTTTTTTTTTTTTTTTTTTTTTTTTAAATCAAGAGCAATCTGGGATACAAATACAATCTTGTAACAGACTGTTACTGTTCCCCTCCTCCCCTTTCACAAACAATATGAACATTCTCAAGTAATGGTTTATTTACAAGATAATTCTGCAATGCAAGCGGCTTCTGTAAGAAGTAATGCCAGGTGGTATCGGCACCAAGATGAAACATTAGAACTCTGTGCACTGCACCAAGCAATGGCATCAGTAAAAAAAATATCACGGAACAAGTATGCTCTAGTTGCCAGAATCCCATCTTTGAGAGAAATACACACTCTCAAATATAGTTTTTGTTATGTAAGATCTCTCACAACCTCTCATTTATTTATTTATTTATTTTCCTCCTAAAGACCACGTTCTTCTAAAATATTACAAGGGATTTTTTCTTCCACTTCTGAAGGAGGCCATCCTAAGAGATGATAAACCAAGAGAAGCAAATCCACTGACAGCCCTTCTTTCAGAAGCTCATACAGTGCCACTGCTGCAACCGAACACCCTCAGGGGTGAGGGGGGGAACCCCTTCCAGTGCTTAAGGCCCAGACACCCGCTGTTATGCGCACCAGTCCTACTAATGAACTACAATCTCTTGCGACAGAGGAGATGTTTAAAAAAACTGTAGTTCTGAGTCATTCTGGAAGACTAGGCATAAATTTCTAAAACAAAACTTAAAAACACTAAGTGCATCACAGAAGTCAGACCTTAAAATCAAAATACAAACGTTAGACTCCAAGTTCAATAAAAGAAAGCCTCCTGTATCATTAGTTCTACGTTTTAACACAGAAGATCTGGATCACTACAATGCCAGAAGTGTTGCTACACCGTAATAAACAAACACCTCTATTAGAGAATTCCAGGTGAAGAGTTTAGTGGAGGTAAGGATAAGTTACCTAAGCATAGTATCACAGAAATGAAACAAGAAACACACCACAGCAAAGCAGTTTTGCATCAGATTTAAATTGCTTCTTGACTTCAATAACCTACCTCCATTTGTTAAACATACTGCAAAACATACTGGATACTAAGTCGGCTTGCATGATCGACGTTGTTAATAAAACTGTTATCTAGATGTTAAATACCTAAAATCATCTTTTTAAAACTGTGTGGTAGGTTTCCATGTGCCAATTAGTCTTCTGGAAATCCTCATTCTGTTGGAAATTGCTTGAAAATATTTATGATTTACCTTTACATTGTTAAAAGTTTCAAGCGGTCCATCCTCTATTTTTGTCTTTCTGCAGAAATTTAGAAACCTGTCAGAACGTGTCAAGCTCACAAAACTCTTCCACATTCTCATGAAGGCTCTAAGTAAAATTATCCCCACCCGTCTTATCCTGATGAAAGGGCCTTAAAAACTAGAAAATATAATGCACAATGCTAACAGAAAACAGAATACCAGGTTAGCACATTTTTCTCTGCTTAACCAAGCTTGAATCTTGCTTCAAGGTTCAAGGCTAGATATAANCCAGAGAGGCGGTGGACGCCCTGTCCCTGGAGACTTTCAAGGTCAGGCTGGACAGGGCTCTGAGCAACCAGATCCAGCCGTAGGTGTCCCTGTTCACTGCAGGGGAGTTGGACTGGATGGCCTTTAAAGGTCCCTTCCAACTCGGACGATTCTATGATTCAAGTTCTCCCCACCACAGCTATTATTTGGCACAGGAAAGACCAAAATCCTAATAGCCATCTTTACTTGGGACATCTGATCAGCTAACATTGTGTTCCTAATACCACACTAGCATGCTACAGCATTAGCATATCTGATGTGTAAGAGAAATATAGTCCAAAAATTCACAGCTAGGTATTAACACTTCCATGTTACCTTAACTGAAAGCCACAGTCGTAAGACCTCAAATATCCAGGTATTATTTTATTTGGCAGCTTGTTAGCAATGTGTTTGGAAACCTAAACAAAGCTGTCAGAGATGATAAAGCTAGCTAGCTTCAAGGCCATGGGATGCAACACATGGGACTAAGAGGTGCTATTGGGATCCTGTGGCTCCCACGGCTGTACCAAGAACTTCCCACATTCTTACCATTAGGTCCAGGAAGTTTCTTATAAGATAACAGAAGAAAAAATTAACAGTATTTGAAAATTTCAGAAAGGTAAGGACTGGAAACTTGGATACAACACCAAATCTGCATTCTGATGCATCGGCAAAGTTGCATGGGGTGATCAAGATACCTCAGGGTGACCAGAACAGGCCCAAAATGGGAACCTTTTTCCAGAATCTCCAAGAATTTTTGTAATCATTACTGTGTTGCAGGTTTTGTTGGTAAGAGTTTCCTTCTCCCCCTTTCTCAGGAACTGCAGCCCTGTAAAAAGCAGGTGAGTAGCCATAAAGTCACATAAACCTACAGTCTTAACTTGCATCCAATTTTTCCTTTTAGAATTATTTATTTTCACTCTACCATGCAAACCTGTCCAGGCATCAGAATGAGACGACAAGCCAAATCCCTTCACCTTCAGTAAGGCAAAAAGTTATGGTTTCAAGTTCCTGTAGCGTTCAGTCACCCTAAACTAGAACAGATACATACCCTATCATTCCTAGAGCTCTGGAAAGTGGCAAGCACCAGCAGCAAGCTGGCAGTTGTGCTTTTATTTTATATTCTACATTCATTCTCCACGGAACTCTTGGGTTCCATGACTCCCACAGGTCACACAGCTAGCGTTTAGTACTTCAACACTAGAAATTGTTTACGGTCCCTTAATTCCAATAGTTGTGCAAACTAAGCAACTAGTAACCATAGGAACTATGGCACGGGAAAAACAAGTTTCAGCAATGAAACTGCAGTTTATTTTTAATTCTTGCAAACACTGTTCTTTCATAACCTGCACGTAACAAATTAATCAAACCTACACAGTAGCGTAGGTATCTGTTACATATTAAAAGACACTTACTACTGAGCTGTAGTTTAAGGATTCAATTTCTCTCCTGTCCTCTCTCCCTACGCTTCATTCTGTTGGCTTATACCTGTATAAAAAAAAAATTAAAAAGCTACTTCAAAGGAGAAGAAAAATTGGGTCTAGTCATTTTTATGTAAGAAGCCTCTAAGTACCAGTCATACTCACTGGCCCGTTAGCAAACAGCTCCTGTAGCACGCTGAATGGTCTGCGAAGCATTCCCACTCTGCTGATTCTAGGAACTCTGAGGGAGCCATTCAATAAGGAGCCCATGCACAGACTGGATTATACAAACCACAGCATGCATTACTGCAGTTAAAGCAGTTCAGAGGCTGGACTGAACCACTGCTTGGAACGTGAACAAGTTTAGGCACCCACAAACTGTGCTGGGCAGAACTCACATAGACTGGAAATCACTCATACCAGTTTGGTAATGTATAACATGGATAGTCGCACAGTTCTCTCCTGGAATTTCCTGTTGCTTGCATCTTTATTGTGACAGTATCTAAGATACCTGAGGAGAGAACATTAAGCCCTGCCCAACCTTACAGACTCTTTGCTCCTAATAATTGGTTTTTAGTGATGGTAAGCAATTACACTGATATTAATTAATGTAACTTGGAAACACTGAAGAGTTTTCCACTCAATTGCCTATTTCTTCCCAATTTTGGTGTTTTATGAAGACCTGAGAAAACTTTCAGTGAACAGGTTTCAAAACCACATGAAATGTAAAAAATAATCTATTTGAACTGAGGACTTCAACAGACAAAATGACTGGAGATAATCACCACCTTCCATCAATACTGCAAACAACCCTCAAATGAAGAAGGCTGCGCTTACCTTCCTCGGGATTTCAGAGAGCTGAGTGATACGTAGTCACCCTCACATCCTTTAGGAAGGTAGTAAACTGACAAACCGTTCCCAAGGAGTCAGCANGGGGGGTTGTCGTCTGGTTTTGGGAGGCTTTTTGGTTAAACTCGATCTGTCTGACAGAAATATGTGCGCACACATTCCCAGTACTTCTGGGACGCCCTGACTACCTTTTAGTTCAGTTTTAGTTCAGTTGAATAATGCACCAATTTAACAGACTCCAAAAGGGCAAAGAGCAAGTCTCCAGTCCCTTAAGTACTAGGCATCCACAGAATCAAAAAATAAAGCCAGTCTCTCTCTGTTGACTCTGGCACAGAAAAGCATTCTCTTGATTTGGATAACAATGGCCACAACCACATGGTCCCGCTGCAGGCATCCGCTTGCAGATCCACTAGGACAGCAGCAAAGCTGCACACAACCACCCACAAGCGTTAACTGCCCCGAGCAGCACGATGATATCTGCTGGTGAACAGCGGGAGGTGGCCACCTCTGCATAGCTGACCCTCCCTTTAGAAATGTCTGCTTTGTCACTTCAATTTATCAAACATGTTTTTATCCTTGGTGCTAATTTAGTATGTATTAATAACAATACTGTTCTAATGCACTCTTCAATTAAATCTGTAGCGTACTTTAATTGAAACAACATGCACATAACATTTTTATCAAGTGGAAAAAAAAACACCACACTGAAGAGAAATTTGGACACAAATCCAACAAGCCAATTTATTTTTTTTATTCTTTGTACTACTAGAGTCTAGTTTGAACAATTTTCCCTTCAAAATCATGCAGATTTCACTGGACAGCACAGGTATTTACTACAATAACTATCAGGTACATTACTAAGATGACAAAAATTTTCCAACACTGTACTTCAGAAATAAAGAAGCTGGCCTACAGTTCTGACTAGATTCCAAAAAGTGCATATCGCCTTCAAAATGGCAATCACCATGCATTTTTCTTTCTGGAACCAAATGATAAACACTGTACCAAGGAAAGATCACACACAGCAACAGATACTCCTCAAGTTTAGATATCACACTCATCTTTGTAACATTTTAACCTAGCTCAGTTGTTTGCACTTACTTAGACCAGTGACTGTAAAATTATGCACCTATAATAAATAATGCATTCCCTAAATCAATGATAAGGTATTACCTTATAAATAAATGCCAATTCCAACGACACATGAAGACAACGTTCCTTACAAACCGTATCACCATTCTACCCAAAGTTCACAAAGTCAACAGCAGTTACCGAACATACAGGAAATAAAACTGTACACTTAGCCAAACAGGTAGCACAGCATTAAACTTCAACATACATCACATATGTTGCACACATTAATCCACTAGTTGATGCAGAGTTTGATGAGGGTGTCAGAGGTGGTGAGATTTTATCTTCTGGCATCTCATGTTAAATGGCAAAGATACATACTTAGACTTTGAAGTTAAGACAACGTGTGTCTTAAATGGAATGTTTGGGAAGGATAAGTACTACATATCCCAACAGGAGAATAAAATCACGTTTCGATAACTAAGCCATACTTCTGTAATGTGTGCCCCTGACCAAACCTTCGCACAGTGTTTTAAGGAACTGTTTTTCCATTCTGACAAGTACTAGTTTTATTTGTGGGAAAGGTCTGAAATAATTTTCTTTCTAAAGACTATTTCTTCTCTTCAAGAAAATGATTGAAAATAATCTAGATCTTCTAGTTCAGCACTGAAAACTTAAACTACATAGCTTAATGTAACCACACACTGCCAAGGAATTCCAAGCAAGCTACAATTCATGGGCACACTCTGTTTTAACCTGGCTTCTTCTCACAGGATACTCTCCCGTTCTTCTCCAAACCCAGCCCCATCCGAGGCAGTAACAGTGTGGAGCTCTGATGAATCTTTTGAAAGCCTGCTGTAACTTGAATGCTGGCTCCGCTTCTGCGTAATGCTCTTCAGGTTCTCATTCTGAACTGCAGTAGAATTGGAGCCTGAGCTAGGGTGAAGGATAATTTGAGATGGATCTCTGCCACCTTGCACTTCTTCAAAATTTTGATTGGCTCGATTGTTTGGAGCGCTGTTATTATTTAGGGTTACTGTACTCGGGGTTCTGTTTAAATTATAGACTTTCTGGCAGGCTGGCCAGTTCTCTTCTGGGCTACTTGCTATCAAGCTGCTTTCTGATGGGCTTTTCTTATCTTCTGAGCAAATAGACATGCGAACCACTGCTGGATCTTGAAGGCCACTAAGGCTGTGTGGAATTCCTCTCTTTCCACTATGACTGTCATCTTCAAGCTCAATGAGATTTGCCTTCTCAAGCTGTGAGTCATCTGCTCCTTCATTATGGAGGGAATGATTGGGAGAACTTTCGTTGGATCTTACACCAGAGTCAGAAGAATCTTTTTTATCCAAAAGGGCATCTGTCAAATACTCCTTCGCTTTGATGAAGGTTCTAATAGGCTCAGATCCATGTTCTGGAGACTTGGGTTGTTTGTCTACTTTTCCATCTGCTTTCTTATCTTTACCTTCCTTGAGAAGTGGAGTGTTATCTGACTCCTCAGTTCCTGACTCATCTTCATCACTTGGAAGTTTCTGATAGCGGAGAGTTACTCCCTTAAGCTTTAAATCTGCAGCCTGGAAAATACTTGTTCTTTCCGAAGACTTCTTTCCTAGTAGAAGCTTGGAACCAGACTGATCAGATTTTTCATCCTCTTCAGTAATAGGATCCAAAGGAGATGCATCATTAGTAGAAACACCTGAAGTACTGTAATCAATAACATCATTCCTCTTCAGCAGGAAGGATTTTCTTCCATCATCTTGTTTCTGCTCCCCATCTTTTCCTTTTTCCTGTTCTGTACTGGAATGCAAGGACCCCCCTGATGTACTCTGCCCCATATAGAAAGCACTCGAACTGTGAGGGGAAGACCTTCCACTCACTGTAGTGGAACTGGCACCTCCTTCTAACTGTGACATCTGAGCGATGTATTCTCTATATGCATCTCTATATTCTGCCTGTACCTTGTCAGTGAGCTTTGATATTTCAATACTTGAATCTTGAGAGTTAAGGCTTGAAAGACTTGGTGTTCTGCGAGTTTGTGACTGGAAAAAAAAAAAAAAAGAACAGTGATATGAACTATTTATTTTGTCTTTTACTGACCATTCTAAACCAAGTAACTCAAAGCATAACTCAAAGCAACAAATGTATGCTTAAATGATTTTTTGTTGTTGTTGTTTTGAATAAGTCATGCTAGTGAAATTGTCAATGCGATAAATAAAATACACTTACTACAATCATTTATAGAACTGAAAGTAACTGACTGTCACAGCAGTCTTACTTCTTGAACTGTCTGTATCCAAGAAGGCAAAAAGCCCTTTAGCACGCTGGTAAGCACACAGAATATATTTGTCTATTAAATACCTGCCAACTTAAGTTGCTGTGGCGTGGAGGAGCTTCATCTAGACCAATTGTGTTGAGTTCTTCAAAGCTGAAGTTAAGTGTGTAGGGAGCTTGCCCAGAAAGACCTGTAAGCTCAGTGTGAGGCAGCTCAGCACCATGCCCAGGACGACGAGTGAGCTCACTGTGGGAAATCGCAGCGGTAACGTGCTCAGCTGCTCCACGGGGGTCTTCCTGAACAGCCTGATTCTCTGAATTTCTCATTTCAAGTATCTTAACATAAAAAAAGACATTGCAAAGTTTATTATGTAAATAGACAAAACTATCTCAAAATTGTTAAAGAAGAATTCCATTACATATAGGAATAAGTAATTCACAACCATAACATATAGTTACATGCGTGGTTGTAATCATGGAAAAGCAGGAAGAAAGATCTGTTTACTGTAAATGCAGTGAATGCACTAGGTCTGTAAGTCACATTTCAATTTTAAAAAGTTTTCTTGTATTTACAAAAGTACTTCTTATTGCTCAGACCTTTAAACAAACTCATATGGCACAAAATACTTCCAAGAAATTCTTGAAAACAAAGTGATAAATTACAAATCTAGAAGCAAAACATTCAGTTTTATAGTTTTAATCAACCCAAAACTAACAATAAATACTGTCTTGTAATTCCTAGCATTTTGAAGACTGATTTAGCTGTTCAGACATACTGTAATTTTCAGAAATAAAAAAGACAATATACAGAAATACTTACGAGAAAATGCAGCTCTCTGTGATGCGTACCCCTCACTATAAAGCCGACATCTACTCTAACAGTACTAAGAGGGAAATGAGGAATAGGAATATTCCTCGGGAATAGTACAACATGAGAATGCTGCATCGAATACAAGTCTGTGTCAATTAAATATTGTCCTTTTATCTCATTGTCTTGATCTTCAGCTGAAGTTTCATTAAAAATTGTGGTTATGCAGTTGTGTGCCATGCTTCCCTAACAGCCTGGCTTCCTCTCAAAAACATACTTTGAACTCCCTGACTAACTTCAGCAGGACAGAGGGCTCAGAATTAAGTTCTGACATTTCATGGAAATAGGCAATCAAATTAAAAAACCATAAAGGAAACCCATAAAGGAAAAACAGATCTCACAAAATGAGGGGAAAATCTTCAGAGTTCACAATCACCTAAGACAAATCCATAAGCAACCAGTTCTTGGATGTGAGTACTCAAGATAAGAAGATGAAATAAAATAATAAACACATGCATGCTTTACATCGATAACAGGATAGCAGTAAGAAAGAAAACGATACGTTTCATAAGAGAAAAGACTAATTTATGATGCCCTGGAATACTGAAGAGGTCTTACCATGCTCCTGAACAGGTGCCAGTCACCAAAATTCATATTCATTTCTTTTTTCAGTTCATCAATGTTGCACTGAGCCAAGACACGGCCGTTTATATTTGCCTAAAACAGTAACACCACATAATGTAAATTACACAAGACTTGTGGTGTAAAAATAACAGACTAGAAAGGTAATTAAAACTGGATATACTGACTGGCTCTACTAGAGAAACTTCCCAACACCACTCCTAAGTCCAATCCTATGTAACAAAAACATTTTTTAAAGAATATTCATTGATGATTGCTGATGGAGAAGAAAATCCCGTCTTTCATGAGAAAAAAATATTTTACTAAATCTATCAAAATGTGTATATGAGAGGCAAGGATTTTGTGCTATAAACAGACAGAAGGTAACACAGAGATGCATTATGTTCACTGACAATAAACCACATTCAGCTGCCTACATTTCTCAGGCTCACAACACAAGCATCCTGCAGACATCCGAGTACCTGAAGAGAATCAGGCAGTTAAGTCCCAGGCGTCACCCAACCCTGGCTGAGGCATCCAAGATCAAGTACTGTTCCCTTCCTGCACAAATACAAGCTTACATTCCTCCCATCATCAGAAATCCCCATGATGGAAACCCAAACTTCTATTTTTTTCTAATCTTTTTCACATTTCAGATATGTTTTTCTTTATACCACGTATTGGTGCACGGACAGGGCGTAAAAGAGGAAGCATGTCTTACAAGGGGAGCTACCAAATGGAAGACGTGAGCTGAGTACTGCGCTCAGTCTGAGGAATGCAGCACTTTTGTTGTCACATCCCAGTAATGGTCGTAGTCAAACCAGGAAAACAACCAGACTGAGCCAGTAACAGAGAACATACAGCAGCCTTGTTCTGAATCAAACAGGTGTGGAATGTGATAGCAAAGAAACAGAAACAACTGCACCACTCATTTACAACAAAAGAGATGTGCCAGTTTATCAGGGGCGGGAAAAAAAAGCCGCTACCTGGATGTAGAACACATTTACAACAGTATTTATCTAAAAGCAACAATTCTTAAATCATTTTTCTTGTTTCTTTTCTCAAAATCACCAGTCTCACCAGCATGTATATTTCTGAGTCTATTCTTTCTTTTTAAGAGAGCCTCTTCTCTGAGAAGCACACACTTGTCTTAAAAATCTCCTTCAAACTTCGCACACATAGAAGTTCAGATGTTCTGATATTTGATGTGTTTCAATAAACACTTCCAAAGAAGACAGGCAGCTAAGTATTTCCTCTTACATGTCTATGTCCACGTTAGGTATTAAATGCACTCATGAAATTCAGCTGGTACCTTTCTTATAGTCGCAGAGTACTGAGGCAGCATGCCCTGGTCCAGCCCATCTATCTGCTTCAGCTTCTCACACACAGCTTCCACGCTCATTGTGCTCAGAGAGACATGCGAAACTGCTGTCGTCGATCCTGTGCCTGCTCCTCCTCCCTGCAAGAAGTGAGGAAATATCGTATAAGATTTGATCAAATATTCAGTACAGCCAGAATTTCACAATATGCACTAGCACAAGCCAAACTACATTTTAAAATTAAGAGAAGAGAATAACAATGCATGGGCATTTTAAATTGATGTCAGAATATCCACATACTGGGAAACATCTATTATAGTATTCATAGGAAAAGAAAAAAAAACACAGCATCTTGAGCCCTGACTATGTGAAAAAACAACTCTCTTAAATGTTGTTATTTAATATTCCTGATTTTTACGCTGTTTTTCTTAAGTAAGGGTTAATCAATTTCAAATACATATTTATTCAAAGTTTTCCACCAATTTTAGCAGTTTTTTTAATTATTATTTTTGTTCTTAAAGAACCCAGACATAACTTAGATTTTCCTGTCTTAAAAGATTTCTGGTTTAGCACTAGACAAAGATGAGGCAGCTCCTTAATCACTTGGATTCACTGGGTGCTTTTATCACTCTCTCTCCATCTACGCAAAATCAGTAAAGGGCTGCGGATCACCATCACACAACAGAAACACAGCGTGGCACTGCCGCTGCCCGCCAGGACACTCCTCCAGGATGCTTCATGTATCTGGAGCTTTGGCAAGATTTTGGTAGAAGTTATTCACATCTTGCATCTGTAACACAGAAGTTGCCCTGGTAGGGCTGCCAGCTTCTGGGAATTTCCAAGAAAATGTGGAAAAACAAAACAAATGCACCTGTATGTAGGTAGTCGGCTGCTTAAAAACAAACAAACAAACAAAAAAGAAAAAACAAAAACACACATTCTTCCTGGATGGGCGTCTGCTGCCCTGGACAGGACAAAGTGCAAAGCTCCGAACAGTTCAGCTGTTCCAAATTCCTAAAAGCAAAACCAGAAATAGTTCTAACAGCGATTAAATGTTTGTACACCCTCTTCCGAGGAGGGAGGTTGTACCTTCCCTGTTTCTGAACATGAACTTTCGGGTTCAGTTCTGCAGACCATCCAGCAAAATGAAGCTCATTTTGGGAGGATGCAGAAGAGCTTGTAAAGCTTCAGAGCTTATCATCACATGCATAGAGACTCTGGGATGTAAAAGTACATTTTGAATCTCCAGAGTTCAGTTAATGAAGTTCTCAATTATCTTTTTCTTTTTCAAAAATTTTATTTAATTATTTCAAAGTTATTTAATCTTGCAGAATTAGTAAGGGAATAGATCCAAAGATAATCCTTAATTTTCATAGGTAATTATTACATTTGATGGTGTTAACCATATCTAAATTGTCTAAAACAGAGTATTTGAGGAGAATTAATAAAGGCAGCAAAGCCAAAACCCTTTCTTGACAACCTTACCCTCAGAGTTATCCCAAACTTATTGTTACTGGAGATATCTCAACCTGGGGAGGTAAGCAAACTTCTCTGAGATTCAAAGTTCAGATGCTTTTACATGCAATTCCCCCAGAGTCCTCAGCCAGATACGCTTGAAATGGTCTTAAACCAGGCAAACAACCAACTTCTCTCGAAAACATGAAAGGAGGTGGTGGGGATCCCAAGCCTTGTAGCTGGCACACTTGGCTGAAAACAGAGCTGAGGCTCCAGTTCCAGTCCTTTTTCTCTCGACCATTTGTGTGTCAATGTTTGATGCCAACTGGACATTAAAGAAACAAAAGATATTCCCAGGTTCTGGGTAGGCAGCCTACCTCAACTGTTATAAAAATTAAGCATTATTCCTCCACTACAACCCAGGCACGCAAGGTAGTGGCTTGGTGTTCCTTCTGAGGACGAGACAGTTACTTTCAGGCTCGGCAACATCTCCCTAGTTGGGTGCCCACAATTCCTGACCAGTTAACGTATTAGGCACCCAAGGAGCAGTGAATTCAGACCTCAGTCTGGCCTGACCTGGCACAGTTAAAATCCTCATCAAGACAAGGATATAAGCCAACCACCAAACTGATGACAGGGAGAAGTTTCACCTACAAGCTACTTATTGCATATTTCTCTTATATAAATCTGGTTTTTTTTTCCTCTTAAAAAAAAATTATTTTCAATTTTTCCTTCAGACTGGCAAATAGCCTTGTCTAATATTTTCCCATAAACACACTATTAGTTATTGGCATGAGCTACACTACATCAATAAACAAAAGGCAGCAATTTAATTCATCACAGTTATAATTACTGTTTGGAAAGAAAGTTTTATGAGTTAAAACAAAAGAAACAGTTATAGCCAAAATTACATTGTGGCACTACTGAAGGAAACCATCCCTAGGCAATGTGTGTAACCAACTTTGCTCTCTGAATCTATTACATACAGTATCTATCAGTATCTACAAACAAATGAAGAGTTTTCAAGAGACTTTAACACAGTTCTTCAGATCAAAATATTTTTTAGAACAGTCAAGAACAATTCATACTTTCTGCATGCATTAAGAGTTAGCTTAGACAGTTCTCTTCTTGTGTAAAAAAAAATATGTGGCAAAGCAATCTAATATTTAGACTGTTTTTGTTAAAGTGTGAACTATTTGAAATAGATGCACATTAATCCAAAGCATTCTTTATAAAAAGCACTCTCTGAAGAATAAGTAATGCAATAGCTTTAGGGATATTGCCATCATGTAAGTGAATTAGAACTGTACTTAAACTGACACATTTTTCAGCCTTGGCGGTTTTGTTAAAGATGCTTAAAGAACATTAGTCTGAAAAGTCTTTGCCATGCAAAAGCTAAAAGCAGCTTGTCAAAACAAACCTCAAGGCTAGTAATGAGCATTAGTTTACAGACAGCCCAGCATGAAGTGCCAGTATGATAGCTTCTGAAATGACTCTAAAAAGTGAATGATAATTCATAGAAAGTGGCTGTACCTGTCTTTGTCTGTTTAACCCAGACTTACACAGCTTTGAGAAAGGGACAAAACAGAATGAAAAGAAACAACAGCTTAAAGCGACATCAAAATGACTGCATATACAGACAACGCGCTCTCATGTAACCAGAGGAAATCAGTGTTAGGACAGGAAGGTACCATACCGAGATACCTTCAAAACGAGATGAAACCCTTAAAGCAGGCCTTTATCATCAGTCAGTACATGCTTTGTGAATGCCATTTTCCTGTGAGCACACTGCTCTGTTTTGTACTTGTAACACCCGCTGCATTTTGCTTGCATAGAAGTTTTACATTATATTTCTGATGGAAAATCTAGCTTGCAGCACACATTGTCCTGCCATTTCAAGATCACATTAATCACATTACATGACCCCTGTATCTCAAACAACTTTGAAACCTTGCATCTAAGCATGCAAAAACAAAATTATTAAAAAAAAAAAACACCACCCACAGAACTGAAAAGGAATTTTAGGAACAAATAACAGGAGTAACAAATAAATATCCAAAGCACAACAATGCCACATAAAAGCACCTGGAAAATACATAAAAGGAGAACTCCCATGCCACAGACCTTCATTCATGCTCAAACTTTAGAAAAGCACTTCCAGATTCTTAAAGGATATTCTGCATTTATCTACAGTACACAGAATCACAGAATGGCTTGGGCTGGAAGGGACCCTAAGACCTACCCAGACCCAGCCCCTGCCGGGGGCTGGCTGCCACCCACTGGGTCAGGCTGCCCAGGGCCCATCCAGCCTGGCCTTGAGCACCTCCAGGGAGGGGGCACCCACAGCTTCTCTGGGCAGCCTGTGCCAGGGCCTCACCGCCCTTTGAGTGAAGAATTTCCTCCTCACAACTAACCTAAATCTCCCCTCTTTTAGTTTAAAACCATTCTCCCTTGTCCTACCACTATCAGACCAAGTTGCTCTTCTCCTGGTTATAAGCTCCCATTAGGTACTAGAAGGCCATAGTGAGATCTTCATGGAGCCTTCTCTTCTCCAAGCTAAACAAGCCCAGCTCCCTCAGCCTTTCTTCATAGGAGAGGGGCTCCAGCCCTCTGATCAACTTTATGGCTCTCCTCTGGATCTGCCTGAAGAGCTCCATGTCTTTCTTGTGCTGGGGAGGCCAGGCCTAGAAGCAGCACTGCAGGTGGAGCCTCACGAGGGCAGAGCAGAGGGGGACGATCACCTCCCTCTCCCTGCTGGCCACTTCTCTGTTGATACAGCCCAGGATACAGTTGGCCTTCTGGACTGCTGGCTCATGTGGTTTCTGGTGGACAAAAAACTTGACAAGTCCTTTCCCGCAGGGCTGCTCTCAAGGAGTTCTTCTCCCAGTCTGTACACACACCTGGGATTGCCCCCACCCAAGTGCAACACCTTGCACTTGGCCTTGTTGAACCTCACCAGGTTCTTGTGGGCCCACTTTTCCAGCCTGCCCAAGTCCCTCTGGATGGCATCCCTTCCTTCAGGGGTATCAACTGCACCACTCAGCTTGGTGTCATCAGCAAACTTGCTGACGGTGCACTCGATCCCACAGTCTAAGTCGCTGATAAAGATGTTGAAGAGCACCGGTCCCAAGACGGACCCGTGGGGGACACTGCTCGTGACCGGCCTCCACCTGGACGTAGAGCCATTGACTACAACCCTTTGGCTGTGACCCTCCAGCCAGTTCTTTATCCAGCAAACAGGCCACCCATCAAATCCATATCTCTCCAGTTTAGAGATAAGGATACGGTGCGGGACCGTGTCAAAGGCCTTGCACAAGTCCAGGTAGATGACATTTGTTGCTCTTCCTTGGTCCACCGATGCCGTCACTCCATCATAGAAGGCCACCAGATGGGTAAGGCACGACCTGCCCTTGGTGAAGCTGTGCTGGCTGTCCTCGATCACCTCCTCATCTCGCACATGTCTTAACATGGCTTCCAAGAGGATCTGTTCCATGATTTTCCCAGGCACTGACATGAGGCTCACCAGTCTGTAGTTTCCTGGGTCTTCCTTTCTCAAAAATGGGAGTGATGTTTCCTTTTTTTCAGTCACCGGGGACCTCACCTGACAGCCATGACTTTCCAGATATGATGGAGAATGGCTTGGCAACCACATCAGCCAGGACCTGGGGATGCATGTCATCCAGCCCCATAGACCTGCACACATTCAGTCTCACGAGGTGGTTCTCAGACTTGCTCTTTGCTTACAGTGAGAGGGATTTTGCTCCCCTAACTTCCATATAGAGGTTCAGGGATGTGACAGACACGGGAAGCCTGACTGCCACAGAAGCCTGAGGCAAAGAATTTGTTGAGCACAGAATACCATACCCTAACAATATTACTGTAAAGTACCCAAGAGATTTTCGAAAATTCTAAATTTTACATTTACAATGTAGGGCAAATATTGCCAATTCTCAGAAAAGCATACAATCTCATACTCTGTACTAAATCAGATTGACAGTACGGTAAACTCTGGAAAACAGATAATAAAATCCTTCACTACTGTTTTTTCAACGTTTCTTGTTATGCTGCAACTCTTACACTTTCTAACCTACAGCCGTCACACCACAGAACTTAACACAAGTATTTTCAATTGTTGTTTGAAAGTACAGCCTATCTGGGGACAACAAGCAAAGGAGCAACCAGGTGCAGGTCTGCGCTGGAGCTGATTCACTGCTGTGTCCTGAGACGAATTCTGTCTTCCCACGCCTCCTTCTCACACTCTCAGATACACACACACTGCAGCCACCACTACACCGCTTTCTCTTCTCACACTGACATGCTGCAAAGGACTGGGACGGCAACAGGATACTGAGATAAGGAATCAAATACATCAGCATCTCCAGAACTACACTACGAGAAAAATTTACCTCAAAGTCATCCCTTCACCAAGGGTAGCTGATGACCAGGGAAACAGAACTTTAGGGTAAGTTCTCCATTGCATTTCCATAATTGCTGAATGAAGGTTATGTGCAGTTAAATACAGCAGTTCTGGAATTTGTGGGTTGTTGTGTTTTTTTTTTTTTCATTGCACAACAATAAAGATATTTTTTTTGCAATGATTTACCAGCAGAAAAAAAAAATAATAACTGGAGACTTAGCTATAAGTGTTGCCAACAACTACTGGCAGCAATAATTAAGAGAACGATTAAAGCTGTATTAACCTCCTTGCTTTGGTAGTAAACCATAATGATTTTCCACTGATTCTCTGTTAGTTAGAATGAAAACAGATACCCATAGAAAGAAGACATCTTCGAGCAAATACTCAAAACAAAAACACATCACAGAAACTGTAGACGTTAGCATTCTGACCAAAGAATAAGCCTATGGCCCGTAATTTAATTCTATTTTATTTACATGGATCACTGCTTTATACTGTGTTAACAGCAATAGCTCTATGGCAGCAGCTAAAGAAGTAGGGGTCTGGTGAGCGCTGACTAAAGCAGGAAACACATAGTTACTTCACTCTAAAATCTAAGTCAGGAATGACCACCTGTCATTCTTCACTGCTTAACTTCCACAATAGGCACATGAGCTACTGAGAAAGGTCAGGGAAAAACTACAGGGAAAAATATACTCTAAGTGACATATTAGCTCTGAAGTTCATTCACAAACTACATTAGTTTTCAACTATTTCTATTTGCCCACCAAAGCCACTGATGCAGTGTTAGTGAACTGCAGTTACGATTAATGCAGACTCATTACTGCTGAAAAGCAATGAGATGCTAAAATCTCCACACCACATGACTACTCATTTACCATTGAGGGGTCTGTGGGTGAAGGAAGCCCCTCATCAGCATCCTCCTTGATAACATCCTAGCAACAACAAAATATTATGGTTTGGGTAAAATGGTTAAGGACTAAACAAAAAATATGAAGTAAAGAATGAATGAGAATGATCTCACAGTAACACACAGCTCAACAGAAACACATTTGTTTTCCGTCAGCGACTAAAGATTTTAAAACCTTTTGATAGCTTTGCTCAATGTATCAATATCCTAGAATTAAAGCAATTGACAAGTGAGGCTTTTACCGTTTTTTTTTTTTTAAAGCTTTCTTTAGTTCTTAACTCCATTTGAACAGCCGTCTGTCAGTAAAACAAAACTGCTAATAGGAATTTTATTATTCTATAGGAAGCTAGAAAACTGTGTTCATTTTTCCTTTTCAACAGGTAAATAAAGTCAAATTACATGTACTTACAAAACCAAGCTGTAACTAATGCACTCTTATGATAAAATGTATTTTGTTTTACTTGAATATTTAAAACATTGCTTTTAACTTCTTACTTCAGCCTTCCAATCTGTAGAAATCTTTAAACATTAAGGGATGTCATTTTATCTTCTCAGATGTCACAGAATTTGTATTATTATAAAGTTTTAATATAAATTTACCAGCAGCATTCTTTTCCTTACAATATTATCCTGTATCCATTTATTTACTGTACCATAGTTGGCAGTTTACTGAAATATTTTCCTGCCAATACTAGAGGTCAGACTTCTCTCTCATCATGATACCTGGATGTTAGAATTAGTTTTCATCTCTAATTTCTAAAGTTAAAACAAAATACATTTTACATTACACATCTTGTACATTACAAGTACAAGAGCTTGTACTTGTCTAATGCTGCATTGTCATTAATAAGCTTCATCTGCATTGTTCACTGCATTTATTGTCTAGGTTAGTATTTGAATTCACCTTCAAAATACTTACTAGGCCATTGCTCTGATCTCTGGACAAACTCGTTTTTAGTGGACGTGAGATGAGATGAGAACTGCCAGGGTAATACCTTGGCATGTAAAGACATGGGGCAAAGAATGGCTATGGAAAAAAAAATAAATGTAACAAAAAAGGGACAAACAATTACACAAATCAAAATGTAATAATAAAACAAAACTTATTTCAACAAAACTTATTCTGCAGTTGAGTTCAATCAAGTGACGAGAGCAATTATTAACAGCATTCTTTACTTTTTGTATTTAAGCGAATGGAGTGAGTTCTCCAAAACTCCTCAGCAACTGACCCCCTTCTGCTCCCCTCAAAGCCGGCAGGTGCTCTGGTCCAGCTTGCAGGAGGAGCAGAGCTGGAGTGCTGTCAGCAGTTACACTCTGCCAGCTGTTTTGACAGTGTGAGCAGGATTCACACTTGTGGCATTTTCACTCATCTCAGAGCTGCTGAACTCAAAATCAGATTCTCAGTAAAATTCAAAATGCTTCATAGCACCCAAGAAAGCTGTACAAAATACCATCACTAGATCTTCCCATACTTGTAGTAACCAATCTGGAGACTGCTTTGCTTCCACCAAAATTAGGCTTAATCATTATAGAAGAAAATA
The DNA here is from genome assembly GCA_013399715.1 of Alectura lathami. Taxonomy (NCBI): domain Eukaryota; kingdom Metazoa; phylum Chordata; class Aves; order Galliformes; family Megapodiidae; genus Alectura; species Alectura lathami. The sequence goes on along the minus strand of VXAV01007030.1, from coordinate 105,487 downwards.
TTTTAGCTTTACTTAGTTGCGAATACGCCAACATGGTTCGATAGAAATATTAAAGGACAATGTTGTCATAAAACAAATATCAGACACATTTCTTACAATGGAAATACCTTTTTTTTTTCTCCCACAAATACCGCTTAACTCTAAACACACTTTTTGTAACCAGGTGTCTTTTTACTAACAAATTTCAAGAAAATGTAAGCTTCCAAGCCGTAACAGACCATCAGTGTAAGGGGTCCAAATGAGAACCCAGGCTACTAATAAAGTCACTTCTGAGAGACACAGGGATCTCAAAATTACAGACATACTTCCTTCTGAACAAAGTACTCCACATGCTCCAGTCCTTCAAGTGCTAAAATGAACTGTATGAACACACTTCCCAAACATGCTACCCACTGGCATGGGATTAAAGTGTGTGCGTGTGTGCGCATTTGGGAATCACAAACCTGACAACTGGCAATGCATTCCAGAAACGGTTTCCCAATATTGTTAAAATTTTGGGTTGACCTGTCTGTGATTTTGAGTTATGCTTTCAAATAAAGCCCTTCATTTCCTTATCAACTCTCTTTTAAAGTGATGTAATGGAAGAGCAACAGTCTTTAGACTTCGGGAAAAGCAGAATTATAGAACTCCTTGCTTTCAATTCAAAGAACAAACATATAAATGGAAAACCACCCCAAAAACATACTCATCTCAAAATAATGGCTGCAGTACTGGTGGTTTTATACACAACATTTTAAAACTATATTATTCAGCTATTTAACAAACAAAACATACTACTTGTTTGTGTTTCTGCACATGACAAGATTTTAAGTAGTCTACTGCACCAAATTCAGCGCAGACTAAGTCATGTTACGACTTGATGGCCAGTCTATGAGGGGGACGGAATGCAATTTGCTGAAGGACTCCACTTTGGATTTATTGGTAAGAACAAAACAAAACAAACCTGCATGCAGAAGCAGCTGTAAATCAACGGAGAAATTAAAGTTTAATTCCTGTGTACATCAGTTAGATGGCATATGCTACAGCTTTGAATAATTGTAAAAAAAAAATACAAGTGATTCCCTATTCTTAGCTACTAGAGGCAGTCTTTGCACACACTTTCAGATGATGACTACAGGAAGTTCACATGCTTCAACATGGAGTTACACAGTATGCACTGCAATCATTAGTCCAAATGTGGCAGTTTGTGTTTCTGTGTTTTCTAACTTTAGTTGGCTAGATTGATGGGGAGAACCAATGCCTAGGCTTTGTCTTACATTTGCTGGTTAGTATAGGATGATTCAGAAAATTAATGGATTTTAAATTATTTCACTGTCACAAGGCATACATTGCATGGTACATCATGGAAATAAAAAACTCTTTACAAAAAAAGCCGATGTTATTTCTCAGATAATTAAGTGCCTCAGTTTTCCACTAACAGCTTAAACCACATGGAAAACCCACAAGCATGAGATGCTTAATTATCCTGCCACATCCCAGCACCCAGCTTTCACTGCACAGACCACCCTCCGAAACATGGTGAGCACCTGTTCTTTGATTGCGAGTCATCAAACTACAAAGCAATGAAAAAATTTGTCCAATAAGGCAATTATACCACAATTCCTTCACAATTTCTAATTATGCCTTGTGCCTGCTTCAGCTGCTCCACTGCTTCCCAACTGTGGAATTAATTCTCCAAAGCAAGCCTCAACTCTGCAGTCGCGACACTTGTTCAACGTATGATAATACAGGTATCAGGAAAACATGAGATCAGCGTGAACACGTGTTGGGCATAAACCAGCGCAGAGCTGTTCTCCAAGTTTGCAGACAGCCTACAAATCAGAAGCACGACCCAGATATCAAAGAATCTGCTGCTGTGCTGGGAAACAAACAAACAAAAATCCTCATATGGCATAATTTTTAGTTCCCACTCAGGAAAATGCCAGTGACACTTGGCTACTGCTCTGACCTTGGCCATAAGAAACAAGATCTCAACAAGGGGCCGTGACAGCAGCGATTTTGGGAAGCTGAACTTGAATCCCACTGGTTGCCAGGGAACTAGACAGTGCTAAACTGTACCCCTCCATCTCAGCCCAACACTGAGAGCCCAAGTGCCAAGCTGAAGAGCTGCTGCACTGGACCGTAATCTTCACAGCTACACATGGGGAGAGTGGGGCTTTAAACCAAAATGAATGGATGATGTGAGAGGAAGTCCAAGTGCTGTAACACAGGAACATCTGAAGACCAGAGCAGAAACATACAATAAAAGAGTAGTACTCCTGAAAATTAGCAGCCTGAGCTTTTCCCAATAGCTCAAAGGTTTTTTTCTCCTTCCTTAAGAACGGTTGCTTACAGACAACAGGACAGGGACCATTGACTGTTGTAAAAAGGCAACGCATCTATCCCAAGAACTTCAAAGGCCATAAAATTCAGGCATTTCCAGAACAGCTTTTGACGCCATCGTGTTGTGTCATCAGGTATCCAAGACCTCCCTCAGATTCTTCTGCTACACAGCTGTGGAGAGCCTATTCTTCTTTTACTGGTTTTGCATTAAATACCATTCTTACAAAAAGCTGAGAAATGAAGTGTGATTAAAAGCGCTGGTGGAAACTACCTCATCTACTGTTTGCTGCTATTATAAGGTTCTCATTAGTTATCTCAGTATGCAGTGTTCATGACAGTGCAACTCCACAGAGGAGAGCAATGAATACAGTTCTTTGTCAGTATCTGAAAGTGTGAACCACCAAAAAGAATTATACATTAGAATAGCAAAATAAATTCCTCAGAGAAAGGCCAAAACAAGAACACTTGAGTCTTAAAAAGGAAAAAATAAACATGCTTAAGTCCACATATGTACTTAATAAAGAAGAACAAATAAACTGTAAGAAAAGCTCATGACTTGCCAATAATTGCTTCTGTACTGATTATTAGAGCCATAAAAACGTTCAAGTTTCAATGGCAAATTACCACGTACTTTAAACCTTGTCATGTACAGGAACAGACAAAAACAGGGCTTCCCGTTAAACACTCACTTCAGCAAAGTGAGCTAGTGTCAGCAGGGAGATTGATGCGACAAGCACATATCAGTGTTGGACTGCTCCGAAGAATAATACGCCATTTTAAGTTATTTTCAACCATACAGTATATACGCTCAATATAGTGTCAATGTAAATATAATTTTAGAGCAGATAAAAGGTTCTGCACCACTTGTACTCTCTTCTGCCTTGGTTAACAAACATTGATTTAGAAATAATGCACTTTTTTTTTTTAGCTTAACAGCTTGAACATTAACCTACTATCAAACCTCCATACTTAAAACTGAGAGCACATTTTGTATATAGAAGCAATGACTTACATCAGCTTTCTGAATACTTTTTTCTCCCTGATAACATTGCAGAAAAAGTAAAAGAAGTTTTAAAATTCTGGATATATCCCATAAAAACAGAAAGTTACAGTTCAGCTGTAGAGTGTGCTCGAATTTTAACTATAAATCACTCTAAACAGATCAGTACTACAAATTTTGTTGCAGAATGTATTTTAAAAGGCATTCTTATTGACTGTTGTCTCACCCAATAAGCAGACATATATCTGAACAACTTGGAACAAGGTTAGAAGAAATAGTCTGTCTTGCATTGTTTAGGTTCAATCCCACTATACAGTAAGGCACTGCCACTTACAAGCGAGCCATGCCTACGTCTGTTTTCTGATGCCCACAAATAATTCAAGAATATATGGTTTATGCAATTTATGTTAATTCCTTTTAGCTAGAGCAGCATCAGTTAAGGGAAAAGATTCCAGAATAACTTTAAAAAGAGACAAAAGGGAAGACAGGTGTCTAGATGTATTCTTGTTTTGCTCACTTACGTTTCTGTATGTTTTAACCTGAGTCATGAACAAAAAGCCAGGATCTCTTCTAACAACTGTATGTAAGAATGTGAAGAATTGTGCACAGTCTACCATTCAAAAAGCAAAATATATACATATATACCTGCAGAACCCTACAACTGAACAGTGTCTCAAAGTGATTTGACCCTTTTTTCCCTTTGGGTAATTTGTTTTCGTAATGCAATTTACCACGTTTCTCTGAGACAGCAATGACTGAACATTACTGTAAAATGTAGCAACTTTTGGACAGAACTCCACTTCTAAATTTACATGGGTCTTAAACATTTTATAGATGTCATCAGCAATATTACCAGATTAAACAAGAAGAATGTGAATTGGTTCTCGACTATTTACCCGATTGTAGAAAGGATGCTGAGGTCCTGTCATACCACTATAGTAACTGCTGTGAGGTTGGGGTGACAGAACTCCGCTGTTGAAAGGTCCATTGAAAGAGGCTGTAGAAGAGCAAGCTGATGAAGGCTGACTGAACAGAGATGCTGCTCTGGCAGGTGCCTCATGTAAAGGCAACGTGGGATAAGGAAGTCCTCCAATATTCATTTGATCTCTCGCAGCACGAACGTCTGAAAAATGAAGGTAAGAAAGACTGAGATTTATCCTGAAATACTTGAACAAGTTTTGATTTGTTTTTCAATTGTCCCTCAGTATCAGAGAGACCTGGATATACTGAAAAGAGTCCAACAGAGGGCCACCAAGGTGATGCAGGGACTGGAGCATCGCTCTGATGAAGAGAGGCTGAGGGAGCTGGGCCTGTTCAGCCTGCAGAGGAGGCGGCTCAGGGAGATCTCATCAATGTCCACCAGTACCTGAAGGGAGGGTGTAAAGAGGACAGAGCCAGGCTTTTTTCAGTGGTGTCCAGTGTCAAGACAAGAGGCAATGGGCACAAACTAGAACACAAGGGGTTCAGCACCCACTTAGGTTATTGGCATACCTAAAACACATAAGAATCCTATTTCAAATGTTAAAATCCAATTTTCTTTAAAGTTTTAGCATCCCTAAACAGGTGGCAGTATTTGGATGCCTTAGCCTTACCCCAGACCCAACAGCCACCCTTAACCACTGCCATACTAGAGGTCCCATCTGTCCACTTCAGCAGTGAGCAGTCAGAACAGTTAACATCAAGCACATACCTGAATCTGACTTCATTTTTTGAGACTACAAGCTAGTAATAACAACAGTAACAGCTACTGCACAATGAACACCACTCGTCCTAGCAGCAGTTTAAATATCATCCTAACACAGACTAAAAAATTGACTGACAGGTACCAACCGCACGGGTGTCTAGCAGGGGATACATCACATGGAGTTGTTCCATGCTGAAGTATCTGACTGACACTATCGAAAATTGTTAACAACCACGCGGAAGTAAATTTACATCTCCACAAATAAAATATCATTGTGTGATGCAAAGACAGCACATACTATTTTCCCACAACTGCTAAAGCTGTCTTGGAATCACTGACAGCACTTTGCCCCCTCTGAAGAGGTGCTTTGGTCTAGCACGACTTGGCCTCTACAGAGAGCTACAAAGTGAAACCTGTCGGCCTGTTGCTGAAGTCAGGTCAGATGATGTGAAGGTCTGATTTGATGAACAGATCAGGATCCTGTGCAGTGCGTGAAGCAGCTCTACCTAACGTGAAAACTAATGATACAATTGTAATTTTGCAGTTATCTGAAATCATACTTACCTGCAATGATTTCTCGTAGCTTGGGATCTAAGTTCACGGTACATGGCAAAAACGTTCTTACGTCACGTGCTACCAGAACGGGTGTTCGCGAAGATAAAAACACTTCAAAGTTCCGTATATCCCCATCAATTTCAAGCAGAGGTTCAACATCTTTAGTTGTAGGAATATTCTTTGAAATTCTGTGGGAAAAATATAGATAAATTATAAACAAACCATATTGATTAGAATATGGGTACTCACTGGAATCAGATCAGGAATTTAGAGATCAATAACACCAAATCCAAAGCAAGGGCAAATTAACATTTGTCAGCATTAACCTCAAACATTCATTCAAATTCTGACAGACAAATCAGAAACTCCACGGTTAGAACTTTTAAGCCAACATTTCTTGTGACAGGAATGGTCAGATATTGATATTGATCAGAATCCAACTGTGCATGATATCATGGTAAAGAAGATGGAAAAAAGAGCACCTGCTTTCATGTAATTCACCTTCTAAGACATGAAGCCACAGTACACAAATAAATAGAGAACAACAAAACAGTGAGACATGGTCAATCTTGATGCATTATGACTGCTGTCAATCAGTGGTGGTTTTTTGGCCTTTTTTTGTGTGTGTGTGGTTTTTGTTTATTTTTTTTTTCTTGTATGCACTAGTACAAAGGAGTTTTATGGAGAAACAACAAGAAAAATGTTTGCCTTACAGTGAAAAACACTTTAAAAGATCTGGCTGTAATGGAACTGTATTTTTAATATAGCTAGTGGACTAAGTCCATCATCAGCCAAACGATTTTAATTCACAATTTGTTAGCTTTCTGAAAGCAATGACACTCTTTCACCTTTATTTCAGGTCCCCTACAAAAAGTACTACCTCAGGTATCATAGGATTAGTCCAGAAATAACAATGGCAGATTTACACAGAATATTTAACATTTAGTATTAAGAGAAATAAAGGAACTGAGGATCAGTGCTAGATGCTTGAAGTGCAACTCTTTTATGTTAGAAATGTATTTTAACTGTCTGTGAATCTCTCAATCTGATCTTCTTTCATTGTACTAAAATTAACACATCCCTGTTAATTTTACCAGATATTAAAGAAAACAGCTGAATGGACCATGTACCTGCCAAACGGAGGCTGCTGCTGTAGCATGCTACTATAAGCAGCATCTACAAAAAGAGCTGTATTCACAGTGAGATGTTGCATATTCCTATGCTGGAGAAGTAGCACATACAAAGTGTAAAAGCAGGTGTAACCCACTCTAACAAAGGTTCTGATCCTGCAAATCACTATGAGTTGCACTAAGTCCTGCAGACAGCAGTGGGAGTATTCACTTGAGGAGAGTTCAATGCATGTAAGGCTTTGCATGCTCCAGCCCTAAGGGAGTACAAGGTGATGTTGCCACAGGAAGAGAAACTTGAGACTCAGAAGTTACAACTGCAAATAACAGAAACAGCTCATTGTCCAACAGTGTTATATAAAAAATAAATCTTACCAGGAGGTAAAAGGGATCTTCACATCAAAGAATTAATGGTCAGAAGACAGAAACAAGAACATGGGCAGTATCAAAGTAAAACTTGTGCACCCAGCAGAACCTGAGAACTGTCTATTTTACAGTAGCTGCTACCTTAGAATTTTCCATTCTAAACTAAACTGACTGTACTAAACTAAACTGACTGTAAATGTACATTTTTAAATTAAACATCATTAATTTTAAAAACTGTAACATGAATACACACTTCAGCTATGCATGCTTACTCTGAGTAGTCTAGACAAGAGTTTAAAACTGGCAAAATGAAAATTAAGTCATTACTGAAGTCAGGGACCAACGAGTTAAAGAGCGGCCTACTTCAACCCTTAAATCTACAAAATAAAATGCTGAAAGAGAATGTGACATAGATTTAAATAAAACACACAGCTGATGAATCACATGAAACAAATTAGCTGAATTGTAATGCCAGCTCTGCTTAAGTCTGAATGCGAACACTGTTCTGAGTACGATGAACAAAGCTACTGTTCAGAAGCCAGGAGCCCACTGCTGGTGTACAGATTGAAGTCTCTATTCTAACCTCCTGAGCTCAATGCCTTAAACTATGCCTTTGAAAGAAATATTTATGTAAATGATAATCTGTTGGCAAAGAGCCACAAAAATCGTATGTGCCTGTACTTCTCAGATAAAAAAAAAAAAAAAAGGTTAGCATGTAAAGCACTTTAGGAGTTACTTTTTCTAGAGAATAAGCACACAGACCTATAAATTGAGCACTGTGAACATCCTATTCTCATTCTGGGGCTAGATTTTCCTGAGGCAGAAAAATTATTCTTTCAACCAGAAACATCAAAAAAAAGTGTCAGTGCTGCTGAGTGTCTGTTTTCACAAGAAACTACTTGAATTTAAAAGGATTGGGCCCAAAACAGAACATTACATTGACAAAAGAGACGCTTAAAAACACATTCCACTATGCCTCACGTGGTCTTTCCACTGGCAGCTAAAATTAAAAGCCGCTTTCAGTGTGGATTAAGTTATATTCCAATAATGATAATTTCTTACTTTTCCCTCAAATAAAATAATTTATTATAAATACATATGGATAAATCATTTGAATCTTTCTTTCAGAAGACTACAGATTTGTTTCAAATCTTTTCTCATTTTTGTCCACCTTGCATTTCCCTGGCTGCCTTGGAAATAACCACCACAGTCCAACAGCACCGAGTGCTGCCAGCCCAGGCTAAAGGCGGTCAGGCTCCACAGCCTACCTTCTCACCACCTGCTGGTGGTGGTTCTGACCTGACTCATTGGCTTCTTCCTGGCTTGGCCCGGTGGCTACAGGCCTGCCTGGTGATCACTGGACTGTTTGCTGGCCCTGGCCACAGGTCCTGCTCCTCCTGTTTGGGTACCACAGTACCGCAGCCCCTGCCTGTGAGAGCAAGGACCTGCCTTGCTGCCTCCCTTCCGCCCTCCCCTTGAGAAGCCCCCTGCCCCTCTGCTCCCTGGCAGGTGGAAGACCTGCCCTGCACGTCTCACACCAGGAAGGCTGATCCCCCTGCCCCTTCCAGGCCTCTTCCTCTGACAGAGGGAACAAAGACATTTGACACATTCTTCTTCAAACACCTAAAACAATTTTCCTCAGCTGTTTTACAGCAGCAAGTAACTAGGCAAGTAAAAGTCATTTAACTTTTGCACTCCGTAAAAAGGAACTGACCTAATTAGAAGTATTAAGAAATAATTAGAGCAACAGAAGGCAAGAAGGCATGTCATGTTTTATTTATAGTGTGCCTTTTAAGTTTTTCTGTCAATCCAGTTTAAGACAAAACTTAAAATTGTAGCTCAAAGTACCGAAACAATTTCTCTTTCAAGATGACACAAACATTTGTTCTACAGGTCTGAAGCTAAGGAAAAAAAAAAAAAAAAAAAACTTGAAAATTTGAGCCATTCTGGAATGCAAGACGACAAAAGTTATGCTTAACAACCTGATAATTAGATATCTGATCTCTAATACGTAATGAACTAATACTACTCATTTAATGCTTTGCTCTGAAGTTACTTGTCCTATGCTTCACCTGTCTGGTCAGAATAGTGACAGCATCTGCAGGCACAAGGGTGTATTTCTTCTGGATTAAAAGCTCTCATATAGAACACTCCGAAAAGATTTATAGTACCGTCAATGTACCACAAATAGTGCCACAAATGTTTTTTTCAAACTGCAACAGGTAGATTGGATGCGAAAATGGATAAAGACAGGACTAAAAAGCCATCGTGTACTCAATAATAAAACAAACATAATAAATGTTTTATTAAAACAAAGACAAGGTAAGCTATAGTTTGAAATAGCTATCTAGAAGAAAAATTATAAACCCCTCAGTGCATATTAAGCAGTACAGAGACTTCACTGAACAGATGCAGTAGCTATTTAAAAACTCCTAAATTACCATAGGTATTCAGGAAAGCTTTCTTTGCAAAGCCAACCAACCATCCAGCCCCAGCAACAGTGGATCAGGCACCTCTTCTAGTCTTCTGGTTCCGATCTCTTGAGAAAGAAAAAGTATTTTCTTAGAAGACTAGTATTTATCAAACCACTAATCTCCCATGCCTAGTATCATGCTTTGCCACTGAGCCATATTACAAAGGTCTGATTTTAATTCAGCTTTCCAGAACATTCCCTACACCAGCCTTCTTTATAATTAAAACTGTGTCAATACATTTACAAATGCCTGTACTCATTCACGGTGCTATTTGAATCAGAGAAGGCAAAATATATATATTTTAAAGAATCAGTATGTTTATTACACAGACGGGAAAGCAGCAAAAAGCTGTAGCAAAGAAGAATTTCAGGACTGCTCAAAGCTGCTCTGTATGCAAAAAAGTAATCAAGTCTTACTAACTGGGAAGCCTAAAAAGATCGCTCAAACAAGGGAAACACAAGAATATGGTATTAATCTGGTTTTGGTATTTACAATCACTGAATGTCAGTTACAAAGCTACCTTATGGCTTTATGCAGGCATTGTTTCATTCAATACCTTCACCTGCATGAGTCCAGAATTCCAGCAAATATTTGCAGGTGCTGTAGGATTAGAAATTGCCATGGGCCATCCCAGTCTCCAGCCCAAGATTCTTTTCTGGGGCGACATGACAGCATACAGTTAAACCTTGGGGCCAGGCAAAAGAGCAGCCCTCCTCCAGAAGTCCAGGGCAAACACTTCACTCACAGAAGCACGAGTTCTACTTCTCAGAGAAAGACAAAGACTAATCTATCCAACTCCGCTGCAAATGCTATCCAGAAACAGAATGCCAAAGGGTACAGCTGCTATCCTACATTGATTTCTACAGGTTGTTAACCAACATTCAGGTCAACCAGGACCAAAGACATCTTATTTCCTCTATCCAGCACCTGGATTACCTGAGCTGTTCCTTACACCGCCTTTCTAAAGCAACCTACTGACAGACCTGACCTGTGGAAGCAAATTCATTGCACGGTGATAGGAGCAAGTCATTGCAAGCAACACCAGAGCATCAGCTAGCACAGAATGTGGTACCCGATACTGCTGCTTTTCCACCACTGAAAGAGGCCAAGCATTTTCAAAATATGAAGCAAATATTTTATCTCCTGTTTTTCCTGAGAGAGTTTATATTACTGCATTTATGGAAGATTAAGGCCAGGATACAGGCCACCAGCAGTGTGCAGTCAAAATGTGCATTTCCAGTTTATCATCACCCCACAACATTTTTCTACACTCCCAAGTTTTCAAATAAATATTGTAACTTTGACAAAAACATTCAGCCAGTACAAAAAGACATTATCTCCAATTTAATTTCCCAACTTTGACTCCCCAAAAAGTACATAAGCTTCATGAATTGACTTATATGAATAAAAATAACATTTTTGTTTCCAGAAACTGTTTATTGTGTTGCTGAAATTAAGGCTTCTGTGTTCTACCCTAACATCAACTAGAGGAGCTTGGAGGGACTTGAAATACATGAGTAATTTTTTTTTTTTTAGTATCATTAATGCACATTAACCATAAGCATTTAAAGATTTATCTGGAAGTAATTTAGAAATATGACTTCCTGGTCTATATTAGAAAGGGAACAAAAGAAAAAAAGCAAAAGATACTCAGAGAAATTCCTCTCTCCTGTTCTGATTAGCTTTTGCTCCAGCCCTTTTCCCTCCCCAGTATCTTTTCATCTGAACTTCCTCCTTACCTGCCCTCTGGTAATTGCTATACTTCTCTTCCACGCCTTGCCTCATGCAGGTCTATTGAGTGTACAGTTTGGGAAATGACAATCTACCGCTCAGCTGGTACACTAGCTATTAATATCAAGACCACATTATTAGCACACGAAATGTAACTTCATATGCCCTACACTGTAAGTAGGAGACAATAAAAAGAAATTGGAAAAAAAAGTGCAGGTTAAATATTTAGAAATACTATCTCACTGTGAGGTCTACGAGAACACTGGATTGCTTCCTTAAAAGAAGTGATTTGTGTAAACCTGGCCTGGGCAAAAGATTACTGCAGAGCACATTATGACCAAGTGATGAATGTGGCACCTTTAATTTCTATAATCACTAAAAAGCTACACTTCCTAAATTAATACATCAATGGATTTTATACAAGTTGCAAATCCTTCAAAAGTTAATTTCACCCTTTTTATTAAAAGGTATTTAAACAGTGTCAAAACTGGGATTAACATAATAACCTTCCAGAAAAGTTGCATTTCAAATGATCTTGCTCATTTTAAATTGCTAGAAATTTGCCAAATATATATAACGTGCTTTTTAACAGAATAATTTAATAGATACTTGTCTAAAACACTGTAATGGAAAAATAGACAGATAGTGCTTATCTTCAGTTTTTATTTTACTCCTTCTCTTCTTACTTATGTATATTAACAAAAAAACCCTCAAATGATTTAGACAAAAGCTTTTAGCTCAACACATAATTGCAACAAAATTACAATAATTGTACCAATTAAAATAATCCTGAATGAACAGTTTGTCATCTTAATGTTCCAATGGTTTACAGAAGGATCTACTTAATTAGCTGAAATTGCTTTCCAATGTTAGTATCAAATGTCATTTGTTAAAAGTTGAACGATTTCGAAAATAATTTAACAAAGCAATTTTACAAAACACCAAGAACCAACATTTTCTTTTCAGCTGAATAAAGCAAGCAGATGTGTCATCAAATTGCTATAAAAATAAATGAGCCTTTATATGGGGAAAAAATAAATTTTACTACTAGTGCTATGGAATACTATTTTCTGATTTTTTTTTATGAAATAATTTTTAAAATAATTTCATGTCATTTATATCTTAGTGGTATTTTTAGTTTGCTGTAACTACACCTTCTTAAACTGAAGTAGTAAAGTACAAATATTCAACCACAGGTGTAACAGAAAAATGTTTTAACCCATGTGACCACCTAATTTGGTTCACATGGACTTATCACACAAAAGATTTGAACTTATCAGTAAAGTGTAGCACCAACAAAACTATGCTACAGAACTGCAAATCTGCAACAATCAGCTGTCGTTCCACTTGTTACTAAATTAGTCTTTACCAGTTTAACCTGAAGAAAAAAAGAAAACTAGAGGAAGAGTTGTCTGATAAGGAGAATGTGTTTCTCCAGTTACCATTAGCAGAGGTAACAGTTTCTATGGTTACTACCAAAAAAGGGGTAACTTCTGGGACTGGAGGGGAGCAAAGAAAAAAAAAAAGGAAAAGCATACATCTATAGAGAAACTGGAAAGGCAGTATCTAGAAGTGAGTAAGTCAAGAAACACCAATATTTTCCGTGATTTATAAGTTAGTCTGAACAGATGTCTTCTACAAATTATTCCTTAGGATGGTATAACAGTTGTAAAAGCACTAAAAAAAGAAAAACAAAAACTAATAAATGAACTATGGCAGGATTAGATACTTCGGTTCTGCCCACAAAAAGAACCCTAAATAGAAGAAAGCTGTTACGTTATTCACCTAAACATGGCGTGTTCTGCCATGTTTGGCACGTTGGTTTGCCATCCCGCGCAGGCAGGCAGGCACATGCACGTGCAAATACTGCGGAGGTTAAATCCAGCCTAAGGGATTTACGAATTACATGTGGTTGAGTTTAAAACAATGCCTGCCTACAACTCTGAGGAACGCACAGCCATCATCTCATCCTGGAAGACATACCACGTTTTTCAAACTCAAAGACTTAAGATTTTTGACTTGCACAGTTTTCTTCAGCTCCCAAGAAGCAATTAAGGAAAGGGCGGGGCTCCTGAGCTGAACAGACAGCTCACGAGTGTTTCCTCTATCTTAACCAGGCTATCGTGTTCTAATCTTTTGAATGAACGCGTAAGAACAGGCACGTCACAAACAGTCAGGGTCCAGCAACAACATGCCAGCACCCTCACAAAGCTGTCTTAGTACCTTGGTTTGAGCAAAGCCTGGGGAAAAAGTGACACTTAAGACTGTCCCTCCTGACATCACGCGTGACAAGTGGAGCAACATCAAAACCAACCAGGAGGAAACCCTTGAAGGGCAGGCTGTGTGAACACCTACATCCTGTGCCATTAAACAAAACATAAGGCCGGTTCTGGGGACAAGGATTCTCTTCTCCAAGTACCTTTAAGCACTAAGACAGTGAGTCATGGTCTCCCTTAAGACAGCTTCCCTAGATACACCAGTTGTATTTCACTGCCTTTTTTCCCCCCACACTTCCCTCCACAAGGCCCTCCACAGCAGGTGGCCATTAAACCGTTCTGGTAGGCTGCAGCACGTTCCCTGCCATCCTCTTTTCAAAGGGCACCTGGCACCTCACTCTGCTGCAGTGCCACACCTGGCTGCGCAACTCGCCGCGCTCGCGGGGACCGGGAGGTTTCAGCGCCTGCTCATGCGGCCTGCCCCAGCGCCTGGTGCAACTACCTGAAACAGAATGTTGGATCAAACAGTCACTGCCACCCCTCCTCTCCACCTGTATTTTTGAATTAAAGCAACCTTAGCTGCTGTGGTTGGTGCTGAATATGGTGGTAAACGCGCTCAAGCCACATTTATTTGTGCATGCTTTTTAAGGGCTTCAGCCACTGACCCTCGAGGACCCTGAACAGGCTACAGGTGCATGGGAGCACCGCAGGACTCAACTTCGTTAGCAGTTCTGGGCATTCACACCAGCAGAACCACAGATGCCTGCAGGAACGTCAGGGGTAAAAATTTAGACATCCACAGTTTTTCCAAGTGCTTCCAAGTTTGTTTAGTCATTTTTCAATTGCTCTCTTGACTCAAGGGGCTAATGAATGCCTGAAGCTTCACATCCATCTGCCTAAACCTTAACACATGGAACAAACTTTGATCAGTGAGGACAGTCCAGCGCCTAGCAGCCTTAAGAAGTGACAGACCAGTAACGCCACTGTATCTAGAAGAAAACTGGTTAGCTCACTGATGCAGCACCTCTCATGATCACCTTCAGTGTTCAAGAGGACAGAGGCCCACTGGCAAGACAGTTACAAAATCACTCCAGTGACTCCTAAGAACATCCAATAGACAGAGCACTACAGATTTCTGTTCCTGCCATGATAAGGACACAAACAGGTAAAACAAGTTCAGCAGATTATCTCGTTTAGCAAGTAAACTTATCGGGACAAGGAGTGAGAAGCCATTCCCTCTCACACAGCTGGCTTTAACATCAGTATTTTTAATCCACAAGGTGTTAATATCCAATCACTGTTTTCTACAGCCTTAAACAGTAGAAAGTGTCAAAAAAATCAAAGTAAGATGGTTAAAACTCAGAGCCTCAAACTGAAATGATTAACTAAGGACTCTGGAGGAAATATGACTCAAATGTCTCAGTCTTGAGGAAAATATGAGAATCCAAAACAGAGAGGAGAAAGCATTCTTGCAAGGAAGAGCAAAACTGGCATTCCTTACAGCACGAGAAACAGGACAGTGCTGGTACTCACAGAGAAAATTTTGAAGTGAAACTAGGACTCTTCTCATCCTCTAAAATCTTTTCTACTTTGGTACATCCTTTCTGAAATAACAGTGACTAGAACCTCAGTGTTCAGAATTTAGATGCGTCACAGACCTGTATAATATAGTAACTTTCTTTCATTTCTCTGCTAATAATTCCTAAAGACACAGTTTCCTTTCCTGACTGTTGTTGAGCATTGAATGCATTTTTTTCATCCATCAGCAATGGATTTGTGAATTTCCTTCCCAGGTGCAGATTTACACCCATTACCACATGAGTGGCACTACAGATGAGGTCATTTCCCCCAGTATGTTGTGATGCATACATCCACAATGACTTCCATCTGCAATTTGCACACAGCTACTTCCACAGCCCTCTGTGAAACAGTTGTCCTGATGGCGTCTCCACATGGCATCTTCTCCCTCTGTCAGGGAGGGAGTTTCTCACGAGAGTCTCACTCCTACGTTTTGCCTCTCTGTTCTGCTTTCCTCAAAACAATCTTGCCTGCTATTATCCTAAATTTTAATACACATAAATGTTCTCAGGATCTTGCTCAAAACTTCTGAAATTTCAAAACATAACATCACATTCTTCACATGCTCATTAACTCCGTTAAGAATTCATGTTCTTGAAAACTATTATCTCTCAACAAAAGCCACTGTGGCTTTTCCCAGTATATCCTGTATTTAGATCTGACACTGATGTTCATTCTGGTGTCATGGATATTTCACATGATCTTCACAACAGAGCACATTCCCGTCGCTGGCTACTTTACAAGTCTGAGAAGTATCAGTTGCAAATGTTCAGCAGAAAGTTGCTTTAATCTGACAACTTAATACTCTGACAACTTCATTTACGGAAAGAATACCCAAGTATTTTATTCCACTTCAGGGTTTTAAACATTCGCTTTCTACAGTTTCTACAAGCCATTTTGGCATTACACAAAACTGACATTAGGGAGACTCTACAGCAACGAGGAGAACTTAGGACAACATAAATGGAGACAAATATTACCTGTATGTTACAATTCTAAATAAAAAGGTAAAAGGAATTAAACCAGACCAGGACAAAGATGTGGCTAATGACCACAGGACAACATAAACACCAAAGGGAAAGGAGAACACAACAGATGAGAAATCAGAACAGGGAGCTTAGAGTGCATGCAAAACACGTTGGCAAGAAATGACTTGGGAAGGTAACAGATAAATCCCAAAGAGTAAATCCTGGTGTTACCAGTAAGTCTACCAACAGGAATGCTGAACAAAGCAAGGATCCATACCAGCAAAGAGAGAGGCTAGAAAGTAAGAGGACAGAAGTGAGATGACAGGGCAAGCCCATTTAAGGAACTAAAAAGATTAAATATATTTTTCTACAGAACTGAGACAAAAAGTCAAAAATGCAGACTATTTTTTTATATTTTCAAAATGGGACACAACTACAAAGCATGGGCTTGTTTCCCTCTACTGAAGAAAGAATGACAACACAGCACCTCTACCTGTTGCTGAGATAACTAAGCAGCATCAGTCCACAAAGACTGTCCACAGAGATAGGCTTCAACCTGCAACATAGGCACATTTTAAAATTATTTCGCTTTTTAAAAAGACCCTAGGAGAATGTTGCCCATGCAGCATTCAGCAGGTTTCCCCATCTCTGAGAAGTGCAGCACAGTAAGGATGCACTACTCCCAGCACAGCTGCTCTCATAGTAGTCAACAGTCTTCCATATTCACCACCACAGCATCTACTTGCACCAGCAAATTTATCTTCCCCAGCAATCCTTCATGATAAGAATCAAGCAAAGAGATACAGGTATATTCATTTCACAGTCAATTTGAGGTATGTTTTTTTTTTTTTTTTTGCCCCCCAGAGTACTACAGCTCCTGAGAGCAGAACTCCTGTTAACTTCAGCTCGCACGCAGCTCTGAACCCAGCACTCACTGATAGCAGCCTACGGAATCATAAGCTGTTGCCACCTCCCAGCGGCGGCACAGACAGCACCCAAGCGAGCGGTACGCGAGGCGACCAGCCCAGCATCGCTGCGGAACTGGCACACGGTTCTAGAAGAGCTCCCAGTTGTCTTCAACTGTAACAGCACCCAGATGTGACAGAAAACGGCCTTCCCTTTACTACACAGTTTGCAAAATTACGTTCTGAACATTACCGGAGAGGGAAATAGCACAGGAACACCTGAATCGCGTATCACAGCGCACACACAGGGGAGGTAACCGCAGACGTTTATTCTTCCTTTTCTTGATGCGCGACGGCTCAGTCCCTTTCATCTCAGCTCCACCGTCTGTACGCCGCCAAAGAGTTGCTTATGCTTTTAAGCGAGACCGACGGCCAAGGCGCCCGGCGGAGGCGAGCAGCGGGCTCCCGAACGCAGCGCGGCAGGGGCCGGGCAGGCGTCGCGCGAGCGCCACCTGCCGGCGCCAAGGCAGCGCGGGAGCGGCAGCGCGGGAGCGCACCGGGACGGGAGCTGCACCAACCACAACCTGCCTAGGAGGCAAAACAGCACAGCAGGACTTGCACACCTCCTCCACACCTGAACCAATAACCCCTGGCACACTCCAGCTGGCACCAAGCATCAGCTGTCCAGGCTTCTGTACTAACAACAAATAATCCAGAACCTCAGTAAGACCTCTGCATTCAGCTGTGAGGGCCTTTCCTCCTCCTCAGGTCGGTTACCACAGATTTTATGTTTGTGCTGGAATCACTAGGACATGGCTTTGAGAACAGTTCAGGTCTCTGACTCCCCCTTTGGCTCCTCAGAAACCATACACACATTGATAAGTCTTGAAGACAGCACTGGACATTGATCATTCCAAAGTGATTCAGCACTGCTGGTGCTAATTAATCAAAAGGCACTAATGAGTTCCACAAACTAATTCCACGTATGTGTTTGCAGCTAGTATGTGAAGACTTCATACAGGCTCTCTGGGGAAAGAAGAGGATTGTATCTAGCAATAAACTGATAATGTCCTAACATCTGAAGTACAAGGGACACGTCACTATGAGAGAACGCAGTATGACGAAAGAATGAAGTTGATGTAGTTAAAGAACTACACACAACTTGTCAGTAGGGTGAAGAAATGAGCTGGAATTTGAATTAGTGATAAGGGTGTGCTTACATATTTTTTTTCAGAATAAGAATCTCCCATGTTTACTGTTTATCAGTAACGATGGGATTGCACAGGACAGACTAAACTATGAGTGATTAGAAACACTGTTCTGAAAAATTCCGTGGAAGCTCAACGATAACTACTTGACAATGCTGAGCACCCTCCACTGTTAAGCAATGAGTCATAGGATATCCCAGATGGGAAGGGATCCCTGGCCCCACACAGCACCACCCAAAACCCAAAACCCAAACCCTGTGTCTGAGAGCAGTGTCCAAACGCTCCTTGAGCTCTGGCAGCTTGGGGCCGTGCCCACTGCCCTGGGGAGCCTGTTCCATGCTCACCACCCTCTGGTGCAGAGCCTGACCCTCCCCTGACATAGATGGCAGGGAATGATGAAAAGAATCTGTACCCACAAAAAAAAAAAANCCAAAAAAAAAAAAAAAAAAAAAAAAAAAAAGTTTTGCTTCTTTACAGCTTCAGGATCCTTCAGAAATAGAGGCACAGACTGTATTTCTTCCTCAAGTCAAAACCATTCATCAGTTTGGCCCTAAAATGGCTTAAATTTGTTTCATAATTTTTAAACAGGAAAGACAGTGGATGTTTCCCCATTTTCCATAGTTTTAAAGACAATGTCTGATACGAGGCCTTATCTGTACTTGTGTGAATTCCTCTCATACTGACTGGTGTGGAATTAGAAATTATCTGGGTTAAAAAAAATTGTCTTCAAAATTAAATTGTTCACTCAGCTACAGACATGATCCAGATAACTAAAAACAATGTCAGTGAATTTGATTCTGTGAGAGTATCAGAGCACTGGAACAGGCTGCCCAGAGAGGCTGTGGCGTCTCCTCCTCTGGAGGTATTCAGTTCCTGCCTGAACGCCCTCCTGTGCGACCTGCTGTAGGGAACCTGCTTTTACAGGGGGGTTGGACAAGATGATCTCCTGAGGTCCCTCCCAATCCCTACAATTCTATGATTCTGTGACTAGTAGCAGCAGGACCAGTCACAGATGACTACTAAAGCATTATCAAATATCTGAAATACAAGTATTTTTCTCTGAGTCTTTTTCAACTAGAAAATGACAATTTCACAATCCTACCATTACCAGGTCACTTGTCACAATCCACATTTCTTTTCTTGCACGCAGGAAGCCAGGTTCTAGAGGCATGCTCACTGGCAACAAGCGACCACTTGCTCTCAGTTGCAATACACAGACACCTCTTACGGACACCAACTAGGAAAGCAAGCCCTGTTTCGCCTTTAAATTATTTAACTTCAGTAAAAAGCACTGCAATGTCCTCAAGCACATTCACAGAGCACTGAAATTCCAGAGATCTTTACCAGTAAAGGCAGTTTGCAGCACTCAGTTCAGATTCTGATTTGTAACTGTAAAAAATTAGTATGACCATGGCAAAGATGAAAATTATATCCAGAAATAAAAGCACAGCTAGCTATCTGTAAAATAATTCTTTCTGCTATTAATACCAAGCATACATCCCTACATGGCGCATTAAATGCAGTGAAAGTCATTTTAAGAGTTGCCAGAAGTTAACAGACGAGAGTAAGACTGTGGGAATTCTAGATTACACCTTGGTAGCTGTTTGAAACCCACGTTACTCCAACAATCATTAGTAATGATCATTTTAATCACTGAAAGTACATACCATTACCAGAAGAACACCTACCTCTCGTAGATGGTTTTTAAAGTCAGCTGATCTGGAACACCTTCAGTCTCTTCAAGATGCAGTATGAGCCACGATGTCCTGTAAGGCCACTGCTCCGTGAGATTGATCCAGCTCGCCAGCCTGTCCCAGTTGAACGTGATCTGATTAGCTCTCAGTAAGCGACCTAAGGTAACAGGGAAGGAACAAAGGGGTTTGGTTGTTTTTTTTTTTTCCCCCTCTTTTGAAAGATACTTTGAGGAGGGGAGGAAATAATGTAACAGCTATGTATATCCTTTACCCTGATACATGCTTAGAATTAAACCTGGAATTCCAGGTCTGTTTTCACATCTAAATCATTGCTGGATGCAAGGATCAACAGAGAAAAAGAGACTTATTAATTAATTTTATTAGCTTTAAATAAATGAAGTAGAAAACAAGCCATGGTTTATTTTACTTAATTCAGAACAGCAGTTACATTCTAAATTAAGTAAGGGGAAATGGGGACAATCCAAACAATGCAAGCACTGGGAATACACCTTCAGAGGCAGCCAACAACCCTGCATTACTCAGGCTGGTTGGGCAGAGCTGAATCTCAGCTCAAAGGCATACAGCCGTGTCCTTCCCACTGAGATGATCACCTCAGCTCTACGCCAGACCTCAACCAGACCCATCTACTTGGGCCATGCTAGAAACACGGCCTCCCAAATGCAATGTTAAGGTGGGCAGTGGATGCAGCACTGATATTGCTGTAGCAGGCTTCTGCAACCAAATGCATCAGTGGGAATCAGTTCAAGCTTGGCCTGTATTACTCCTCTGGGGACCTACTGGCAAAGCAAACACTGGTAAAGTGAGCCCTGAGTTAGCTGCAGCAGGTTCATCAGCTCCTTCCATGTGCCATGCAAAAGTGACAAGGGTGATTTCTGACCTGCACTCAGCACAGACAATATAGCTACGCTCACTCGATGCTGAACTTCATGATGAATCTGTTGAACCCATGCTCAACATGCATGCGGACAACTGCAATATTTCTGTGTCTGTGAAATTTTTATTCCTAAAATTCTCTCTCAAACAACTTGGCTCTCATTAGAAATTTAAGAGATTTTTTTTACTTAAGCATTAAATGTTATCCCAGAAAGACAGGTCATTGAAGATAATCTTTTATTGGTAATATTATCGGGAGGGTAGAATTGTGTCAGTCTTCCTAGCGCTCAAATTTTATTAAGCATGCTAAAATAGGAACTTTTAGAAACTATTTTCATCAACATAACCCAGAACTTGTGATAACCTGTTTAATACAGGAATAGCTACAATGCAACAACAGTGCTCTTTTCCTTCAAAACACGCTGTTATTCACCTTGTTCTCCATTTGAACAGTGTAGTATAGCTCATCATTTAGTGAAGTTCTTTATCACATACTCAACATACTAAATTTGCATGTTAAATAGTGTTAAAATATTTTTAAATATTAAGGACAATACATCTGATGGATCCATGAACCCTTTGCATTTTCTGATTAGTCCTAAACACTGTTAGTATTATTTGTTTCACTAGTGCTTAGAATAAAGGTTGTTTTCTACAGTGGTCTGCATCGTACTCATAAGCATTCAGAATACAAAGCCTGGAACAGCGAAAACAATGGAAACTAATCCTTTGAAACAGTTGGTATTGGCTTTCATGTCACAGGAAGAAAAAATAAAAAAAAAAGTGTCACACTTACCTGTCACTGAAACTATATTTAGTAATCTTCTCATGGTCTGAGGACTGATGTCACTGAACCAATCCTCTGTGACCAGAAGCTTGGTCAAGTCAAAAGACATTTGGCGGGTAATGGTACGTTGCATTTGGCGTCTTCGGTAAGTATCCTGACAGTGGCAGACAAAGCAAGAAGTACTGATCAGTACCGAAAAGTTTTATGCATTTGAAATTACTTCAATCTTACCTCATTATAAAGTTAAAACCCTTGTGAATACATACATCTGTGAGGATGAAATGAAATACCATAAAATATTTCACTGAATCTAATTCTGATTTAGTTGTGTAACATTTGAAAACGATTTACATGTAAGAACTGGTAAATGTTGCATAGACTTTATCTCCATCTCAATTCTGAGGGCACAGAAAGATACTTTGTAAAAATTTCAGCATTATCATCATAATTTCCTACTGTGTCTACAAAAAAAAAAAATACTACTACCTGTGGATTTGTTAAATTTTGAAATTGAAGTGAACATCTGATTCCGCTGCTACAAAACTTAGAGTCTCTACCCGCAACAGCTAAAAAAAAAAATACCCTCCAAATCCTCACACAGCATTGCTTTTCCTTATTTTCTCGATAAAAATCAAAAAGAGATTGATTAAAAGTTACGTCAAGATGGGAAAACAGAACAGAAAGCATGATGCAGTAAAGACTGTGGCTGACATGTTGCCGTGAAAGTCTAGCAACGTATTATTCCAAATTTCTTAATCTGCTCAATTATTGCCCCTGGTTGCAACAGCCTGTGATCAAGTGATACTGGGCTGAGACCCAAGAGCCCAACGTACATAAACATATATACACAGTATGCTACACCATTTCAGTTCGCAGAGACCTTAAACATTCCAACAGTTCCTGAATTCAAATCTTTGTGGCAAAGAACGCTTCAGTGAGCAAGTACACCTTTTATTCCTTGGCAGAGCATCAGTTTACTCATTTTGGAATATACTTTTCCTACATAGATATCACACAGATCAACTTCACAGGCCAGGCCTGGTAAGTCTTCAAAGCTGATACTGTTAAGTATGTGAAAGAAAATGAGAAAAGAATAGGAAAAAAGGTGTTACCAGTATCGGATCATTTAGTACAAAATCCCTCACCCGCCTATTGAGAGCAGTTTTGCTACCAAGCTTGGTCATCTCTCCAAGACTGTTCTGAGAAACCCTTCTGTCAATCTCTTCATGCAGTCCTATTGGGGGAAAAAAACAAAAGGCATTTCCTCCACTCATAAGCAATCTGACTGAATTATAAAACAACTGAACTATAAAATAACATTAATAACCAACTATTTAATTAGTTTGCTTCAGAAAACAGATTTTATTGTTGGTTTTGTAACTTCTCTGCCATCATCCTGCGTAACTTTACCTGCACTGTCTGTGTAGGGAACATCCCCATTGGTTGTGGACGCCACCATCAGCTTCTTTGCATTGCTAAGCCCTCGGCTGTTCAGAAAAACAGGCAAGTGGACTATATTCCGCATGTAGTCGTGTCCATTTATGTTCGAGTCACGCAGAACGCTGTTGAGATTTTGGTTAATAGCCTTTATAATTATGTGCGGGTCACTGGCAAAAATGGCAATGAATGGGCCCTTTGAAAACAGGACTCGCACCTGGAAGGAAGTAGACAGTAAGTGTGAATCACCGAACACCTGACACCGCATTTCGTATTCTCTGTCCTAGTCACAGGGTTGAGACAAGGGACATGCAAAGACGTCAGTTTTTCTATATGAGATGTCTAATGTTAGCTACTTATCCACAACTAGAAATAAGTCTACTTGACACGTTAGCAGAGGTACTTAAAATAGAAGTCATCGCCAAGAAAATAGTACGCAGTGATGTCACAGTCCCCCAGATTTTTAGCATTTAAGTATTTTTCATTTGGAAGTACTTCAAAAACAAATATGAAAAACTCTCCAAACAATGCAAGCTTGTTTCAATAGAATATAGATTTTCAATAACTGACATTTGTTGATTTTAAAACATTTCAAAAATATTAACACATATAGTCCTACTAACCGTTAATTTTCAACTTCTGAGAGCCTTAGCTCAGTGTTACCGCTATGCCCACATACACAGGCTGCTTAAAAATAACTAACACAGAATGTATACATGCTTTTACTCCAAAGAAAACACAGTAACTGGATGTATCTGAGTAACAGTGGAAAAGATAAGTCCAGAGATCATCTCTCTAAAGTTATCCAACTCACAGTATCAAGCATCTGTAAAACTTTGTCCTGTTCACAAGCATCCAGTCCATCAATAATTACAACAAGCCTTGTCTGATTCTGAGTGAAGCTGTCAATGGTTTTTGCCATTTTGGCCATCAGCTCCACTTCACATTTCAAAACCTAAAAAAAAAAAAAAGGAAAGATATCTGTGTAACACTCAAACACCTGATTTCTTTTACAGATTGCTACTTGTATCAAAAATACTTCAGTAAGATTACAGAAGTTAATGTTGCAAATATTGAACCCCCCCCAGCAGAGAAACAGTCCTAAAATATCACTTCCAAAACTCTGATTTTTCTATTTGCACAGAAATGTACACCATGACAGCATAATGTAACAAACTATCCTTCAATCATATTACAATGTCATTTGAAAATAAATATTTTGTATTGTAAATCAATACATCAAGAGTAGCCAAAAGAGCACTTGTCGCTTCAGCTGATCTCCCCAAACTGCTTTGCATAAAATGTTCTGCCTGCCTTCCATCCAAGCTAGCAGTACAGTTCCTGTTGTGCGCAGTTATTCCTATTTCATATACATAATCTGAAGATTTTTAAGGTTTTCAACCTTGTTAGACATGCAACAATTGCCCTTAATACAGAAAGAGAGCTGTAACGTGAACGACTCTCCAGACATGCCCTCTCTCTCCTTTGATTGCAAAGGGTGAACCTCACTTTCAAATGGCTGAAGCAATGCAAGATGAACACCGTTCAAAAAACAGCTGCCAAGAAAAACAGCAGCAACACACAGACAAGGTCTTCTGTGCTACACAAGTCTTTGCACAGCGTATTGCTATGCAGTACTTCAGCTGTGACCTACAGGGCTAGCCATCATGATGCTGAAGTTTATCTTTAAACAGGGGCGCACAGGGTATTTCATGACAGCCTGATGGGTACACCCTAGATGCAGCCCGGTGAAAGAAGAGCATTCCCTATCATTTTTCATGAAATATATGAATCATTTTGGCATGTTCTTTCAGTGCTATCACTCCTTCCTTGGTAAAGAGATCCTGTAGCCAGCCAGTTAGGCTTAGCTTTTTGCCTTGAAAATATTTAAGGTTAGAAAGAATAACTTCTTACCACCTGAAGTAAGCTTTTATTAAATACTAATCATTTAGAACAGTCATTTTTGTAATGCTTTCCTACTACCAAAAATAAAATTAGAAACAATAAATAAATAACTCAAATTTAACACTCTCAGTCAAGCAGGCAGACCACAACACTAAGCTCAAGTGAAACAGATGTGTTCCTTAATGTAAGAAGGCTCATTCTAACTCAGAGGGATTTGGCCCAAAGAAATTAATGGCACCCCATCTAAAGAAGGCGACAGGCTCAGGGTTTCCACAGAATCAGTTTTGTTTCTCTTCTTTTAATGGCTAATTCTGGTGAACTCTTACCTTCATGAAGCCCTCACTTTTCAACTTGTGAAGCTTGGAGGCAGCATTGTGAAGACGTTTTCTCTGAGAATTCAAAACTGAATCCATCACTTGCCACCACGTGCGGCAGTTCAAGACAAAGGCCAACCCAACGACACACGTCACTGATATAAGAACAGCATTCACTGTCATGTTTGTTGGTTCTACATTAAAAATTGCCAGCAAGGCGATTGCAGCAACTATGCAAGACAATATGAACAGGAAAATCACGAAGGATGGGAGACAGCACGTCTTCTTCCATTTCTTTTTACCTAGGAAACAAGTATTTGCTGTTAAAATGAATGTAAGATGTCATGACAGGTGAATTCACAGTGTCTTAACCTGCATGCTTTTCATAAAGCACCAATTTGCACAGAAGGTTACTGCAGTGCTACTGAAGAAGGTTACAGAAGTAAAAAAAAAAAAAAACAAAATCAGCTAAATTTGCCCAAGTTATTGGAAATCATTAAGCAGAGTTATATCTCCAATCAGTCTATTCCCACTGTTTCAGGAAATCCACACTGGATGGAAATGATCTCCCTTAAGTGGATTTCACACCACTGATATCCCTCTCTTACGACATCTCTCAGTAATGTGTATTTATACACGTAAACTTTAGGCAAACAGTGTGGTAACTACCTGGTTTTAAACAGAAAAATGATACTTAGATAATCTAATAACAGTGTCACTGGAGAACTAACTCAGAAATGCAAGCTACAGTCTGAGACTGTAGCCCTAAGGTTACCTTTTCCCGCATGCACAAACAGAGAATGGCAGTTTGTAAGGATCAGGCAGATCACAAGAGCCTCAGAACAGAATATAAACAACCTGACTTCCACAGGGTTGATGAGGAAGAGACAAGAGAATCCTGCAGCTGGAGGGTTAGCAGAGCTAACACAACGATCCCAGAAATAGGGTTTTGCTTTAACCAAAGTAACAGACCCTTTGGAGTCTGCGCCAGCAGAGAAATTCAGCACCTGTCAGTGCCAAAGAACAGAACGCAGTAATAATGTAATGAAAAATGATGAAAGCTAAAAATCAGTATTTGAACTGTAATAGGAAAATAGTTAAATATGCAGTGCTAAAAGAGTATCAGACCATGTGTGATATTATAGACTAGGGTTTAAGCTGGAAAGGTCTTTCACATCACTGACATGTGACAGGCAGGTTTGTGATGCAGGACAAAAGCAACAGAAACACGACAGGACCGAAGGGCAAGAAGGGAAGAGTAACAGCTCAGTTATACTGAGCTCTAGACATCTTTAAGCCTCTTCTAAATAGAAAGAGGAAGAAATGGGTTAGAGAGAGACTTACATATCATCAATGAGATGGCTTGGTTTGGAGTGTACAGACATAACAGAAGTTAAAGATACAGAAGACTGAAAATAAACCCATATGGAATGGTTTCTATGGCCATCTAGAGACAAGAAACACATGAACCTAGAGCTACAAACATCTAGAGACAACAAGAGGGTGTTGCAAGACCAAACAGAATTAGGAAGAGCACAAGAAGGCAGCAGAGCCAGGGAATACAAGACAAAAGCAAGATCACAGGGGAAAGTGAGAGGGCAATTACTGCAAGTAACGGCAGGAAGACAGCACTACACAGCCATTCACCAAGGCAAACCTTGCCTTGGGAGATAGCACAGGATCATAAAAGCTATTTCAATGAGGTTAAGAAAAACTGGAGAATGTCTAATATGGAAATAAAGGTGACAAAATCCACACATCACTTTCATAAAGAACACAGAGTGAATTTGAGAGAGAAACAACAATGAAAACAAGGTGTGTTCTGCACACAGAATGTTTTTCCACCCTCCAGAATACAGGAGAGAGCAAACATTTCATTTTGTGATAAAAGATGGCATCTCCCACGTTCCTCAGTCTGTGGTCAAATATAAATGGGGAATAATTGACTGAAACTGAACTCAAAGCAGAAATAAAACTTTTCTATGAATTGAAAATTACCCTCAGGAACTCCCTTTCCTCACAAAATCTTATGTGTTCTGCACATTTTTTCAGCAATCTGCAGATGAGACAGAAGAAAAAATTTCCTTCTATTTGGATCAGGCCGGAATGCCTCATCCCACCTTACCAGCACTGATCATAGCAGGTTATGGGTTTGGACAAACACGTTCTGAACAGGTATCATTTCCAAGAGCACACAGTGGTCACTCAGAGTCTCTATATTGAGATCTAATAAATCAGATAAGCAAAGAAAACAGGGCATTCTTCTCTCCAAGACAACGGAAAGAGTCTCCCCTTCTGTATGAATTCCTGCATGACTACAACAGTTTCTAAACAGAGCTTCCAACATGAGAAACAGAACACCTAGTAACAGTGCACTGAAATGGTATAATCAGAAAAGCCACTCAGGTAACAAAAACCTTGTGTATCCTCTGTCTTGAACACTCGAAATAGCCTTGTTGCTAAGAAACCAAATTCCCTTTCACAGGCATCAGAGAGGGTAGCAATCATCTCAGCCAATGAAGTTTCGCCACCTACACTGGACAGCCTGTTGTAGTCTGTAAACAAAAATCTGAAAGAGAAAAAACAAAACACAAACCATGCATGTTGTACACTTTGGAAAGCTTTAAATACTTTCAGGCAACTAAAATAAGAAATATCAAGTATTTCTGCATATCTGCAGCAGAAAGTTTTTATGGTTTAGTTTTTCCTCTCAAGTGGGAAAAAACCTAAAATAGTTAAATACTTTATTGTTTTCAGATCTCACCATGAAGTCAGGTATTTATTTCTCATCTACTTCTGCTGCTATCAACTACTTCTTTGCCCCACACTTCCTATTCTAAAGCTCACTTCACTAAAAAGACAAAAACAACTGCACCAATAACGGCATCTCAGAAAGCAGTAAAAGCAAAAATATCTTTATGATCCCAGAACGTAATGTTGAGGAGTATTTTTAAAATGGCATTCTGAGGTATTTTCAAACATTTATGGAAAATCAAAAAGCATACAGAACAATGACATCACATGAAAGCACAACAGGGCTAAAATACAAGCTGCTTTCCAAGTGGTGGGAGTAAATAAAACCACAAAACACAGCTCAAGTTTTTCTTGCCTTCAAGTAAACTAGAAGCTCTAAGCAGTTTGATGCTCAGCTTACAGGGCAAGAAAAAAGAGTCAAAAACACAATTTATCAACAATAATCAGTGAAACAAGTATTAAGCACAATGTTCTGGTATAGCTTACAACATACTCTTCCTTTGTTACAAATACATTAAAAAAAAAACACACAACAACACTCAAAAGCTTCACTGACTTTGGCACAGAGTAGCCACTGTGCTTTCTTGCAAACCCTATCATGTTTTACACACTGAAGAATGAACTTCATCAGCTTCTATGGCTGCTGGTTTCCAACAGGAACCTTAACAGCTCTTCACAGGACAACAAATGTGCACATTGCTACAAACAGTCTGAAAAGTATCAGAGTGAACCCGAATTGTTCTTTGAAGAGTCAACAGGTGAAATACCAACCTCACAGGCAAAGCTTTCGTGGTTTGCTCTGGCAGCTCTGGTGGGTTCACAAACATGAGTTTGAGAAGCAGCTCTAAATACCCAATGTGTCTTGCCAGTCTTGTACTCAGCACCCAGGCCCAGTTCCAGCTCTCGCCTTCTCTTCGACCACCAAAATAAATTACAGCTAAAAGTAGGAAAAAAACAAGGCTATATTTTAGTCAAAATTCACAACTGAAAGGCATCATGAAGCTTACACAGGTAAGGCATGGGGTTGAATGAATTTTAACAATTATGACTAAAAATGGCAAAAGTAACAGCAACGTAGTGAAGTTAATATGCAAAGTTTTAATGTTTTCAAGAATGTCTTCTCACAAACTACACGCAAAACACAAGAAGAGGGCCAAAAGAGGTCTTATTTTTGATGAAAACACTTCATATTTTTTTTCCCCGAAACACAAAGCACATCTACAAAACAAAATCTAATTCGAAAGACAGATACTCATCAGAAGCCACCACAAACTTCATATAAAATAGACTTACTAAAGAAAATGTAGAGCACTGCTAGCAAGCTGAGTGACACTGCAATGCCCAGCTTTGCATCCACTGTGAAAGCAAGCAACAAACCCAGACCTCCGCAGAGCAAGAGTGTGAGGAATACAATAAGCCAGGAGAACTGAAACAGCGGCTCGATCTGCTGTCCTGCAAAAGTCTTCATTTCATCTGAAAGACAAAGACCAGCTAACATGTTCAATCACTCCA
>VXAV01007030.1:55412-75165 GCA_013399715.1 Alectura lathami | reverse complement strand
TTTGGAATGATGTGCGCATAAGCAGGATTTAAAAATGACTTTCCTCATAAACTGCCTCTGCTTCCCTGTGCCATTTCAAAAAGTTCAAAAAGGTCAAAGTAAATAACGGAGAAGAAGGGAAGAACGCTAGGTGCAGAGAGAATTATTAATATAAAGCTTGGAATTTGTTCTCAGGCTTCAAAAAAAAGAATACATATATATATATATATTTTTTAAGGTAAGATGACATGTAGGAGGCATAAAGTAGCAACTCAGGATGTACGGACCTGGTTTGGCACATTCCCTCCCAAACCACCTCTCAGCAGTCACAATCTCAAGCGGCTTGCAAAGAGCAGACTGGATGCTGCAGGTCAGCGGAGAGCAACACCTCTGAGTTGTCCCGACTTTGTGCGACTGAGTACAGCAAACTACACGTGAACTGACCATGACAGAGTCAAAGTCTTTTTATTACAGAAACACAGATCAGGTACAGCACTACGTGGCCCAACAGCCGTTCCAACAACCAGTCATCCCCATGTGATCATTCCCACAGATGGATTTGAACCTGCAGAAAAGGCTACATTGAATTTTACCTTCTAGTTTCTTGAGCAGGAAAGATTTTCCACTTCCCCACTGAGCATATAAGCCCACACAAATAGGCGGCTGCATGGTTGGTTCACTCAGAATATCCGCCAGGGCACTGCTGTACAGGTCGTAACCCAGCATGTCACCATCAGATTCCGTGGGAGACAAGTGTCCTGTAGGAGGAATGCAAAGCTCTATAGCTTTAAAGAATCCACTCAGTGCAGCAATCTCCATACATAAAATCCTGACAGGTTTACCTGTATTTGTACATACATTCCTCCCATATAAGATTACTGAAGTGTTACCAACAGGGCGATGTCATTGGTACAATCTTGTTCAAAGGAATGTTAATCACCCACATAAATGTCACATAGTTATCAAAACCATTAGAGAAGACTCAAACAAAATCCCAAATGATAGCAAATGAAAGAAAATTCTTACACAAGCAAGACCTAAGTAAAAAACAACCAACAGAAGTTGTACAGCACCTGATGTCAAAGGGCAAAACACAAAGGTACATTTGACTTTCGTTAGGATCTCAGGAATTTTTTTTCTGACAACTTGCATCTTTTTAAATAAAATCTCCCATTAATCACAATACTAAAAAAACCTAAACTGTTACCAATTTTCAATGCAGAACTGAATAAACTGGATTCTCAGTTTACAAGTGACTAAAAATAACAGATGACTCAGCTTGCTAAAAAAAGCTCTATTTTCTTCATGCAGTTTAGATCTGAGGAAAACCTAAATACTTCTACTTACTGGCTCCAAATATCTGTGTTAAAATACTCTTCTGGTGGCTGCAGTCAATGTTGTAAGGTGTTTCTCCTGCTTTGTTGGGTCTGTAAAGCAGTCTCCCATCTTTCGGGTTTCGTAAGAGCAGTTCAGCCAGTTTGCGGCTTCTTCCACGGATGGCAATGTGCAGTGGGGTATCCCCTTTCTGCAGGGCAGTAAAAACCAGTCATATCTATCACGAACTCATGAGATGAAAAGACCATACCACAGAATAATTTTGATTGGAAAATCCCTTCCAGATTATCAAGTTTGACCATCAGCCTGACCAACTAAGTCCCATCACACAGAAGATATGTTCCACATCCCTTCAGATGCATTATTTACTCAAAATACATCTTAAGAAACTCTTAAGAGCATTAAAGCTATTCAGCGTTTTTTTCCCTGGATAAAGCATTATAAAAGTTTTTTTTATAAGTGAAATGGCATAGGATCTCATAATGCTAGAGTCAAGGCACTACATTCTTTTAAGGTTCACAAAAACTGTAGGCTCCGTTTAGAGCTAAGTGTCTACTAGCAAATTCAGACTTGCTTAGAAAAAGAGACACTCCTCGGCAGAATTGTTTCAAGGTCTGCTCAGACTTCTTCGGAAAGCCTTCCAGTAAAAGCTTCCTGATTACACCAAGTCAAAAATATCACTTGCCCTAGGTATAAGATTGTTCTAAGAGATTACCACAGCATCAAATAAATGTTCCTGTGCTTAAGAGGTTTACTAAAGCAGGTAATGCAAAAGAGGTCAGTGACACCCTACTGGTGTTTGTCCTTGGCATTGCTTAGTTTAATGGCTATTATTTATATATATCAAAATAAAAATGATGACAATTAACATAACTAACCTCTATACTCCTCTTTGAATAATTCTTCTTAAGAATTATCATTTCTTATCTGTGAAATTCTTATTCCTGACATGGAAATTTTTCTTTGCATACGACTGAAGTAAAAATATCTCTTCCTGTTTTTATCTCAAGAACTCACTACAAGATTTTGTTGCAAAGCTAAAATGATTAAACACACTGAAGTCAATGAACAAATATTCTTTACCTTGTCTACAGCAGAGACCTTAGCTCCTTTGTCCAAGAGAAGCTCTACTATTTCAATATTCCTCATCTTGGTAGCCTTGATAAGTGGTGTTTCTCCATCCTAGAAGGGAAAAGAAAGCCTTATTTAAAAAGCAAAAAACAAACAACCATACAACCCTTCCTTGTATACTCAAAAACAAGCAAAACCAGTGTAGAATAACAAATTAAATGCTACTTTCAAGAGAATGTTTAAACTAGATGTTAGTTTGCAGGTAACAATCCTTCAGTGTCCCTGTTCTCAAAAAGGAACCACAGACACTATTGTAGACTGACTGAATCAGAGCAGAAAACGCAAGTGCAGAACACATTTGTGTGAAGCGTCAAAGAGAACGAACAGATTCGGACACAATAGAAGGTATTTGAGGAGAGACTCAGGCAAGTTGTAATTCACTCCTATACATGCTGTTGCTTCTGTTTTTTTTATTCCTGCTCATGCAATAAATGGTGATCTTAACCAAGTTTAAATTTAATATCAGAAGCCTCTTCCCTCACTTTCCCGTGGTGCCTGCTCTCTTACTGCTGGCAGTGCCAGTGTTGCTGAGGTACTGACAGATTCCTCCTACTGAGTTTCAGTAGCAAGAGCCCAAACTGGGCATTAACATTCCTGAATAGAAATTCTGTGCTTCAGAAAGAAGAAAAATGTATTTATTTAAAACAGCATTCAAAGTGTGCACACTTCACAAAAACCAGACTTGGGGTTATGATCTTAACACCAGGAGGGAGCTGAGAGAAGAACAGATGTTAACCAAAGCAAGTCATGTTCTCAAACTTCTGATACTCACTTTTGTGCATGTTTCAGTATCGGGGTTGCATTGCAAGATATCCCTCACCATTGTAGCATTCCCTTTCTCAACTGCCCAATACAAGGCAGTTTTATTATCCTAGAAAAAAAGTAGCATTTAAGTCAATGGGTTTCAAAAACAGTGTAAAAAAATGCAATCACTATATTGAAAACAGCAAACAAATCAGATTTCAGTACAACTCTGGGCAAAAGGAAACGCTACCACACCTAACTGGTATACCAGAGGAACTTGGTGGGAAGCCTGGCTGCAGAATACAAACCTCTTCCAAAAACGTGAGCAAAACACATTAAGAGCTTTAACAACCCCAGCAGAGCCAGGATGTCTTGAAACAGTTCCCAAAACACGCATCTCCAAAAACTACATATGGGTATTCAGTTGTAACTCAAATATACACATTTTCTAATGAAATAAAACAACTTTTTACAGAGTACTTTTTCCTTTATATTTCTAGCATTTGTTTGTTTTTGGGGTTTTTGTTTCATAAGATTTCTCTCCTATTAGAGCATGGAGATAGTAACCACTTCCAGGCCCTTACAAAGAGTTCTATTTTCTCCTTTATAGCATAGCCCAATAATACTGTTGCACTGGTGGATTGGTTGTTTGCTGAAAAATATACAAAAGTTGGAAAGCTGCAACAGCAGATGGACACAGAAGTCAACGCAAAGCACCAGAATGCAGATCGGCCACACATCGTAGTGCTGAACCAGGAGGAACGGCTGACAGCTGCAAGTCCCTTTGCATTGCCTTTTCTGCACACGCCCCCACTGCCCCCCAGCGATGTGTGCTACCCCAAGAAATCTCCATGACCGCAGTTTCTCTGTAGCCATTGGCTGCACTGCAGCTATTCCTGTTTGATGCATTCTTGTACGCAGATACCTTCCAGGAAGCACTCTAAAGACGCGCTTGCTTCTTAGTGGGAACGTCAACGCCTCCCTTGCAGCCTTTTCCCTTCCTTGCTCCTTTCATTTGCAGCCCACTGAAACCATCATTACATCTCCTCTCCCACTTCTGGGCGTCACAGCAAACTGACTGTAAAGCCTTTCTCCCCAGCTCAGCCAGCCCAGTCACAAAGATTTCTCTCTCAGAACTGCCTGAACACCACTAACAACAGGAGTATTATTGATACTTTTAATACTAACATTACAAGTACTAAAAGTATTAATTTTATTATTGAAGTATTTAACCATTTTAAGTCCATGCAAGTTTTCAGTTCACCAGCAGTGCTGGTGGAGTTAGTTCAATTTACACCCTTTGCTTTCCAAACAATATAAAGATTAACTGGAAAAGAAAAAAAAAAAAAAAAAAAAAAAAAAACGCTGCTTAGCCTGTCATTACAATGACATATACCTTGCATCTTAAAAACTGCTCTGCAACATGCCATTTTTCACGTTTGATGGGAGCCAGAGTTCCCTACAGAGCAGAACTGGAGAAGGTTTTTAAAGCCCTGTTTTTAGGAACACCGTAGGGTTGTTTGATACTCACACCCACATCCCGTTCAAGAAGGATGCTCACATTCACTCCGCGGTACTCACCTGGCCTCTGATGTCTATGTCAGCGTATTTATGGAGCAGGGCCCTCACAATTTCAACGTGCCCTCCTCTAACGGCCCCAATCAGCACCGTGTCTCCACTCTGGAAAAATCGTGAAAGAACACTGAAGGTGAATTAACGCTATTTAGTGAGAAGAAACACAACATGGAAGAAGTTACAGCCTGAAAATAGAACAAAACAATAACTACATCTCTGACTGAAAAAAAAAAAAAAAGGAGCCTAAAGCCGTTATTTTAAACAACCTTTTTTTTTTTTTCCTTTTTCCAAAGAGACTAAGCACTATAAACTCATGGGTAAAACTAACATCTAAGAAACACAGATAAATCTTAAACCATTAAAAGCCTAAATTACTAATGGATATAAAAATAAAAAAAAAAAAAAAAAATCAGCTGTTCTCTGCGTTCCTAAGACGACTAACCACTGACAGTAATAAACTTTTTAAAGCCAGACTAGAATGCTGGCTGTCTCCTTCAGAAATTCAAAAATGACAAATGATCTTGAAGAACTTTGTTCTTTTTTTTTTTTTGTGCAGATTTGACTGCTATCCTGTTTACACAGTCATTAGAAAAGAAGAAAAATGCTAATTTTAACTCAAATTAATTACAATACAAAATATTTTGGTGTGATAAATTGAGTTACATAAATATAAAACAGTTACAACTTTGCTTTAAGGCGGCTCTTTTCAACACACTTAAGGATACATCATCATTGCAGAAAGTGAAATCCTGAGATGACTTCTCTAATACTTCTTCCATGATAAAACAGGAAAAAAAAAATAAAAATCTAGCTAAATAACAGGTATGGAAATCAGTTATACAGCTGAGTAGTAATAGGTCCCCTATCAATCACAATCTGTACATACCTGGCTGCCAAACAAGAAGTTTTCCTTTTTTAAAACCTACTCTAATGTTTGAAACTAGAACTACTTCTTGTCTGATGCATTTTTGGAATACTGTCAGCTGCACTGAAAGCTGTAATTTTTTCTTCCCAAAAGCACAGACGAGCAGACAGCTGTAGAATTCGGTGAGACCAAGATGTGGGAAGGAGGTCCTAAATATATTTTCTTAAACATTTGAAGTTTTGCCTTGGTATGTACTCTAAATCAAAAGTTTTGTCACATGCAACACCACAGCTCATCCTGAAACCATCTAAGAAAGGCACAAGGCTGCCACACGAAATAAGAGTTAAGACTTCCACAAATCTTTCCAGATTTATGCAGCAAATGCACGGAGGTTTTCCTCACTTCTCTGCAACCCCCAAGGAATTCTATTTAGGAATAGGAAAGAAATTAGGATAGTAAATCCTTGAAGTCCTGTTACTGCTCTGTTACTTCACTTTCTCATAGCAGCACGGGCCACTTACAATAGTTGTAACACAGCAATACATAGAAATACCTCTAGGTGGCAGAAAAACTAGAAAGGAAAACGTAACCAAAAATTTGCATACTATACGTTCTATTTAAATACCGGTGTATTACTAAAATACATACACACAATATGCACATATCTTGCCACAACAACAAAACAATGATAAGAAAATGTACTCACTCTGTCAGGAATGTTCACATATGTTCCAGCATCAAGAAGATCCTGCACAATTTCAGTATGCCCCTCCTTTGATGCAATCATCAAAGCTGTATTGCCATCTTTATCTGTTAAGTTTACATTTGGGTTCCTTTTCAGTATTTCTTTTACCGAGTCAGTGTAGCCACCCTTCACAGCTACTATCAGCGCAGTCATAGAATTCTTTAAACAAACAAAAAAAAAAAGCAGATTTTATTTTACGGTCGCTACAGAAACCATCATTACGTCTGCAGTTTAAATTAGAAAAGAATACCTAATGTTACCCCTTTTTTAGTCATCCAAATGTGACTTCAGATTTACACTTTAAAGTACACATAGTATGCTACGAAAAAAATAAAAGGGGAAGAGGAAGGGGGAAAGAGACACTAGTACTAGAACACAACACATTTTAAATGCAGACAGGAAAGCTCAAACCAATTTATTATAACTCCCAAATGTCATCTGCACTGTGCAATCATTTTCCTACCACACGAGAGCTTAGTATTACGAGGGCGCTCGTGCCAACACCATTCAGAAAGGAGGTCTTCTGGAAGAACTTCAGACAGAACCATATGAATACCAAAAGCTACTTAATTTTTCATTTAGATTTACCTATATCTTGTTTGAATCAGCGTTATGACTTATTTGTTATATAAGTCTCTAGATAATGAAAATCTGTTTGATTTAAATATAAAACATGCACCTGAAAACTTCAAAAAAACAGCCACTATTATTTTCAAAAGATGCCTTGTGTTTGATTTCTTTGTAGCTTGCAAATAGCTGGACGCATGCAAACAGCACAGATGCATGCACATCTTCTCGCGGGAAAATGCGCAGTTACTTACAGCGCCTTCCTGGTCAACATCAGCTCCCATCTGCAGCAAGTACTTCACACAATCCAAATGGCCCTTCCTAGCTGCCCAGACCAGTGGGGTGGTTCCATACTGCAAAAACATTCATAGCAGTTCACCATCTCTGTCTCTGTACTTCGTATATTCTACAGTTCAGTACTCATCCTATACTTCAATGATTTACTATCAGAAAATAAGATTTGGTCTTAAAAATTAACATAAGCATCTAAAAACTCATTTTAACCTTTTATTGGAAGATTCTAGCTGTAAGAACTATTCGTCTATGCAACTCAAGAGATAGCAAGGCTTCCAGCAGTTTAGAAAACGGAAACAGGTTCCACTGAAACAAATGTCCACAGCCAGCTTCAGCACACTACAGGAAAACCTCCTGCAAGTACACTGACTTAATCTAGCATGCTAATTCTAATCCTATGGGCAAAATATAATAGCAGGTGTTCTTCTATTAGAAACTACCTGATACATTTTTATTATTTTTTTTTTTAACTACTAAAATTATTTTAGGATATTACGTGCAAATAATAGAATTTTTACAAGCAATGTAGCAAGCTTTAGAGAAATTGAATATTATACAAACATAACTTACTTTGTCAGAGCAGTTCACTTTAGCTCCATGTTGAAGTAAGAGATGTACTACATCTGAGTGGCCCCGTCCTGCTGCCCAAATAATTGGATAAACACTGTATTGCTTAGAAGGAAAAAATAAAAAAGGAAATGAGTCACATGAAATAAAATTGGTCTTCAGTATTTTCCAAGAACAATATTGATCACAATGTTCCCAGAGGTGACAAACACAAAAAAGAAGGAATATACAGAGTTAAATCTAACTTCGTAACAGTAACTGTTGCCTAGTACATTGTCTAGACAATGGCTAAAAAAAAAAAAAAAAAAAAGGTTCCTGCTTTGAAACAATTCTGTAACTCCTTAAACAAGGCTTAAAAATTGACATCCTTATTTTAACATATGCACTTGTAGGGGAAGAGAGAAACAGAACAGACAGCTGTGTATTATCCCCAAGCAGGTCAATCACGCCATGCATGCAGGAGCTCTGTGTGCAAAGCAGAGCTCATCCACCATCAGAAAGGGAAGCCGCTTGTGTTTCTCTGTTACTGGCCAGGGTTGCCTGATCCACCAAACCGCTCACGCTGCCACTGCTCCGTTCATTCAAGGGTAAAGATACAAACGTTTTCATAAATTATATGCAAGATGAAACAGAAGTCAGAATCGTAGCTTTGTAGTTCTGTCTCACAATGGCAGCA
This sequence comes from Alectura lathami, assembly GCA_013399715.1. Lineage (NCBI taxonomy): Eukaryota > Metazoa > Chordata > Aves > Galliformes > Megapodiidae > Alectura > Alectura lathami. The sequence continues at coordinate 66,687 of VXAV01007030.1, read as the reverse complement.
CGTAATTATATCATCTAGTCCATCTGGTAACTTACGAAACAGCAAAAACAAATTCTTGTTGCTAAACTGCAGGTATGATTACTCCATTAACTGACACAGATGCAGAAAAGTGACAACTGTTCACAAGCAGCGTTACATACACTACTGATTCCCTCCATTACCTCCTCTCCTGCTGATCTCAATCTTACTAAGAGGCACGCACCCAATTACTTTAATTAAAAAGCAGCGGCTGTGGTACAAAATTAACACAATAACATTAATAAAGTACAATGATTAATGTTATGTTGTCAAAAATGCTAATCAAGGTAAGATTAGAATAGGACCCAGGATTTCAAACATCTTGTTGGGGGATGGAAAAGAGATGTGTGTAAGCCTGACACTTACCATGCTGGTGACGTTTGGATTCGCTCCTTTCTCAAGCAGCAGCTTAGCCACTTCCGTGCGGCCTTTGTACGAGGCCCACATAAGGGCAGTCCATCCTCCCTGGACAGCACAATTCAAACACACCATAACTAAAAAATACTCTTTAGAAACCTAAGTATTGACTTGTATTACATTTGGCACTCGTACCAAGACTGTTTTGCAAGGACTGACTACACCACCAATGACTAGGCTGATCTCAACCAGCTAACTGCAAGGATTTATTTTGGATTTGTGTAATACACCTACTTGTCCTTTATGAAACTCAAAATAAGTCACGATGTAATGAGTTCCCCCTTCCTGACAGAGGTCACATAAGGGAGCAGTCAGAAGGATTAACCTCAAACTCTGCTGGTGTGGCCCTAAAGTTTGTAAGCTGGGAAGCGAAGAGGCTGCACTGCCTAAGGCATCAGACAGGTCAGGCAACCAGAACTGACTTTAGAGTAACAGTATGGCTCTGTTAACTGCAAGCACAATTTTTATTTCTCCAGAATATTTTTTCAAAGGTCAAAGATCCTTCTCAGACTGACACAGGCCTAGAAACATACGGCATGCCACGTGGGTGTGACCTACAGAGCGAACTTTCATTAAAGGCAGCACTTCAAGTCTCCTAGTGATTTCCTAATTTGAGCAGAACAAAATTAGTTCCTGAAGGCACCCAACTCCCTCTCCAGTCAACAGAGAGGTCTGTAGCTCCTCAGAGGTACCCAGCCTTCATTAAACAAGTAAACAATTTCTGCAGCTCTTAGGTGGACTGGATTGTAGTGCCCACTTTTGCATACCAAGAGTTTGGCACGGTGAATGAAATCAAGTCCCAGCATACTGAGAACAAGGACTGCTATATGGGTAGGTAATCATTATTGTACAGAAAAAAAAAAAAAAGTAAATACAAACAGGTATCTTCTGGGGAAGGGTAACTTTTATTTTACAAAAATACTAAGCAAAAACCACCACCAAAACAAAAAGACACAGACAAGAAAACAACAACTATTCTTCAGTTTAGCTTCCTTCCAAAGCAAAGTAAGAGAAAACAAAAAGCATCTAGAGAACAAACAGCCTTTATCATCATGAAAGCAAATATTTCACAACTGTAAGCACAGTATTTAAATATATGCTTTTCCATTTTAACGACATTGAGTATGTAATTGGAGAATAAAAGACAATTTTGTTTTTATCGAACAGAAATTTTCTAACTCACTAAATTGTTCTCCCCACTAAAAATATAGAAACCTATTTTTACACCAGGAGGACACATACCAAATCCCGATGCTCCACATTGACGTTATAGCTGAGAAGTTCTGCTACAATAGCTGTGTGTCCTTCTTTAGCTGCTGAAATAAGAGCTGTCCAGTTATCCTAAAAAAAGGGAAAAGCTGTTCAGTATTTCAGTATGACTACATTGTTTTTCAAGTGCAAACTTGCAAGATAGGAAATCCACAACTCCTTAGTAGATTTATCCCTTTATAAAAAAGAAAAAAGAAAAAAGAAAAAAAGAAAAAAAAACAAGCAACACCTACAAGGGCTTACAGAATTTAGAACTGCTGGGTGGGGGCAGACAGCAACCAGGACCACAGCAAATGGTGCTGGTCTGTCCCCACCCACAATGACTGCCAGCACCCAAGGGGCTAACGCAGAGGGGAGTTTGGACCAGAGCCCTGCCTCCTGTACCCACGACCACTTCAGGAGCAGCAGACTTCCCTCCTCCGCTACTTCAGGTGGCTGCAGGTCCAGAAGACTGGGATGAATTTCCCCTTGCATCACACTTACCTTTCACCCACTGCCCAAACCATGTGCAGGGGTGGACTGTTGTTTCCTGAGCTGTACACAAACCACATAAACTGCTGCCACATTTGTAACTTCTTTCCATACCTATAGGAACTGTAACACTTACAGCAGATGGAAAAAAAACTCTCTGACAATGCCTCACATTCACTGTTGTGTTTTGAAGTGACAGGTTCCACGACAGAACTTTCCTCATTGTCTACACTTAAAACTATATGCAGGAGAAAGAAATTGCCTACTTTCAAAACAGATAACATTCCTTTGCCAATTTATCACTCTTCATGGAGAAATACAGATCTTTCAACATCTCTGTCCCCTTCACCCCCTGGGATTCTTTCACCTACAGCCATCCTCTTCCTCAAAAGGCAGGAAAATGATTCATAAGTTTGACACCCCTTTCTATTTGTCTCTGTTCTGGCTTTCACCTGAAATCATCCTTTAACCTAAGTTCTCCCTCAATATTTACTGCGAAACATAAAAATCAAACAAATATCAACCGTGACATACACACGTCACTACTGCCATGATGAAATCACCCAGATCTCACAGTTGATGCAGTATTTCTCAATTCTACCTGTCCTTTTATCCCAGCGACAGCCTGTACTACTATTAATTCCCTCCTAGTACTAATTTCCTAGAGTAAAAAAAAACAGCTGCAGCATTCAGCAGAGACTCTCAGACATTCACGGCATCTCAGACATCAAGGAATCTAATCTGAGGAATACAGAGACAGGCAATTACAGATAAAATTTCTTTTACATACTGTATTTTTCTACCACCTCTTTTCTTCCTGTCCCCTCAACGTTCATCTAAACACCTTTTCTCTCCCTGACTTGAAATTTCACCTCCCTGTACTGTGAGGTACCAAAACAAGGTGCAGATACTCACTGCATCTTCCAAGTTGCAATTAGCTCCCTTCTTGAGAAGCTCCTGGACAATTTCCAAATTGCCTTGCTCAGCAGCCAGCATGAGGGGAGTCTGTCCATTCTGAAATTACAACGACAGGCAGAAGTGATGCATTGAGAGTGATGCAAGTGATGCCTCTATACCAAAAATAAAAGGCCAAAAACTACACAGGAACATTAAGCTCAGTTTCCAGTTTTTAACTGTCAACGAGAAGCAGCAAAAGGGACTAATTTTACAAACCACTGAGTAAACTTGCAATTAAAATGGAGAGCACGAAAATCATCCTGCCCCATAACACAGCCACTAAAAAAAAAGCCAAACAAACCAAAAACAATGCACACATCTCAGACATTAAAAGCAACTCCCAAGAAAAGTTACAAGGTTAAAAATAGTGGGTGAATCGTTTAGAAAGAAAGCTGAAACCATCTCTAACCCAGCCTGTAACATCTTTGCATCTCGAAGTAATTCAGTCACATTATTTAAAAATGAGTAAGAGAGCAAGTCAGCCTAGCCTAGGAATAAGAAGGCCACTAAAACACCCACGCTGATTCAGAGCAACAGTAAGATTTCCTCCTGAAGTCTAGGAAAAAAGAGCCAAGTTACAGATCAAACTTTTCCTGATATTACACAAATACAGAAATCATTGCTCGCCTGTGCAACACAGGTTCTTAACCAGCAGCTTCATCTCAGGGAAGATGAAAGATACCAAATGTGGTTTAGTGGCCTTCAGGGATCCCTCAAAAGCCAATTACAATCCGTCATCCTTCCATCATCCTATTTTTGTGTCAGAAAACCTCTCTCCAGGGCTTCTCACAAACAGAAGAAAAACTTCTCATCATACAGAGCGGTTGTATCTGAACTAAGTTTTACCAAATTTTTAGAGCAAATCTGTTAATTGCAGCAAGTTTAATGAATGAAGAGATTTTCCTCACCTCTTCTTTGTTTCTTCTGTGATGTAAAAAGAAATAATAAAAAAAAAAAAATCAAAATTCCCTACTCTGCTAAAAGCATCTGATAAATAATGCAAACACTACATGTTACAGCTTGGCTGGCCAACTGTTGATTCCTTACACAATAGCATCCAGCAATGCCATTTTACCAGGTAGAAAATATGCTCTTACAGAAGCGTCTATTATTATATACATCCAAAGTGATACCCTGACTTTTAGATTCTAAAACACATTTAGTGTCAGCGAGCAGAAGTATTTAGATCTGGTTGTCAAAATAATAAAATTTACATGCTCAAAAAATCAGATTAGCTTCTTTTCACAGTCTGTGCTGAAGGTTCCGAAGGCACTTAAGCATCCAGACCAGAAGAGCAGAAGGAAAGGCACATTAAAGAAAGCAACCAAGGTATCTGGAAACAGAGAGAGAGGGACACGTGGAAAAAGTGAGACAGAGCTGCTTCACTCAGCTGCAGTGGCTGGCATTAGTCCAACAAAACCATCCAGCACAAACCAAGCAGAACAGCCTGGTTCTTCTGGCAACCAACCACAAGGCAGGCCAGGAATTGCTGGGGACAATGTGGGCAACACCAAAGCTGTGCAAGTGCCGCAGGCTGGGAGGTCCCGGCACCAACCAGCCTTGCCTTGACAGCATCTTTACAGCCATGCTCCCCTGAGGCTGGCATTCCTGTTTTGCTACTTTGTTTTTGACCAAGGGGNCTTTAGGGACACATACCAAAAAAAAAAAAAAAAAAAAAAAAAAAGTGGTCTTGGCAAGTCCAACTAGAAACAGAAACTAGAACTAGAAACAGAATTGCACTTAACTCTGCCAAGAGCAGTGGGCTAGAACTAGATGAACTTCAAGGTCCCTTCCAACCCAAGCCAATCTCTGATCACTGACACACACTAACAGTGTGTGGTCTCTCTCTGCCTCAACACAAACCCTCCTCATGGGTTTAAAACTGTTGCAACCCATATAGGTGCCCAAAAATCACTTTTGCCCTGCAGTGGAATCAGAAGAAATGTTTTTAAGCAGAATGGTTAAGCATCAGAGTGCTTAACGGTGCATCAGGATAACCTGAATTTTAAACATCAGGTAAAACAACATCTATAAGCTGGCAGCAAATGTCTGTATGACCCAAACCTCCCAAAAAACCCCCCGGAAGCTGCAGTGCAGCATAACACACTAAGGCATATTCATTTAAGGTGCTGGTGTTGATGCACTCAAGTCAGACTGAAAAGTGGCAGGGCAGCAGCTACCAATCATCACACTACGCCAGGATTCAAATAACCCCACTCCAGCTGCCTGCTGTGTATCAGGGCTTCCTGTGCAATCGTGGCTACGTCATTTAATCCTCCTGGCTATACCCAACCATACCTTTTGGATACAGACCAGCACCTGTTAAAATTAAGTTACAAACCGTGCTCCTGTTTGTATTGTATAACAAAGCTGTTCCTGCCTGGCAACCGGGATGTGGGGGAAGAATTGTTATCATCCCAGCTTTCACCCCAAAACAGACAGGGCAAGAAGGCACACACAACTGACTCTGTCAACTAAGGAGCAATTCCAGCTGCAGAAGCACAGCTGTCATCTCCATCCGCACAGGATGGATGGATGCACATTTTCCAGCTCAGACGAACACTCGAAAAACAAATGCAATGAAGGATGCTGAAGTGCTCACAGACACTGAACACTGTGTGCCCAGTCTGTGCAGAGGCAAGCAAATGGCTGAAAATAAAACTGAAATCTGTGTATTAAATAACTAGTGTGGTCTCACTGATTAGTCATTCCATAACTAAAAAGGTACAGGATGAAAATGACCTTCCCCAAAACCACCTTACCTCGTTTCTCTCATCTACATCCCTGCACTTCTCTAGCAGTGCTTTCAGAGCAGGAACATTTCCTTCTTCTACGTAGGTCAACAGACTCTGGCTCACCAGACTGGCCATTGTCGCACAGTGTTTAGAAGACTCCTGCAACAAAGCTTACCTGTAGTTCAGGGGGAAGAAAAAAAAAAAACAGTGTAAGTAAAGGTTCTGAGAATTAACAGGTTAATCTTAACATCAGAAAACACAAAGTGTATGTGTCTGCACTAGCAGCTGGGGACAAAGCCCCATCATTCCTCAGCAAAACACTCCGGAGATTAAACGTACGCTATATTACAATGAGAAGTCAGCTGCAATAGCTTTCCTAGTTTCTGGTTACAAACATGATTCTGTTTTCAAGGCTAAATATGCATTTTGAGTGCAGTGCACAGTAGTCTTTTATTTGCATAAATTTTCTGCACACATAACATTGTGGGAATACCTGTATATGCCACAGACACACACATCTTACAAATGCTAGCTGCTTACAGCACAGCCCTCCTCCTCTGTGTAGATCAGCAGAACACTGAGACTACACAACACGATGGAACACTGACAATATCCACATCACAGCCAGGCAGACTTCGAGAAGCACCGCTCATCACGTGAGGTATCAGGTGCTGCGGGCCAGTAAGCTCAGGGAGCCAGCAGCACCACTGCACCACATGCAGCAGCAGCTCCAGAAGCTGCCTGCATTCATTCTGCACCTGAATGCAGCTTCGCTGGGTGCTGAACATGCTGTAGGGCTTAACACAGGGCTCCATCCCTCCCATACGTAAAGACAAATGCTCTGTTGTCAGGCTGCATCAGACACAGCCCGAGCTCACCTGCAGCACCACAGCCACCAGAGGAGCTCGCTATGCAAATGCCTGGTTCACGAGCCAGCAAACAGCCAACGTGCTTGGCGCAGGTGGCAGCAGGTCTGGCCGCACGTACAAGGACCGCAGGCACACACCAACCTTCAGCGACAGAAGAACTTCAGACCACATACACCACAGGCATGTAAACAGAAGAACCAAGGGAGAAGAGAGGGAAAGGAGGGACCAAACCACACTGCTGAACTCAGGCTTCAAATCCAGGCTGCAAGTTAAGAAACAAATTCCAAAGAGGACTGAGGCACCTCAACCCCTGCACTCTGAACTTCCACGTACCATGTAAAAATACGTGAACCAAATTGCATGACTCAGATACTATTTAAAACCCAAGACTAAAATCCGTTCCAAACATGTCCAGCTTTGGCATACAACGCCCAGCAACAACTCTCCTGCCCCGCACAAGCAGCCAGCCCCCCCTAGTTTGTGGCTTTCTTGTGGGAATCCAAAAGGTGCAGCGTGTTTCCAGACACCCAAGTACTGTCGTGCAAAGGGGGACGTGCAGTACAGAGGGGGTATCACATAACTGTTGGCTTTATTTTTGGGGGTTGGTTGGATTTGGTTTCTTTTTTCNTTTTTTTTTTTTTTTTTTTTTTTTTTTTTTTTTTTGGTAGGAGGAAGAGCTAACTGAGAGATTGCTGACTTAAAACAACAAAAAAACTACACCAGAAATGGAAGGCTGGAAAGAACCAGAGTGACTGGAGCGATTCAGTGCCCACATGCAGGCACCTACTGTCATTGCAGATAAATAAATACCACTGACACAGCCTCCTGGCACCCAGCTGCCACTCCAGGACAGCACGCATCCCTCACGACCCGTCCAAAGCTCACATTCAGGCTCCTGGATTCCCTCCATCACTTTTACATCCTCTGACAGAAACGCACCAAGCGCAGCCTGCCACTCGCTCCACCGCTCCCACATTTCCCAGTTCCCCCATGCAGGACCCCAGCTTCTCTCCTGTAGCTGTGCTCTCATGCTATCTTCCACACCAAAGAGTAAACTGAGAAATATGTTTAAAATCATCAGCAGAACATGACTACATCTTACAGAGCAAACTATAGCGTGCAGTTGCGCTCAAAGTTCAGCCGATAAATTCAGCTGGCATGAAAAGAAAAAAGAACTCAGCAGCCCCTTCTCCTCAAAGCAGACACCTTCCCTTAATGCTCCTCGCTGCCACGTTTCAAAAGGTGCAGGCAGCCCTGCTGCCCCGGAGATAAGCACCCCGCTCCAGGAGACTCAGCTGCGGGGGCTGCGCGGCTTCTGCCTCAACGCGGCTCTGAGCCCCTCGGCACAGCTCAAGCCTGTGAGTCACAGCAAAATGCCTCATGCTGAAATCCACACCTGGAGCTGCTTCTGCGAACCCTGCATTAATGGTACTTTTCGAAAATGACAGAAGCCTTGTTGGGGTGGACCTTCTCCAAGGATGGCACTGAGATTCTTTGTCACTTACAGTTCACTGACACAGAAGAGCCCCTTCTTAGAATTAGCAGTGATCTACTTTATAAACACAAGAACAAAATGCAACATTAAAATCCTGAATTGCATAGCCTCACACTTCCGTTTTGCACTTCTCAGGCAAGCTTTCTGGAGTACCCGAAAGACTAAGATCATTGCTGGGCTCTGGGAAAGGGCTCACCAGAGAGTCAGCAGCAGAAATTTCCACTTTAAAAATGCAACCTGATTTCACCAGCTTAATAGATGGGTTAGTCTCCTTCCCATCCTTAAACAAATCCAGCAAAATAAAGCAAAAAAGAAAAACAAACAAAAAAAAACCTGTAACATACAGAAAAGATTAGTGCTATTTTTTTTTTCGGAAGTACATTTGGCTTTCTTCAGCAACAATAAACGTGCCTGAAATTAGGCTGAAGTTCCTGCATGACGTTTTAACTCCAGACAGCAACTCAACGCAAGTCGAGCACAAGTAAGGCCCATGTTGCTATTCAATAACATTTGTACCATGCATAATTTTCATCACAGTAACAACTGCAGGGGTGCTAGACACTCAGGTGTGATTGCCAAGAGCATCCAATGCATCCACAGTCACAGATCTGCTCGGTTAACAGTACTCACCTTGTTCTTTGACAGAGCAGAAGCGCTTTCACCATCTGTACCCTTGCTTCCACCAGTTAAAGCCAGGAGCCTGTTTGGAAGCTGATTCCCTTTCCTATAGGGATTAGTTCTGATTTTCCCCCCACCAAAGCCAACAAACCTCTTCCTCCAAGCCTGGGAACCTCACAGTGTCCCCCAGGCGGCAAAGTTTGGTGCTTCACAAAGAGCAAACCAGGAGCTAGGAAAAAATACAGGAAGACCAGAAACGCTCAGGTGAAGGCAACATTTGCACAAGGATTAACCTGGTTGGGTTTGGATGAAGCAGCTCTCCCCTCCTAAGCTGAAGCTGATGTTATCACTGCCTTGGAAAGACCACGGGAATCTGCTGGTGTACAAAGCGCGCTCATTCCCAGCAGCAGCACGGCTGGCACAGGGCTGGCTAACCCAAACCTGTGGAGCTCAACGCTCCCAGCCTCTTGGCATAAACTATGAAAAATGTGAGCTGGAACATCATCTTTACTCACACTGCAGGGAACCTCGCTAAGGCAGGCGTTATCAATCCATTACGACACCAAGGAGCTTACAGGCAGGAGGGGGACCGACTTTTTACACGGGTAGATAACGGTAGGACAAGGGGAAATGGGCTAAAACTGAAAGAGGGGAGGTTTAGGTTGGACATCAGGAAGAAATTCTTCACTGAGAGAGTGGTGAGGCGCTGGAACAGGCTGCCCAGAGAAGTTGTGGATGCCCCATCCCTGGCTGTGTTCAAGGCCAGGCTGGATGGGTTCCTGGGCAGTTTGATCTAGTGAGCTAGTGGCTGGCAGCCCTGTCCATGGCAGGGGGGTTGGAACTAGATGGTCTCTGAGGTCCCTTCCAACCCAAGCCATTCTATGATTCTATGATTAATGTACACAATTAACAAACAAGAGAGCAGCTGGCAAATCCAACATCACATAAAGCAGTAAACACGTTTAAATAACCCTTCTACAGGGACTGAGTGGATCAGGATTCTGCCTGAGTAACATTTTCAAAACAGCTGAAATGAGTTTCTAAAACACAGCCCTCTGGTTCCCAGGGGAAGGAAGATGGCACAAACCACAGCTTCCATAAATAAGCTACACCTAGAAAACATTGAGAGACAAAAAAAAAAAAAAAAAAAAAAAAAAAAAAAAAAAAAAAAAGGAACTAAAGAAACAGACGTAGCCATTATCTTACTGCACATAGTAAAAATATCGGAAACTGGCAGTAAGCAAGTCATCCCAACCAACCTTTTCCATCTGAGGCACTCAAGGCAACTGCCAAGGCCAAATACTGCCGTGATGGGATTTATTACTCTTATTTTTAAAGACAATCAAGACTGGGGATTACATCCACAAGACTGGAAAGATGGAGACATGTAGTTAGACAAAAGAAACCGCCATCACCTGACAGCAACTACACGACAGGCTATGCTCTGTCGGGATTCGAATCATCACTTAAAAGAAAAGTTCTGTGCAGCATCTGATAGCAGCATCTGACCTTACCAGGGGAACTACTCCGCCTTTAGGACAGATTTTGAACATGGTCAACGAACAACGAATACTAAGTTTTCCAAAAAAATCACACTAACCGACACAGACCAACCCGCCACAGCTCATACAGGGCACACGGTCCAGCGAGGAGCCCACGAGGCCCCAGCACCTCCCACTGCAGGAGCAAGGCTCGGTCGGACCTGGCCGCAGCATCCAACCCTGGTACCTCCACCGCGGGGACGGGCCAGTGGCAATGGGGCACTTGCCATTTTTAATGGAGTGTGGCCACATTTCAGTCACGCCGCATTTTGATTAGATTGAAATCTCTGAGTAACGAAGTGTTTTTAAATAACCACTGTTGCAGAGCAAAGAAAAAACGCCTACCCAGTGAGCGAGAGGGGGGTTTTCTCACGCACCCCAACGTGAGTCACAAAGCCCTCCTTCTGCCTTCCCATTTCCTAGTACAGGGAGGGAGGGTGCCAGGTAGTCCATCCCCCGATTCAAACATTTTGCCAGCAGAAGACACCACGCATTACTGCACTCCTCCCGCACCGATATTTGCTCTAAAGTCACGGGAAAACTCTTCCCCCAACGATTTTTAAACCTGCACGAGAGCAGCAGCAAAGCCTCATCCGCGAGGGATTTGGGGGCTCGGACCCATTTCCTCACGCTGGAAATCAGACGCCAGGCTGTGTCCAAGGCCAGGCTGGGTGGGCTCCTGGGCAGTTTGATCCAGTGAGCCAGTGGCTGGCAGCCCTGCCCACGGCAGGGGGGTTGGAGCTAGGTGATCTCTGAGCTCCCTTCCAACCCAAGCCATTCTGTGATTCCACGATTCTTTGACTCAGACTGGCCGAGCCTGCATTCATCTTTCCGAGATAAAGGAGGCACGGGAGCGCAGCGCGGAGCCGCCCGCAGCCCGAACCC